>JAJAQA010000004.1:1935000-2265000 GCA_021464565.1 Rutilus rutilus
GAATTTTTACAAAAACGTCCCGCTCACACTCGTCCACATAATGGCAGTGAAAACAGCATCAAGCTTTTAAAAACGACGCAAAAGAATGATCACATGTGACACGTGTCGTATATTCCACGTGCTCTGGGGTTTATGAATTATGATATGAACTGTAATGTATTATTTAATGAAAATCCTGAGCTTGTCTGTTGGTCTTTGTCCCTTTAAGCTTTAATGCATGCATGTGGAAGATCACACTCACAGCACTGTGTTCCAGGCACAGACAGCGGCCTCTCCTGAACCTCCTGATATGAATACTGCAACACAAATCACACACATGTGCAACACATGACGAGAAACACCGCCAGAGCTTCTACAACAGTCATCGTTCACACTTGGAAAGGAACGTAATTATGCTGTATGCCAAGACACCTTCATTTAGACAGCTTTTAATTTAAAGGTAATCCCAGAATGCACTGTGACGAGTTCAAAAAATTATTGCTAAAGAAATGTTGATCCTTATAATTCGCTTAATCCTAAAAAATAAAATAAAAATTAAATGTTGTTAGCAACTCAATTGTGAGTCAAATCTCTCATGTGTTTCATGTGAGCAGCGGTTTATGAGTTACTGCTTTAAAATGAGTCACTAATGATTTATTAATATTTTATATTAATACATTTTATATATATTTTATATTATTTTTTATTTTTTTATTTTCATTTTCATTTTAGTTCAAGTTTTTGTTGTTTTGACATTTTTATTGAGATAATATTGCAGTTTTTATTCATATTTTCAATTCATTTTTATTTTATATTTTCAGTTTTCATTTTAATTTCAGTTAAAGTTTTTGTTGTGTTTTGTCATTTTTATTTCTGAGATACAATTGCAGTTTTTATTAATATTTAAAAATCTTTTTTATTTTTAGTTTTCATTTAAATTTTAGTTAAACTTTTTGTGTCTTGTCATTTTTATTACCGAGATACTATTGCAGTTTTTATTAATATTTTAAATATTTTTTTTTATATATTTTCAGTTTTCATTTTAATTTTACTTAAAGCTTTTGTGTTTTGTCATTTTTGTTACTGAGATACTATTCTTAATATTTTATTAACTTAATATACTTTATTAATATTTTGAACTAGATTAGATTACATTTTTCGTTTTTATTTTAGTTAAAGTTTTAGTATTTTGTTGTGTTTTGTCATTTTAGCTTATGTCTATATTATATATATATTATTAGGCCTATAATTTTTTTTTTTTTTTTCAGTTTTAGTTTTAGTTAAACTAAACGAATTAAATAGCTGAAATAAAATCAGTTTAATATTTTATATATATTTTATTTCAGAATGTATAAGTGTAATCTGCATGTGCACGCCGTCACCGAGTTTACACAGAGATGATATCAGTATCGCTTTCAAAACTCCTTATTTGATTTAGCAAAAGTGCAAAGACACTATTGCTCTACAGATACTATTGATCTAAAAGTGAAACTTATGTTCATTTGAAGGCTTTTTGGACAGACTCACGTCCTGGTCTCGCATGGCGTTGAGCTGCTCCAGTTTCTTTGCCCAGTATCGAGCCTCTTCTTCCGGGATGTCTGCGGGAGAGGGATTAACAATCAGAATATCCTCAACATTGAGGAAGACTTTACAATACAAATGCTGTTCTTTTGAACTTTCTATTCATCAAAGAATTCAAAAAACATTTTTTATCACATTTTCCACAAAAATATAAAACTGTTTTCGACATTGATAATAATGAAGAAACGTTTCTGAAGACTGGAGTGATGATGCTAAAAATCATCTTTGAGTCACGGGAATAAATTATATTTTAAAATATATTCAAATAGAAAAAAATATTTTAATTTGTAATATTAATATTTCACAATATTCCTTTTTATACGGCATTTGTGCAGCCTTGGTGAGAATAAGAGACTTATTTAAAAAAAAAAATTTTTTAAAACCTTACGGACCCCAAACTTTTGAATGGTAAAAGATTATTCTAGAGGTCACACTATCATATACACGAGCTCAAAGCCAGCAAAGTCACACAACCCCAGTTTTTCTTCCACAGTGTCAGTAAATAAGCTGTATTTCTGTGGTTATAGCAGTGATGAGTTGAGTTATGAGTTATGAGTTATGAGTATGTTCTCACCCAGCGGCAGTTCGAAGCGCGTGTCCAGAAGCAAACGGTGGAAAGTCGGATCTTTGGTGCCACAGATTTCATTATCCGCCATTATGACCTGAGAATCTAGAGTCACCCATTCCCCCGGTCCTTCCTGAAACACACACACACACACACACACACACACACACACACACACACACACACACACACACACACACACACACACACACACACACACACACACAAACTGTATTTACACACAGGTTATGTCCCAAATTACATACTACATTACACTATGCACTTTTATACTACGCCAAAGCAACCGGAGCTTCTAAGGCCAGTTGCAGTGATGCGATGACTTTACCAATCAGCGATTGGCTCTTTTATTTCGAGGGCTTATTCCGCCATATTACGCGTTGCAGTTTCTCCCATATATAGAAATATGAATGCACCGTTTTTGTATATATAAAGACTTTGACTACACACTAAGAACCATACTGTGTAGTGAATGACATTTAGTCGGCTCGGTTGTGTAATTAAGTGCATCATCTGGGTATTTCAAGTGGACTTCATATTGTTGGAATTTTAAGTGTGAAAACATTAATCACACTAATGCGGATTGGGACACACCTACAGCCTCAGGCTTAATATTATCTAAAAAAAATAAAAAAATTATAGTTATTATTATCATTTTAAAAAGTAATAATTATCATTATTTTATAGTCATTTACAAACAAAGTTTTTTGCCGAATTGTACAGCCCTACAAACAAACACAGTAAACAAGGGGTTCTAGTTTGTTTTAAAATGCATTTTAAAATCGTTTTTGCAATTTTTACCAGAAAAAAAAAAAATCTTTTTGCTCCAGCAGATGAAAACGATGCATCCGATCACTTCATTTAAGGAATCATAAAATAATTCGCCACTGCTTCGCTTTTATATTTCATCACGACTCAATTCTTACTTTCACTGTTTAATCTCGCAGCAGTAAAGCACAGTGCCATATTACAGAACAAATGCACAAACACTACAAATATTTCCGTAAAACGTCCTTCAATCAATGCTTAGAAAACACAACGAATGCCTGAACGGCTTCAAATCACATAAATCACACAAACACCCGAATGTCACAGGTCGAGACAAGAACATACTCATTCATTATTGACAGCAGATGATATATTATTCATGCCACGTTATGAAAGCATGAGGAAAAACTCGGGTTATATATAAAATGGGGCATAAAAGCAGCAAATGGAAGCGTCTCAATAAAACCGCTGACTTTAAATACTGCAAGCGCTGGCTTACGTAACCGGAGAGGAAGAGCAGAAGCGCACAGACGCATAGAGAGGCCATAAATCCAGCAGCGATTCCTGCGTTTGCACCAGATCTAATCAACAACTGAGACATAACGTGACCTTCACTTCCCCTTATCTGACATCACACCAACTATCATCTGCTTTAGATTTCATTTAAAGTCTGATCTCTCCACAGAGCACCTGTATTGATCATATGTTGCTTATAGGATCTGTCTGCAAGGTTTCTTCCACAATATCATAAGACAAATAAAAAACTGGCATCTAATTTTGGGAAGCTTTAGCTTTAAAGCGGTGGTATAATGCCCTTTTCGTAAGGTGTAAAATAAGTCTCTGATGTCCCCAGAGTGTGTGTGTGAAGTTTTAGCTCAAAATACCCCACAGATATTTTTATAGCATGTTAAAGTTGTCACCTTTTGAGGGTGAGCAAAAACGCGGCGTTTTGTGTCTGTCCCTTTAAATGCAAATGAGCTGCTGCTCCCGGCACAGGGGGCGGAGCTTCAAGAGCTTGTGTCCTTTTACCTCACACACACATGCACTGACAATTTCAAAAACTTTTAGCCTTTTATGTTCAAACCGAAGTCAGAAAGATGGAGAGACTCGAGAAGAAGTGACAACATGTAGACAACATTTCTGAATGGTTAGTTGGTGAATTTATGTAGCTTATGTGTAGAGTTATCTTCTAGTCATTGATTAGCATATTCTGTCTTGATAATCTATAAATCATGTTCCGGGGGCGGGGTTTATGTAAATTTTAGGGTTGGTGATGTCACTAACCCGGTAGGAAGCTTGTGTAGTTCCAAACAGCAACATTACACACTAACTAAAGTTAAAAAAGTGAAATCATAATCAACCACCCCTTTAAACCGAGATGTAGATCTTATAAACCTTCGTCACCACAGGAGAATACAACAATATGTTTCTAAATATGCAAACTGTTCATCGCGATTTCAAAATATAAGTGTAAACCCTCGCACTGAGTTTGCATGTTCTTGTTATCAATATCCTATTGATTCACTTTAGCTTCACATTAGGTTCAATATCCTAATGATTTTTGGCATAAAAGAAAAATCGATAATTTTGACCCATATAATGTATTGTTGGCTATTGCCACAAATATACCCGTGCGACTCGTGACTGGTTTTGTGATCCAGGGTCACATATTGGCATCATAAAACCCCACCCACCTCATTTGATTGGCGGATATTCTGCAGTGGGATCCACACGTAGCCGACCATGGTGTCCCAGATCAGCCCTTTATTCCACACCTCCACCGTGAGACCCAGATCCAGGCGATTTATCTCACTAGACAGAAAAAGAGAGGGAATAAAAAGACAGAGCAAGCATTAGATGAAGATTAATGCAGGTGTCAGAGCACTACACTCTTAGAAAACAGGTTCAATGGGGTTATATAGAATCCTCTGTGCTAGAAAGGTTCTATATAGGAATTGTCTTAAATGATTGCATAATAATTTCATGTTTTAACAGGTTATTTCAATGTATTCTAGTAGTATTATAAACAAAGCATTTAATCAAGCTACAAAAACAGCTCGTTTTGATATTGGGTGACGTGACATCACACGGTCATTTGCATATGCCCGCCTCCAGAGCAAGACATGGACGAATAGTTATACATCATCTCACCATAGGCCCCGCCCACTGGCATTCAGTATCTTAACCGCTGACATTTGCCTACACTTGATGTAAGCATCGCAAAAGCAAACAGAAGCCATTATAATGTCTGACACAGTAAACACAGATGTGTGTTCAGTTTCTGATGGACTCCAGACGCTTGAGTCTGCCGACAACAGGACAAATGGAGGAGTGAAAGAACGTTCATTCAGTTTTGAATCTCTGTACAGACTTCAGAAGATCCCAGCGTCAGAAACAAGTGGATGGTTTATTTTAATGGCGTCCCGGACTGTGTTGAAGGATTATAAGTGTTACGTAACTGCTCTGAGACACAAGATTCAGGATCCAAATGCAGCATTTAATAAACGGTAATCCAAAAATGTAATCCAATAAACAGATAAGAGGTCATAAACACATGCAAATACAATCCCAAACAAACACCGGGAAGGAAACTCAGGTTAACAGGGTAATCCAGAAAACAGGCAAAGGGTCAAAACCATGGCACAAGAAACCAGAAGAGCACTCCGAAATGCAGAGTAACACATACAAGACTTCGCAAAGAATGACTGGGTTTAACCAGGTTTATATAGACGAAGTTAGCAAGGGTGAATGAGAAACAGCTGAAACTAATCAGGGATAATGAGATCGGGCAAAGGATTCTGGGAAATGAAGTTCATGGTGGAATGAAACTGCTCTGGGGAGGAGTGCCCTCTGGTGGACATCATGGGCACTTCAGCTGGTGATCGTGACAATCAAGCGTGCCGCACAAGCCCTGAAAAGTGAAGCCAAAACGTCTCGATCGCCCCCCGGTGACTGGTCCTAGTATAGGTCATAAGCCCCGCCTCCCCATGTTATTTAACGGGACGTGAGACCAACTAAATAATTAAATTACACTTCAAATATCTTTTTTCCAAAGGTGGTTTCTTTCGTTTGCTGTCGTTTTTATCACACTGATGTAAGTTCAAGTGTCTGTTTCAAAAATAAGTTGGTTATTAGTTGGTTACGTGATGCGGTGGTGTGACGTCATGATTGACAACTGTGATTGACAGGTTCTCGAGCGAAGTAGTCACTGAAGCACCAAAGGACATTTTTTTCGGGATCTTCGGAGGACTGAGGAGATTGTATTTACTTTATTTTAACAAGCCTCTTGTCGTACTGCAATCAATTTTTTAAAAAGTGTGCAGAATCCACTCTCCCTGCGTGCGTTCTGCGAGAGTGAGGGCGGAGCGTTGATTTCGCGGCTTTACTTCCTGCTCACTACTGCGCAGGTCTGGTCCCGAGATCGCTACTGCGCAGACTCAAGTTCCAATATGTCAGCGCCATATCGGGACTCTGGCGGCTTCAGTTCTCATCAATGGAAGAGAGCGAAGGGGCGTCGTCCATCTTTTTTTACAGTCTATGGTGACAATTGGCCTGTTTACACCTGGGGTCTCATTTATAAAACTGTGTGTAGGAACCTTACTAAAAGTGTACGTGCGCCCGAAAGCCAAAAATGGTGTACACCAAAAAATATTCAGACTTACAGCGAAATATTGTGCGCACATGCATCTCCTCCCCGAAATAACCATATATGAAGCCTAGTTTTACTATGCATATCCTCATCTGCATATAATTAGCTATAATCTGCTGTTATCATGATGTTACGATCCTGGGTATCTGTTTTGTGTGGGTGTTGTTCTGTATATGTGTGCAGGGATTGGCTGTCATCGGTGGAGTCTGATTGGTGGATTTACTGATTCGCTGCTTTTAAAAGGGCGGCGCTTATAGAAGATGGTGAGCTCATTCTGGCGTTGGCTTGTTGGCGTGAAGAGCTCCGGATTCCTCCTCCCGTCGGCAGATCCCAAAACCCTCAGTTTATTGTGTTCATTTGTTTATGATGATTTAACTTGGTTCTGTTTTAGGAGCGTAGGGGTGTCCTGCCATTTATTTTGACTTGTTTGTGATTTGTTTATTTATAGGGAGTTAGGGAACTTACTTTGTAATTTTGTTTATTCCCGGATTAGGTCATTTATATCTGTTTGTTTATAAGTTTATTTTGTTTATTATTTTGGCCTTGGGGCACCCTGAAGCCATTGCTCCTTAATTTGTCTATTTCTTTCCACTTTAAATAAATTATACTTGTGGAACTTAGTTTGTGTCGTTGGTGATCTGTCGGCTGGAGCTGGTTTCCTTTAACCAACATTAAAAGAGCGTGCCAAACCCGTCCCTATAATACGGGACGTAACAAATGGGGGCTCGTCCTATTGTAACGAATTGGGACACGTTATAGTAACAAGTTCGTCCAATGGTATGTATCTCTCTTTTTTTCTCCTTTTGCTGGTGCAGACGTTTTATTGGCAGTTTTTTTTTGAGAATCGGGGAAAGGGGTATAGAGAAATGGAATTTAGTATTGAGGCCTTTCGGCGAAAGCCTTCGTATGGAGATTTAGAATTATGTCGTAAAGCGGATTTGTATTTGATTGCTGATTATTATGAAATTCCGGTAGTAAAGTCAGCTCGTAAAAAAGAAGTGCGGGACGTAATTCAGGCCGCTTTGGAGCAACAGGGTGTGTTAACAGCAGTTCAAAATCCTGAAAGTGAGGATGGGGACATAGAAGGTAGAGCAAGTGATGAAGAAGAGGGTTTGAGCAGGCATCCAGTGCTTAGTTCACTTAGTGGGGTAGGTACGGAAGATTTAAAACTTGCTATCCAATTGAAACAACTGGATTTGGAAATTAAACGTCAAGAACATACTACCCAACTTTTGCGTTTTAGACAATGTGAATTAGAGACACAGGCAGGTCGACCGCTCGGTGAGTCTAAACCAATACTACCTGCTGCTGTTCGAACTAGTCGGAGTTTACATCATGTTTCTGATTCATCGTTGCCTGGGCCTTCTGTAACTTCTCCGGATTTTGATATCAGTAGACAAATCAACCTCGTGCCACCGTTTCGGGAGGCCGAGGTTGATTCATATTTTGGTGCGTTTGAACGCGTTGCCGCTGCTTTGAGTTGGCCGAAGGAAGTTTGGCCTCTTTTGTTGCAATGTCGTTTAACTGGAAAAGCTCAGGAAGTTTGTTCCGCTTTATCCCTTAACGACAGTTTAGATTATGAAAAAGTAAAAACCGCTGTGTTAAGAGCCTATGAGCTTGTCCCTGAGGCGTATCGCCAAAAATTCCGTTTACATGTGAAAACTGCCAATCAAACGTTCGTTGAGTATGCGCGTGAGAAGAGCGCACTTTTTGATAAGTGGTGTCTGGCCAGCAAGACGAGAAATTTTGAGCAGCTTCGTGAGCTCGTTTTGATTGAGGACTTCAAGAATTCGTTGCCCGATAAAATTGTGGTGTACTTGAATGAGCAAAAAGTTGTAACTCTTACGGAGGCCGCTGTGTGTGCTGACGAATTTGTATTAACTCACAAAAACGTATTCGTTGCACCTGCTCGTCGAGAAACATCAAATTTTGTCAATTCAGAGAGAACCTCTAAATCGTCTAAACTCTTGAAGCCATCAGTGCAACCTGATGATCGTGAGTGTTTTTATTGTCACGAAGCGGGTCATTTGATTGCTGTATGTCCTGTTTTGAGAAAGAAAAATAGGACTAAACAGCCTAAAGGAGTCGGTTTTGTGCGAACTATTGCTAAACCATTGAAACCAGAAATTGATGCAATTTTTAAGCCTTTCATTGGTCAGGGAATGATTTCTTTAAGTGATCTGGAAAATGATCAAGTACCTGCTACTATGTTGCGTGACACTGGGACAGCGCAGTCTTTTATTTTGGAGAGCTCGTTGCCATTTTCAGAGAAAACATATTGTGGTTCTGACGTGTTAGTGCAGGGAATTGCTATGCAAGTAGAAAAGATTCCCTTGCATAATATATATATTCGATCTGAATGGGTTACTGGGTTTGTAAAAGTGGCCGTTCGTGCTCGGTTACCTATTAATGGCGTAATTCTGATAATTGGAAATGACTTGGCAGGTGGAAAAGTTTTCCCTCTTCCTGAAGTCATTCAGAATCCGCTAGATGAAACGTCCGTTGTGTGTAAGCAAGCTGCGGTAGATTTGTCCGTGTTTCCTGCTTGTGTGATTACTCGAGCTCAATCACAAAAATTTCCCACCGTAATTGATCTTTCTGACACTTTTCTTGCTGACGAAAACGTGACTGATTCTGGTACATCACTGTCTGAAATGTCCGCGTCTAAACCGCTGTCCACTAGCAGTGGTGCTGAATTTGGTTCCGCTGATTTGTTACTTTCTGTAGATCGGAGGCTGTTGGCTGTCGAGCAAAAACAAGATCAGTCGCTCGAATTTTGCCGAGATTCTGCTGTAAATGCGAAAGAAATTGTGAATAAGTCAATTGGTTATTACTTCAAGGATGGGGTATTAATGCGGAAATGGACACCTTCAGTGTCGGATAATTCAGGTTGGGACATATTGTACCAGGTAGTCGTTCCTAAATGTTTTCGAGAACAGGTGTTAAGTGTGGCGCATGATAATGTGGCTGGCCATTTAGGTGTGGCTAAAACGCTTTATCGAGTTTTGCGTCATTTCTTTTGGCCTAGAATTAAGTCTGATGTTACAAAATATTGCAGATCATGTCATGCTTGTCAAACGGTTGGGAAGCCTAATCAGGTTATTTCCCCAGCACCTCTAAAGCCGATTCCTGCAATCGGAGAACCATTTGAGCGAATAATATTGGATTGTGTCGGGCCTCTACCGAAAACAAAAGCAGGGCATACTTACCTGCTTACGCTCATGTGCACAGCAACTCGTTATCCAGAGGCGATACCACTTCGTTCTTTGAGAGCTAAAGCCATTGTGAAAGCTTTAACGGTGTTCTTTTCTACTTTTGGGCTTCCGAGAATTGTTCAGACGGACCAGGGAACCAATTTTATGTCCCGGTTGTTTAATCAAATTCTGTCTCAGTTGCATGTTAAACATATCGTTTCCAGTGCCTATCACCCTGAGTCTCAAGGAGCATTGGAACGTTTCCACCAAACATTGAAAACCATGTTACGCACATATTGTGTCGATTCCGAGAAAGAATGGGACGAAGGTTTACCACTGTTGTTGTTTTCTGTACGTGAGACGGTACAAGAGTCTCTGGGGTTTAGTCCCGCAGAGTTAGTTTTTGGGCACACAGTGCGCGGTCCACTTAAGCTGCTCAAAGAAAACTGGTTGTCTGAAACAAAGCCATCGTGCAATATATTAGATTATGTTAGCTCGTTTCGAGAACGTCTGCATAAAGCTCGAGATCTGGCTCGGTCAGCTTTATCAAATGCTCAAATAAAGATGAAGGTGTGTTTTGATAAAAAAACCGTCATTCGTTCCTTTGTGAAGGGAGACAAAGTCCTTGTTTTGTTACCCCTGCCTGGCTCTTCATTGCAAGCAAAGTTTTCAGGACCTTATGTTGTGGAGCGAAAGCTCAGTGATACTGACTACATCATCTGTACACATGATCGACAGAGAAAAACCCGAGTGTGCCACATTAATATGTTGAAGCGTTATGTTGTTCGTGATGAACAAATGGAGTTAAACAGCTCTACTGTTCCAGTTGCTTCTCTGTCTGTGGTACCTTCCTGTGGGGATGAAGACGGGTTAAATATACGGAGTATGCCAGTGTCTAATGTCAGATTGAATAATTCTGAAACTTTATCCGATCTTAATTCTCACTTATGTCATTTATCTGCGAATCAACGAGATGACATTGTGAGTTTGATCCAGTCTTTTTTAGGATTGTTTTCGGATGTGCCTACTCAGACAAATGTCATCCAGCATGATATTGATGTGAACGACCATCCACCCATTAAGCAACATGCGTATCGAGTCAATCCAGTTAAACGAAAAATCATTGAGTCTGAAGTGAAATATCTACTGGAAAATGATTTTGCTGTCCCGAGCCGAAGTGCTTGGAGCTCGCCTTGTTTACTTGTTCCGAAACCTGATGGTACGCATCGGTTCTGTACGGATTACCGGAAGATAAATGCGGTCACAAAACCTGATTCATTTCCACTGCCGTTAATGGAAGATTGTGTGGATAACGTGGGATCGGCTCAGTTTGTTACAAAGCTCGACCTTTTAAAGGGGTATTGGCAAGTCCCCTTAACTGAACGTGCAGCCGAAATATCTGCTTTTGTTACTCCAGACAATTTTCTGAATTATACTGTGATGGCTTTCGGGCTTCGGAACGCGCCGGCGACTTTCCAGCGCTTAATGAACACCATCCTTGCTGACGTTAAGAACTGTAAAGCCTATTTGGATGACATTGTCGTGTATTCGTCTAGCTGGAAAGAACATATGGATACCCTCTTTGCTGTTTTCACACGCTTGCTTAATGCTTCCCTTACGTTGAATTTGTCTAAGTGTGAATTTGCCAAGGCAACTGTTCTGTATTTGGGTAAGCGTGTTGGACAAGGACAAGTACGTCCTGCTGTCCAGAAAGTGCAGGCAATTATTGATGTTCCTGTGCCTCAAACCAAGCGTGATCTCCGCCGTTTTTTAGGAATGGCAGGTTATTATAGAGCATTTTGCCGAAATTTCTCTGATGTGGCCTTACCATTAACTAATCTGCTCCGTGCCTCGCAAAAATTCTTGTGGTCTAAAGAGTGTCAACATGCTTTTGAAGCTGTAAAGTGTCTGTTGTGTAGTGATCCAGTGTTATCTGCACCAGATTATTCATGTTCTTTTAAACTGGATGTTGATGCTAGTGCTACCGGAGCTGGAGCAGTCCTCTTGCAGGATGATATTCATGGAGTTGAGCATCCTGTAGCCTATTTCTCGAAAAAGTTTTTGCCATATCAGTTACACTATAGTACTATTGAAAAAGAAGCACTTGCTTTATTACTGGCGTTACAACATTTCGAAGTGTACGTGGGATCGAGTCCTATTCCCGTGCTCGTTTTTACTGATCACAATCCACTCGTATTTTTGTCTCGAATGCGCAATGCAAATCAACGAATTATGCGCTGGTCCTTGATTATTCAAGATTTTAATCTTGAGATTCGCTATAAAAAGGGCAAGGACAATGTACTAGCAGATGCCTTATCTCGTTCTTTTGGTTTTGTTTAAAAAAAAAAAAAAATTAGTTTTTTTTTTTTTTTTTTTTAATGTGTGGGGGTGTTACGATCCTGGGTATCTGTTTTGTGTGGGTGTTGTTCTGTATATGTGTGCAGGGATTGGCTGTCATCGGTGGAGTCTGATTGGTGGATTTACTGATTCGCTGCTTTTAAAAGGGCGGCGCTTATAGAAGATGGTGAGCTCATTCTGGCGTTGGCTTGTTGGCGTGAAGAGCTCCGGATTCCTCCTCCCGTCGGCAGATCCCAAAACCCTCAGTTTATTGTGTTCATTTGTTTATGATGATTTAACTTGGTTCTGTTTTAGGAGCGTAGGGGTGTCCTGCCATTTATTTTGACTTGTTTGTGATTTGTTTATTTATAGGGAGTTAGGGAACTTACTTTGTAATTAGGGCCCAAGCCCTGAAAGGGCGAAGGCCCTATTGTTTCCGGTAGGATTATTTATTATTATTATTATTATTATTATTATTATTATTATTTTGTCAACCTTTCGGGCACTTTTGGGGCTCTTAACATGCTCGAAAACTCTTGAAATTTTGCACACACGTCAGAACCCGCGGCCATCAGGGCCGGACTGAAGCTGGTACCCGGGCGTGGCAGGGGGGCTCGACAGCGCCCCCTGGAACGGGATCCGAACACGTGTCCATAAATCAAACACGCTTGCATGTAATAATATGAAACTCGGTACACATATAGATCTCATCCGGCCGAACAACTTTCGTGCTCTAAGTTTTACGCCAGCCAAACAGGAAGTTGGCTATTTAGCGTTGTTTGGAAACGCATGCTGTGGAATTTAATGTACTCCTCCTAGGGAATTCATCGATTCGCCTCCAAACTCGGTGTGCATGAAGTCAAGACATTGAGGATGCTAAATTGCGGACGGATTTTTGATATCTCGAACGGTTTGGCCGTGGCGAGGAAACAAATTTATGGCGAAAAAATGAAACAGGAAGTGTGTTATAACTTCTGCATACATTAACTGATCTTGATGAAACTTCAGCAGTGTGTTCGCTGTAAGAGGCCGATCGCACAGATGTGACTATTGTGAGTCAAAGTTATAGCGCCACCAACAGGCAGCAGGAAGTACATCACTTTCAAAATGCTTTGAAATCAGTGTCTTATTTTTACCCGATTTGCTTCAAACTTTATGTGTACAATGTAGACACACGGCAGATGTAAACCTGTGAAAGGATTATTGATATCTTAGATACTGTTGCCGTGGCAACGCATCAAACTTTAATATTCTTTTTTGATGCTTTTGAGACTCTTAACATACTTGAAATTGCATGAAACTCAACAGACACATCACATTTATTAGCCCGTAGACATGTGCAAAGTTTCAGAAACGGGGGTGGTGGAATGGCTCAGTAGCGCCACCTTTAGTCAAAAATGGGGGGTTTAGTTTTTCCTAGAATCACAAAACTTGGTATGTGTATTGTTCTCATCAAGACGGACAACTTTCTAATTTACATGAACCATCTCCGACCAACAGGAAGAGAGATATTTTGGTTTGAATGTGGATTTTCTGAAGAATTTTCTCTCCCTCTCTCTGTGTCTGTGTGTGTGTGAGGGGAGGGGGGGATTTGACTATTGCTTTTATATTGTTAATCAAGGTTTCAGGGGCTTTTGGGGTCCTTAACGTGCTCAAAAACTCTTGAAACTTTGCACACAGGTCAGAACTCACGGCCATCAGGGCCGGGCTGAAGCTGGTACCCGGGCGTGGCTGGGGGGCTCAACAGCGCCCCCTTGAACGGGGTTCTAAAACTTGATCCATATATCAAACACGCTCGCATGAATTAATATGAAACTCGGTACACATATAGATCTCATCGGGCCGAACAACTTTACCCCGGTCAAGTTTTACGCCAGCCCAACAGGAAGTCGGCTATTATGGGTTGTTTGGAAAACGCTTGCTGTGGAATGTGAAATACTCCTCCTAGAAAATTCACCGTGTCCCCTTCAAACTCGGTGTGCATGTAGTCAAGACTTTGAGGATGCTAAATTGCGGACGGATTTTTGATATCTCGAACGGTTTGGCTGTGGCGAGGAATCGAATTTATGGCGAGAAAAGAGAAACACGGAAGTGGAATAACTTCTGCATACATTAACTGATCTTGATGAAACTTCAGCAGTGTGTTCGTGGTAAGAGGCCGATCAGATGGATGTAGCTATTGTGAGTCAAAGTAATAGCGCCACCAACTGGCAGCAGGAAGTGTGTCACTTTCAACATGCTTTTGACAAAAGTGGGGGGGTTACTTTTAACTACAGTAAAGAAAAAATAGTTTCTATATTGTTCTCATCAAGCCGGACAACTTTCTAATTTACATTCAATAGCTCTGGCCATCAGGAAGTCAGATATTTTGGTCTGAATGTGAATTTTTTTGCAAAATCAGCCTCTGAATTTTTAGCCACTCCTCTTAAACTATTTATTTTATTCGTACCAAACTTTTTCAACATGATGAAACTACATTAAATATGCTAAATTGTGAATGGATAATAAATATCTCAAACGGTTTTGCTATGGCGAGGGATTAAAGTAAAAATCTTCTAAAAATGTAATTATATACCATTTATTTCTATATAAAAGTATACAAATATCACAACTAAACCCATTTTATTCTGTTTTTGCAATTCAAGAAGAATGAAAAAGTTAAAAACAGGCTATTTAGTGCTATTTGGTTCAACAAAAAAGCAAACATAGGGCTATACTGCCCTCTTGTGTCCAAAAGGACATCAAAATAGTATATAAAACTTTTTACCAGCTAGGCCAATATTGTATTTAAATATACATTTATTAGGTATGCGTCTGAGGATATTTTCCCACCGGTTAATCGACGTGTGACACGAGTGGGTGCTTTTAAATCGCTAATATAATAGTGAAAGAAAAATAATGATAATGTTGCACACACAAATCACACACATGTGGGAAAGAATGATGCTTTTAAACAACACTAAACCGCCATTAGGTGTCGCCAGGCATCCATCTTAATAAGCGAGCCATTGATTCATTCGTTCAAACGATTCGTTCGAATGAGTCGATCATGATTAAGACAGATGTTTATGGATTGATCATTCAATCTTTGAGTCAACCGATTCGTTAAAAATGCTGAATCGTTCAGTTATGAGAAAACACGTGATGCGTGATGGTTCTGCCGTGATCTTTGTTTAACTATTTTCGCTGCTGAAACAGAACAAAAACAGTCAACATTGCATCTAAAATGTAAGTGACTTAATTGTAACTGTTTATTAACCTGTTGTATGAAATCTAGGGGTGGGAGAAAAAATTGATTCTTAGATGCATCGCGATGCGGACGTGGACGATTCTGAATCGATTCACAAATGTCAAAAAATCGATTCTCTAAAAAAATATTTTTCTAATAACGTAATATTGACGGAAGGCAAAAGGCGGAACTCTAAGCGGACGTGCGTGCAGTCTGTGGCGCGCACATAACAGAGAAGTTTCTTCTGCTCACCAAGGCTGCATTTATTTGATTAAAAATACAAACAAAAACAGTAATATTGTAAAATAGTATTCCAATTTAAAACAGCTGCTTTCTATTTTAATATATTTTAAACTGTTATTTATTCCTGTGATCAAAGCTGAGTTTTCAGCATCATTACTCCAGTCGTCACTGTCACATGATCCTTCAGAAATTATTCTAATATGATGATTGATACTCAAGAAACATTCATTATTATTTCAAATGTCGAAAACAGTTGTGTACAGTCTTTGATGAATAGAAAGTTCAAAAGAACAGCATTTATCTGAAATCTAAAGCTTTTGTAACGTTAAACACTACCGCTCAAAAGTTTGTGGTTAGTAATAATTAAAATTTTATTTTTGGGGGAAAGAAATAAAATAAATCAGTACTTTTATTTATGAAGGATGAGTTAAACTGATCAACAGTTACAGTAAAGACATTTATAATGTTAAAAATATATATATTTGAAATATATGCTGTTCTTTTGAACTTTACATTCATCAAAGCATTTTGAAAAAAAAAAATCTGTATCAACTGTTTTCAACATTGAAAATAATAATGAATATTTATTGAGCATCAATCATCATATTAGTATGATTTCTGAAGGATCATGTGACACTGAAGACTGGAGTAATGATGCTGAAAACTCAACTTTGATCACAGAAATTAATTACTATGTAAAATATTTTAAAATTGAAAACAGCTGTTTTAAATTGGAATAATATTTCACAATATTACTGTTTTTGTTTGTATTTTTAATCAATAAATGCAGCCTTGGTGAGCAGAAGAGACTTCTCCTAAAAACATTAAAAATCTTACTGACCCCAAACTTTTGAACAATAATATATATATATATATATATATATATATATATATACATATATATGTATGTGTGTGTATGTATGTATGTATGTATGTATATATATATATATATATATATATATATATATATATATATATATATATATATATATATATATATATATATATATATATAAATATAGCTGCGAGCAGCGATGGAGGGCCAAAGCCGGCGGTACCGCCACCCCGGTGCCTTTAGGTAACTAAAGGCACCGGGGTTGCGGTGCCACCGGCTTGGGCCCGTAATCGCTGCTCGCAGCTATATTTTTGTTTATTCCCGGATTAGGTCATTTATATCTGTTTGTTTATAAGTTTATTTTGTTTATTATTTTGGCCTTGGGGCACCCTGAAGCCATTGCTCCTTAATTTGTCTATTTCTTTCCACTTTAAATAAATTATACTTGTGGAACTTAGTTTGTGTCGTTGGTGATCTGTCGGCTGGAGCTGGTTTCCTTTAACCAACATTAAAAGAGCGTGCCAAACCCGTCCCTATAATACGGGACGTAACACATGATAAGCAATTCTCTCTGTAGTTAAAACATTAAAACACAGCATGCCACAGGAAAAGCATTAAAATGCATTAATATAGTTTGAATGTAACTCAACACCCTTGCCTCATTTAGTATGCGCAGTTCTATGAATATGCAAATGAGCCCCGCCTCCACTCACTCACTCAGCTCAGAGATCCACTGGTTGACGATCACACGTTGATCTGATTGGTTACAAGGTAGTTTGTGACGTCAGAAACACCAGCGATTTCAAAGCGTGTTTTTGAGACTGTCTTTGGTTCACTGCAGTTTTAAGGAGGAAATACTCAGCAATGCTGTCGACTTATGAAGTTACACATGGTTTGTTTTAAAGCATATTAAAAACGCCACATAGACACATAAACAACATTAAAAGCTGGATTTTCACCACAGGGGGACTTTAACAAATAATATTTGAATAAAGGGTACACTTTTGGCCACTACTGTATATATGAAGCGCCTGACAGAACCATTTAAGGTTATATATAGAATATTTCCTTCTAAGACACAGAGTGAACTGCTAAACGAGTGTATAAAGGGAAAAGGAAAAGTAACAAAGGATGAATGAAATTTCATAAAGACAATGAGATGTTCTGTGGTGGAAAGTAAAAGGCTTTTACTCAACATGAAGCCGAACGCTAACCGAGAGCTGCGTGGGTGAAGAGCTCGTCTGGAATCAAGATTTGATGTTCATCGAGAGACATTTGCATTTGTTGTTCATCTGGGCTGATTGTTGGCACCACACTGAGAGGATTTCACTAAACTGCTTTACATAATTACATCACTGCAAAATGGAAACAAATAGGAAACAAAACATGGCCAGGAGAAATATGCCTCATATCTAATTTGCAGAACAGCAGGAAACATTGTTAGAAAGAAAACCACGAGAGGAGAAAAGACCCGACATTACTAGACATTTACATTTCTGAGTGGTTTCAAGTATTTCAAGTATTATTTCTTATGTGGTAAAATGTGTATTTAAGCAATAAAAATGCATTTTTTTTCTTTTATAAGCCACATTTCTCAGGATTTAAAAAGAAACTTTGCCACATGTCTCACTTTATAATAACTTTAAATGATGTTTTTAATACGCTTTAGGTCAAACCATGTGTAAGTTCATAAGTCGACACCATTGCTGAGTATTTCCTCCTTAAAACTGCAGTGAACCAAAGACAGTCTCAAAAACACGCTTTGAAATCGCTGGTGTTTCTGACGTCACAAACTACCTTGTAACCAATCAGATCAACGTGTGATCGTCAACCAGTGGATCTCTGAGCTGAGTGAGTGAGTGGAGGCGGGGCTCATTTGCATATTCATAGAACCGCGCATACGAAATGAGGCAAGGGTGTCGAGTTACACTCAAGCTATTTTAAGACATGAAGTAATTTTTTTTCAAGGGATACAATTATTGACTACAGGGAGACTTTAAGTTTTTTTATTGTTAATACATTTTTTTATAATTTATTAATAATTTATTTAATTTTTAAAGCTATATAAAGCTATACTAATAAGCAATAATATTTCAGTTATATAAAGCTTGACATTTCACTAGAACCGTAGCATTGCTCATATTCATCACTTAAGGCAAGATACTACAGGTGATTATTTAAATGTAACTTTAAATATGCAAATGAGGCATTATATTTCTAAACATGCACTAATTTGCATAAATTTCCAGAACAGAAATCTGAACACTGAATTAAAATAATTGTTTGATTTTGTCGACAAATTATAGTTAAAGGTTTTTTCAGAGGACGTTGCTTTTTACTGTTTAAAACATTCATCACAGCATACCGTTTCATTTTTTAAATATAATAGCCAGTTTACAGTATACATGTACAGTATTCAGTGTAATACTCTATTCTGAACACGTAGTGGAGAGCTGAGATTCTCTGCAGAGCCGCGTTACGCAAGAACAGCCGTTCTGCACCAGCACAGACGCTTATCAATGAACGAGAGAGAGATATATGAATGAACGTGCTGGCGAAAGAGGGAGATAAAGTGAAGATGACAGCGATAGAGCGAAGCAATCAAACAGGAGATACTGAGCGAGTGAAAGGAGGAAAGGAGAACAGGCTAGACCGCATGGAAGCGTGACTTCATTCTCACAGAAAAGAAATGTAATGGACAGCAAATGGAGATGTTTCAGACTTTCTCTTCACTAGACTCTCAAATCTCAGATTTGCCAAGATGCCAAAATCTGCAATCAAAGGTCTCATCAAATTGATCAAATGATCTGAGCTGCTATCCACATTAATGTTAGAGCTTATTAATTTATATTTATAGAATGAGGTAATTCGGTGTAAATAAGTTAAAAGTGATGCATATCTGATGTGTTTTGGACCGTGTTTTGATGTGTACAGAGTTTACCCTCTGGAGCTCTTCGGTCATTTTGTACCGAAAAATTGTACTTTTATTTTTTAGAATTTTTTACTTAATCGGAATGGTGTGAAACTTGGTAAAGGTTTTGGCACCTGGTATGTGAACACACAAAAAAATCATCGTCCTGAAAAAATTATCACACTTGTATTGTTCGCAGTCAAAAATGAGCTCATTGGAAATGAATGGGAGATGAATTTCATCTAGTGGAAGCGTTCGGTACTGCAGCCAAACACTATATTACTGAAAGCTCATTTTTTTATTGAGGTTGAGATATCAACATCAAATTTGTAATACAACTTGTTTAGATTTATGGCTTTGATTTTCTCACAGTTTTAGAGTAAACATGTTTTGGAAAATATTTTTCATATAAAATTTTTAAATCCAACCCACAATTTTCATAACAAT
Organism: Rutilus rutilus; assembly: GCA_021464565.1. NCBI lineage: Eukaryota > Metazoa > Chordata > Actinopteri > Cypriniformes > Leuciscidae > Rutilus > Rutilus rutilus. The sequence continues at coordinate 1,954,757 of JAJAQA010000004.1, forward strand.
AAATGTAAAATTCTATAATTTAGTTATTTTTTCACTTTAGCAATAATCTGCCAGGTGTCGACTTTAAAAAAAGAGATTAATCTTCAGTCTGTTGCACTGTAGCACAAAATCCTTAAAAATACAAAATATTAATTGAAATGTCAGTCATTAAAGCAGTTAAAGCAGTTTTAAAGTATTAAACATGAAAAACAGTGTCAAAGTAACCTTCAATTAGAATTACAACTTCAAATTTCTACTATAAAGCGTCTTTCCAGTGTGCTCATGTTTTTACTCGCTTCTGATCTCAACGGACTGAACTGAAAATTATGAACCAGAGAAGGTTTCCACATCAAAGAAGGCGGAGTCTCGTGGCCACATGGCCACGCCCACTTATTACATCATCGCATTGGACCCATGGTAGTTCAAAGGCGTTTACCAGCCCGAGCTTTGACAGCCGTTTCGAACTCCCGAAACGAACTCCTAAGAACTTCGTTTTAGCCTGATTTTGTTGGAAATGACACGTAGATGAAGAGGAAAGCAGGACAGAAGTATGAAGGACTCACAACATGAAGTCTTGCTCCCAGCTGGGCTGGCTTCCCCGTACGGCGATGGTCGTGCTCTTCACATTCTGAACCTTCAGAGTCACATATGTGTTGAATTTCTCTGCATGAGCAAAAGAAATATAAAATATCAATCATAACATTCATATACAGTGTTTCTGATATTTTAAACTCGGCTTTAAACTCAAGAGTTCAGCCTAACCCAATAATGGTGTTGTTTGGTATCAGAGGAGGCAGATAAAGAAAATAAAGATAAAAACATGCTGTGGCTTTTGCAACCTTTATAGCAAAGGAGAATTATTCTGGAGTGGATGTCGCCTAATGCACCTGATCATCGTGGCTTAGTGACCTAATGATGTTTCTAAAAACTGGAAAAAAAAAATAAAAAAAAATTCTAAGGGATAAACCAGACCATTTATATGGATTATGGTATATCTATTTTGCGAAGTCCTCCTCCCTCTTTGAAGAAACCTGAGAAAAGCATAATCCCCACTTTTTTCAAATATCTATCTATTTATCTATCTATCTATCTATCTATCTATCTATCTATCTATCTATCTATCTATCTATCTATCTATCTATCTATCTATCTATCTATCTATCTATCTATCTATCTATCTATCTATCTATCTATCTATCTATCTATCTATCCATCCATCCATCCATCCATCCATCCATCCATCCATTCATCCATGCATCCATCTATCCATCCATCTATCTATCTATTTATCATCTATCTATCTATCTATCTATCTATCTATCTATCTATCTATCTATCTATCTATCTATCTATCTATCTATCTATCTATCTATCTATCTATCTATCTATCTATCTATCTATCTATCCATCCATCCATCCATCCATCCATCCATCCATCCATCCATCTATCTATCTGAGAAATCACGAGTGATGTTGGTTTGCTCACCCTGGGGTCCATCATATTTCGCCTTCTTCACTGTGGATAACAAACAGAGGAGTGACGGTTATCATCAGACAAATAATGAGCAAATAAAACAGAACCAAATGAGAACAAAGACAGAGTTCATCTCGAACACAATGAAACTCGATTTTGGTGTTTGTATGTTCAAAACTGTGTGTTTGACAGAGAAACTTCCCGCTGTGAGAGTAAAACTATACATAGATGTGTATATTCAGAAGAAGACGAGGTTGTGTATCATAGATTAGCAGAAGTCTCTTCATACAGAAGTGAGGGGATTTCTCAACACTCTCCATCTCTCTGCACAGTGATGACGTGTGTGTCTGCATTATTGATGCCCGCTGTAGCACATGGCATGCATTGCAGAGGAACATTAATATTCAAACCCACTCCGTACCCTCATCCAACCCACCCGAAGCTCATCTTCTCTCCTCTCCCTCAGAACGCCCATTAAAACAGGAGCTGAGTGTGTTTTAAAGCCATGAGTCAGCCGGACTCCACACACACACATACACACACATGGAGAGAGACACACACAGATACACAGATACACACACACAAAGACACACATAGAGGTACAGACATACACACGTAGAGATACAGACACACACACACACACACACACACACACACACACACACACACACACAAACACACACACACACACACACACACACACACACACACACACACACACACACACACACACACACACACACACACGGAGAGAGACACACACAAAGACACACAGGGGCCCTATCTTGCACCCAGCGCAATTGACTTTGTACACCGACGCATGTATCATTCCTATTTTGCACCCGATGCACAGCCGACTTTTCCCTCCACAGACACACGTCGGTAAATTAGGGAATGAACTTGCGCTCCCGGGGGCAGTTCAGCACAAAGAGGAGGCGTGTTCCGGCGCAAACGTTCCCTGGTGCTATTTTGCAGTTTCAGAAAACAATTCCACCACTGACCAGGAGAAACCTCGTCTAAAGTCAGCGGCGCGTTATTCATATGCTATTTTAAGGGCGCATGCTTGGCCATAATGTAGCGTGTGCACAACGCACATAAACTTTGCTTCTCTCATCTACACAGAAGCAGCAGTTTTCACACACACACACACACACACACACACACACACACACACACACACACACACACACACACACACACACACACACACACGGAGAGAGACACACACAGATACACACACACAAAGACATACAGACACACACACACACGGAGAGAGACACACACAGATACACACACAAAGACACACATAGAGATACAGACACACACACACACACACACACACACACACACACACACACACACACAGAGAGAGACACACACACACACACACACACATAGACACATAGACACACACACACACACACACACACACACACACAGACTGACACACACACGAAAACACACATAGAGAGAGAAACACACAGATACACAGAGACACACACACACACACACACACATACAGAGAGAGAGAGACACACACACACAGATACACACACACACACACACACACACACACACACACACACACACACACACACACACACAAAGAGACACACACACATAGAGAGAGACACACACAGACACACACACACACACACATAGAGAGAGAGAGACACACACTCACAGATACACACACATAGAGACACACACACATAGAGAGAGACACACACAGATACACAGACACACACACACACACACACACACACACACACACACACACACACACAAACACAGATACAGATACTACACAGAGACACACACACACACACACACACACACACACACACACACACACACATAGAGAGAGAGACACACACACACACACACACACACACACACACACAGACAGACACACACACATACACACAGATACAAACCCACAGAGACACACACACACACACACACACATAGAGAGAGACACACACACACACACACACACACACACACACACACACACACACATACAGAGACACACACATAGAGAGAGAGACACACACACACACACACACACACACACACACACACACACACACACATAGAGAGAGACACACACACAGACACACATACACACAGATACAAACACACACACACACACACACACACACACACATAGAGAGAGAGACACACACACAGACACACACACACATAGAGAGAGACACACACACTGCTGGTACTCTTTAAACGCTTTGTGTGGTTTTCATTTTCACTCTTATCTAAAGTGAGTTGCATTCTGGGTAATCATTCCTATAGTGCTGTTGCGGTTTCTGTGCTGCAGTGATTCTGATTCCGGCCAATAAAACCATTTGAACAGATTAGAGCCTAGAGGAGAGCGCCGGCATCCGTCTAATGTCACTGTAGTTACTCAAGAGGGCAAGATATGACATCAGATAAGGATGAAGATTGAGCAGATGTTGTGAGACTGATCAATATATTATGTTCAATCTGACCCACAGCACACAGAAACACTGATTAAACTACGAGGTTTCCCAGTCATTTCAGCGTCTCGGTTAACTATAGACCCGATATAGTCCGGCTCTGAGTAACACACTTCTAGCCAAAATAACCTTGAATTTGCTTACATGTCGTTTTTGCCAAATTAACTTGCGAGATGTTTGATACAAGGTGATTACAAGGTGTTTGGTTTCATTTCTTCACTAATTTCTTTATCTAATTGATGACTAGTCTATTATTGGGCTATGGTTTAGACTATTACATTTTCACTGACAGCCCAAATTCTGCCTTGTTTTGCCTTGCCTCGCCTAGGCTGGGTTTGGACGACTATTAGACGTATTTTAAATGCAAAATTGCCTGCTGGGTTTTCTTGAAATTGTGTAACTATTTCTCATTTAGGGTCATGAATATGAATGCAAAGTGTTGTGGGATTTGTACGAAATTTCTATCACGATTGTGATCAATGGGTCAATTTGACCCGCAAATTTCATGGTTTAAAGGCAGGTTGACCAACCCACAATATAAATAAAAAATAGATTTTTGTTATGTCAGTTTCTCAACTACCAACTGAGGGTATTTAAATTCACAATGATGCATTTGACACTTTTAGTCGGAGAATATACGCTGCGCTGAAGTTGTAATACGGTGTAAATATTCATCAGTTCACGCATGTGAGTTTTGAGGGAATCGAACACATAATCTTGCTGTTTTTTTAGCACCATGTTCAACTGTTTGAGCTTCAGGTAAGCACTCTGTGCAAAAATGTAAAAAAATGTAAAATAAAAAATGCTGTTTATGATATTCATGGTGTGAAAAACAAATATTAAAAAAATAGTTGAATACAGTTTTAAAATATCACATGTTAGATTTTTTTGTCATTCTTTTGTAGTTTTTACCTGATTTTTATTTATATATTTATTTTGTCAACTGTATTGAAACTAATCAGGGTCAATTTGACACAGATAGAGATGCACCAATATGAAAATTTTGGCCTATAACAATAACCGATAATTCTTTATATTTGAAAGCCGATAACGATATATTGGCCGATAAATCTAAATCCAAGTTTTTATGTAATTTTTGAGAGCCTGATTACAAAAACAAAAGTCTGACCATTAAAATCCATGTCCCAAGCACACAATTATAATGATGTTCTCATTATATCTCTAGCCAATATCACAGCCTTGTGCTGCACTTAACTAGCCTATTTTTTCCCTTCCTTTTTTCCCTTTTCCTGTGATTTCAATTATATTCCAAGCAATTCAAAACCATCATGTCGAACAGTGCGCATCTGAAGTGTCTCAGCTGATGGAAACAATCCATTATCTTCCGGATTTAATATATCAGCCCAATTTTTTTTATCGAGCCGATAACGATAACATTAAAAATGAACATATATAGGCCGATACCGATATGGTGCATCCCTAGACACAGAACATAATGATTGTACCCAGAAGCTTAAAGGGATACTCCAATTTAAAATGAAAATTCTGTCATCATATACTCACCCACATGTTGTTTCAAACCTGTATGAATTTTTTTTCTTCTGGTGAACAGAAAGGAAGATATTTAGAAGAATATCAGTAACCAGACAGTTTCTGGTCTCATTGACTTCCATAGTAGGAAAAAAAATATACTATGGAAGTCAATGAGACCAGAAACTGTCTGGTTACTGATATTCTTCTAAATATCTTCCTTTCTGTTCAGCAGAAGAAAGAAATTCATACAGGTTTGAAACAACATGAGGGTGAGTATATGATGACAGAATTTTCATTTTAAAGTGGAGTATCCCTTTAAAGGTGCTCTAAGCGATGTCACGCGTTTTTTAGGCCAAATTTTTTTGGTCACATCCAGCAAACATCTCTTCACTATCCGCTAGCTGCCTGTCCCCTGAACACACTGTGAAAAACCGAGGTCTCTGTAGACAGCCCAGGCTCCACAAGCGGCAAGAAAAGCAAACTGGCCCAGCCTGGACCACGAAACATAAACAGTGTTCCAGCCAATAACCGACAAGAATGATTTGGGGGTGGGGGTTGGGGGGTTAGTGCGCGTGCACATGCGGGGGTGTGGGGAGTGGACGAGAGAGAAGTGTAAGCTCACGCTCGATCGGCCCAAAGTCCGGCATCCGACCAGCGCGGAAGGTCTCTACGTGTTACTGTCTTTTCTCGAGGCAAAGTATTTTTGATTAAATGCAATACATTTGAATATGTATTTTCTCGATGTTTCATCTGACTCCATAAATGAAAAGGTTTTAATGATATCTGTGGATCATTAAATGTGAGCAAATGTTTGACTATTCTTTTTAACTCTTTAATGAAAATAATATAAAAGACGGTTAGAATAATCAAATGTAACAATTTATTATGTCAGGTAAATGTATCATGCCAATTACATAATCAATTGAAAGATAATCGATACAAAACATCAAATGCTCTGGAAGAAAGAGAAGAGATGCGAACCCGACATTAAAATACATGAGGCTGAATTCTTTGAGGTCCTTCAACATCATTTGAGACCATTTGCCAGGAGACCACCTTCCTTTGTGTGCCAGCTATCTCTAAAACTTTTTAAAACCTTATTACCTTTTGTTTTACTTATTTGGAAATGAGACATTTGTACCAGTCGCACTGAGACATTTCAAATGATACCAAACTTTTATAAAACTGGATGATAATTGTTAACATTTAAACCATATAGATTGTGTGTAAATCTCAGGTGATTTTAGCAAAAGAGAGAGAGGGAAAGAGATGTATTCTGAGGTGAGACTTTTGTCTCAAATGGTGAGTTCAAATAGTAATTTCCAGCAAGGTCCTGTCTGACTGTCCGGCATTTTCTAATTTCTCAATTACAGAAGCATGAAGAGGAAAGTTAGCTAGAGGAGAGGTGTCCTAACAACGACTAACGTTAAAATTGTATATTCTTGAGAATTTTGATATGGCCGACACACGACCAAAGAGACGACGTTACGATGAACAAATAACAAAGTATAGGGAAAAGGAGAAGGAACGCGAAGTCCCGAATTTACATCGGAAAACCGTTCAAAAGGTGGCGAGAACTCCGCCGGCAGAAGGGCTTACGATCCCACATTCAGGAGGCTCTGTTTTGCTGGACAGGCGGGTAAACCCAGTTTGGTTTTTCTAAATGGTTCATGACTGTTTCAGGAAGCACGGGAGAGAGGGGGAGGGGACGGGATGAGGAGGAGGGAGGGTCGAGCTAGCCTCCGTTTCGTTTGACAATACTTCGAACGTCAACAAGAAGTGACGTCACCCAGCATCGCTTAGAGCACCTTTAACCTAATGCAAGAGTTAGGAGACTATTCAATTAGTTCAACACTCAATGAAAGGAAAACACAGACAACGAAACGTCAGAGCATGAGGAGAAAAGAAAGAAAGTCAACAGGGAATAGTTGGAATATTCCAAACCTGTGTGACTTCCTTTCTTCTGAAAAACACACAAGGAGATTTTTCAAACAATAAAAGCATTCAGTGACCAGAGGCTGTCAAGAACAAAACAGCACTAGAAAAGTCCATAAGACTGATATAAAATATTAAGGAAGCCATTCAATAGCAAGGAGTAAGGATTGGACCAACATTTAAGCCTTGGGACACAAGAATCATCATCCAAACACAATAAATGCTGGTCTTTCCAGCAGGAAAAGAAAAGAGACTTCAATTCAACTTCAACCATCAGCAAATTCCTCAGTGTAAAACAGTGAATGCTTTTATCAGACTCGTTTGATGTTTGTTTCTTGGGTTCTGAGTCATCGTGTCTCTTTTCAGGGTTTTCTTCCGCAGGGCTTCCAGTGTCTCTGATGAATCCGGATGCTTCGTCCTGTCCTATTAGATCATCAGCAGATAATGTCATTTATCAGACTCTCTTCTCCACATTTCCTTTCATTTCATCCCTCAGAAACAAACAAGAGTTTTCACAGTTACAAATACACACATTCATTCATATACTCTAAGAAAGAGTGCTAGATAGATAGATAGATAGACAGACAGAGGGATTGATGGATGGATGGACGATGGATGGATGGATGGATGGATGGATGATGGATGGATAAATGGATGGATGGATGGATGGATGGATGGATGGATAGATGGATGGATGGATGGATGGATGGATGGATGGATGGATGATAGATAGACAGACAGATGAACGGATGGATGGATAAATGGATGCATAGGTAGACAGACTGATGGATGGATAGACACAGACCGACATATAGACTCATTCATTCATATACAATAAGAAAGAGTGCTAGATAGATAGATAGATATCCCCAGATGAATATAAAAATAGATCCTCTAGTCTGATTCAGCTTCTTTATATCTGCACAGTCGACAGAAATATGATCTGCCCATTTAGGCAGAGCAGCATATGAGCAAAGACTGAAGAACTGCTGAAGATCTGATGAAGAACTGATGAAGAATTGATGAAGAACTGATGAAGAACTGATGAAGATCTGATGAAGAATTGATGAAGAACTGATGAAGAACTGCTGAAGATCTGATGAAGAACTGATGAAGAACTGGGACAAACTGAAAGAAATCTTTGCCGTGCAGCTTCACCTCAGACTGAATTAAAGGGAGGTGTGCAGATCCATCATACGGTGTTTCAGTGAGTGCAGTTAAAACAGACCAGAGTAATATATCAATACAGAGGCCAGATCAATGAAGAGGACGCTGGATCCCAGAACCCCGGAAACTAGTGCTTAATAATAGCTCAAAATCATAAATCACTGCCAATATAAATAATTCAGAGTTGGATCTGTTGCCCACAAACAACACATCGTAATCAATGACTCCCAGGCCCCATTTATTCGCCAGTCGAGAGGAAAACAACCAGCTGACTGTGAGAAAGAAAATGAAGCAAAGAAGTTAAAAACAATTCACAGATGCAGCGCTGCTGTTTGATGAACACATCTAGTGCATAAGTGTGTGTGTGTGTGTGTGTGTGTGTGTGTGTGTGTGTGTGAGTGCATTTTAAACACAAGAACGCTTGAAAATGTTCTCATATAATGAGGTTCGGCTGAACACATTGAGAAATAATGTGTGTGAAATCAAAACACTCACTGTAAAATCTAATGGGCCTATTGAATGGGTTTTACACACAAGGTTATTGTTTCTCCTTTATAACTGAGTCTGAGAACTCCATTATGTCTCCAGAGTTGCTTCCTTTAAATCAACATTGATTCAGAAGCTTCTCCTAAAACACAAACGAGTCACAAATGTCATAAAGTAAGAGTTTAGAGCCGTAGAATCAATATGGACAGCAGCGCAAATAATGAAGTATTTGATGAGAAACGTTTGAGTTCATATTGAGATTTCTGACTTTCTCATTATTGTAAGCGTTAGTGTTCTTATTATTATTATTATTCCCTCTGGAAGTCTATGGGAGCCCATAGAACCGCTTGTGGGAAAGTTGTGAAATTTGGCACACTGATAGAGGATAGTCTGAATTGTCACCATAGCAAATTTGGAGTCTCTATCTAAATCGCTCTAGCGCCACCAACTGTCCAAATTGAACCGTAAGGGCTAGAAACAAAACAATGTCCATTTCTCAAGACGATTCAATGAAATTCAATTGAATTTTTCCATTTTTAATTTTCCGAAAAAATCTTCTTCTCCTAGAATTTTCACAAAAATGTTACCAGATCATCTTCAGATCATGCCGACAGAAAGATAAAGAATTAATGTGGATTCATCGAACCGCTCTCGAATAACGCACTCTTGAATTTGACGAAGAGCACGCCAAAATGAACGTGAGGCATTATCTCTGCATCGCTTTAGTGTATTCTGACCAAACTTGGTGCGTGCTACGACAACGATGACCTGAGGTTACCTGTACAGTTTCGGCACAGTGACACCTAGTGGTCAGGAGATATGAAAAATGGCTCTTTTTGCATCTACCCTCTGAACGATTTTCCCATATCGGCCATCATGGGTGTCGGCCAGTTCGAATTTAGTCATAAAATGCTATATTTTACGGGCGCATTGGTGTATCATTACAAAACTTGGTATGTGTCTTTGGCACCATGCCCTGAAGGTACTCAAAAAGTTTTGAGACAGTGCCACCTTGTGGTCGAAAGTTATGAAATTTTCAAAAATGCTAATAGCTTTTGATTGTTTTTGCTTATTGTAATAACTTTGGTGTAATAATATTGTAAAAAATGTTTAATAGTTCTTAATAGTTTCCTTGGGTCATGCTGAGAACAAAGATACCAATTTTGCCATAGTTGGTCAAATTTCTTGTCAGACAATGGCGGGATTTTTTTTTATGTATTTCATGTCGATAAACAAAACAGTTTACATATACCGCATAAACAAATTTGATGGCATGATGCCATAACGACTGAATCTCTGCAATGCTTTGGCATATTGACACCAAACCTTGCATTGTCAACTTACTCTGACCACATCACATCAGTTTGGTCAAAGCGCCACCTATTGGTTGAAAGTGATAAACCCTTAAATCAATTAACTAGTGATTGTATTCATGATTTTTCAGCCATTTTGCCTGAAATCATCTTAATTTTTCTTTGTTACAGTTGCTCTGATGCTTCCAGCCGTGATTTATCATGCCTTCTTTGTGTTTGACCCCTTAACTGAGGATATATTTTGTGTCTGTTTTAATCATAATAGCCAATTTTAAAAAGCATTTGGACATCATTTATTTACAATAAAACTCCTCATAATCATCAAAACACATTACTAACCGTGAATACTTTTTTTTCATACAATAAGAGGATAGAGCTTTAAAATTAATATGGACTGCCGCACAAAATAATTTGAGAATATGATGAGAAATGTTTGAGTTCATATTGAGATTTCCGACTTTTGAATGTTGGCTAATCTGAACACAGTTTGAGATATTATTGAGTCTTCTGAAACAAATGTGAGAATACAGGGTCGAACATTTTTCAGGAAAAAAAAGTCTCCATTTGCTCTCCGTCTCATTGCAATCTAGTAGAAACAACTGAGAAAATAAAGATCTTTCTTTCATTATGGCCAAGTATCTTAAAAAAAAAGCATTTGGACATTATTCGTGAGCAATAAAACTGACAAACATGGAAACACATTACTAACTGTGAAGACTTTGCTTTTTCCTGAGACGTTTGACTGAAAACCGGAGGTGGGATGTTATCCGCCCATGCCGACTGCTAAAGCGTTTTCAATATTACATAAGTGTGAAACACTCCTACATTCAGCATCCGTAGAGGGATGACAACACCACCCAACATCACACGAGTTATATCACACAACAGCAGAAAAAGTTGAGGCATTATGTAATGCATTAATTTAAGACGTGTTCAGAATTCATTACACAAACTGTTAAAGGTTATGAGCCCCAACACATGTCTTTCTGCTATCTTAAGTAAAGAGCTTGATTCAGTCATGCTCCACACTCTCTCCTGTAATGAACATTGATCCAACACCTCTGTCATGACGAACAGCACGTCGAGAATAAGAGTTTCATTCATCTCACAGAGCAATAAACCCATGACCCTTTTCCCAAGCCGTCGCTGTGCCTTTACTCAGGGAATACCTCTAAATCAAAGCTCCTGATTTACTGCAGGGAACCAGAGAGTGGATCGAGACAGAATTCCCAGACGTGGGAATATATATATACCTGTATTCCTATTCCCAGTAGTGTAATGTAAAACATCGCATCTCAATATTCTAATGCAAAAAAAAACTAATGTATAATATATATTAAATATATATTAAGTTTCTTTGATTTTGGAATAACATATGATCCAGTATATATATATATATATATATATATATATATATTCCCATTAGTGTAATGTAAAACATCTCATCTCATTATCATAATGCAAAAAGAATACTAATGTATAATATAATATATATTAAGTTTCTTTGATTTTTAGGATGAAATATGATCCAGGCATGATTTTGGCAGATGCTGACCAGCACTACTGGTGAGAGAGCAGCTATAGTGTGTGTTATTATATATATATATATATATATGCTGGTGCGGCACAGAATAAGAACGAGCCGTCCACACGTGTCATTGCATCGGAGCTAAATCTGCCTTGCTGAATGACAATTTTTTGTTTTTTAAAGTGCCTTTGATGCATAACAGTCTCTATGACTAATATGCAGTACAGAACACATATTGCTTTCAGAGCATGTACACACAACGATGTCTATGATTGTTGTTTTGAGGCACTGACAATCAAACCTGCACTGTTCCGATCATAACTGACCTGTCAATCAATCTGCATTTATTATCTACATGGCTAATGTGGGCGAAGCCGAAGAAACGTGACGCCCTGAAAGATTCCACCGGTTAGAGCGTGACCAGAATGATCTTCACCAGAAATGTCATTTCATCAAGCTCACACACCCACCCACACACACACACACACGCACAGGATTCCCTCACGAGCTCATTTCACACACCGCTCCAGAGATTTCCCACAGTGCACTGAGCAATATGAGCAAACTAACACATTTCAACACATCATATCCTTAACATACTGCGACGTTTTAACATAGTCTGCATTAAATTTTAATATTCACTGGTTGATTAACAGGAGAATGAATCTTCAGAGGGGAAACACTATAAACACTAAAAAGAAGCCAAACACAAATGAAAAACTGCATGGCAAACATTAGTAAGACAAAGATTTTTTTATGTGTACAATCCCTTATAAAACAGTCCATTTTTTGAACATTCATGATATTTAAAGATATGATGCATGTCCAAAAAAATGTGGTACAAAACACAGTGACGGCATACCACATTTTTTGGATATGCACCATACTTTTACATGGTAATTCAAGGGATTAATACCATTGTACTATCATGGTGCATGTCCAAAAAATGTGGTATGCCGTCACTATGCTTTACTGTACCACATTTGGACATGCACCATAGTAGTACCATGGTATTCATGCACTATCCTTTGAATTAAATACCATAATATTGTACAATGGTACTACAACAGTACTTTTTCATGAAGGATACCATGTATTTACATGTACTAAGCAATCAAAATGCCATGGTACTTATTTATGTAAAGCAAAAAAGTACTATGCAAATACCATGCCATCCTGTGAGGAAGTCCCATGAATATGCTGATGATTCAATCTTCTGATACTGTAATATGGTACTTTTTGTAAGACACTCATTATGATGATATGATTAATTTGGCAGAGAACATTCTGTCCCAACAAAGGGCAAATATAAGCCTCCACTCACCCCCGACGCACAGCAGAGACATCGCGCCGCGTCGCGTCGACCTCCGCCGGAACGGGACAGTCCGTTTACGTGCTGTGATTTGATTCAGCCGGTTTCCCTCAACACACAGCCATGACTACAGCTTTTTCTAAAACAATCGCATAAATAAACAGACTAACTAACGGAAAATGTTGATGTGAAGCACTTTTCCTCTCAGTTTATCGGGCGTTTAGCGCACTGCCATCTTGCTTCAGCACCAGCGCCGCGCGGACAGCTCGCGCGCACCAGCGTGACGTCACGCTGATGAGAAGCAGACCGAGCATCATCATCACGGCACCATATATATAAAAAAAATAATTAAATAAAAAAATACGCGGGACTCCCACACAATCCGCATGCGGAGCTGCGCCTACGTGCTGACATTACATAACAGAAATCGCAGAACAGAGGCATTCAAGTTTTATCATGCAATAAATATCATGATGGGATCCGGCTGACTATGTCCGATATATGGAAGGAAAATACATTATTTAAAAGGATAATTTACATAAAAAAGAAAAAAGAAAAAGCGTTTTGGATAAAAGCATCTGCTAAATGGATAAATGTGAAATGCAGGATATGTGTTCATTCATGTTCTGACTACATGCATTCCCAATGTCTCACAAACCAGTGGTTTATTTTACGCAGATAACTATGGCAAGCCGTTTTAGCAAAACCTACGTTTTGATTTTCTTTCTTTCTTTCTTTCTTTCTTTCTTTCTTTCTTTCTTTCTTTCTTTCTTTTGTTTATTTATAGCACTGCTAAAAACAACCGAGGTTGACCAAAGGGCTTTACATAAAAACTAAAAAAGTATAAAAGATGAAAGATAACACATAGCCTATATTAACAAATCTAACATCACACCACATTGAGATTGCCTGTTATAAGCGGTCAGTGATAAATGCGCCTTGAGCAAGTTCCTTAATATATATTTTGGATAGTTACAATTGTATTTTGACGAGTCATAATTCTCATTTGACTATGATTAAATTGACTATTGACTCATTTAAATGATAATTAAATTTGTAATTGCACTGGTAAGAAATCTGATTCAAGATATCACTTAATAGGCCTACTTTATGACTAGTCAAAACTCCATTGAAGATATCTGTAGCTAATGACATCATAGATATCTTATATTGACGAGTCACACATATGCAAAGGTTTTTTTACTTCTTTTTTTTTTCTTTTCTTGTTTATCTTTGGAGCTTTTGTCTTTGATGCCTGGTTTTGTTTTTGTAATGTTGTTTATAAGTTCAATAAAAACAAAATACAAAAAATAATAGCGTAATAGCCTACACAGAGGTAATTAGAGATATCTCTAACTTAATTATCACTAGTAAAAAAATCAATCAGAGACATCTTTAATTACTATTTTTACTAGTCAAAACTCATTTGAAGATATCCAGAAATCATTTTTAATGGAAGTCAATGGAAGAATATGATTAGTCAAAATAGCATTGTAGAAATCTCTAATGTAAATTTTATGACTAGTCGTTTAGAATTAGAATTAGAACACACCAATAATTATTAAGAATAACAAAAATATAAAGATTAGTAAAAGAAAAGATGTCACCAACACCATAACACAAAATAAAAAACAGAGCAAGACAGTAAAATAACCAAGAATGGGGGGAAAAAAAGAAAGAAAGAGGGCATTACTTAAATTAAAATAAATTTAAACATTAAGGTTAAAAGATTTGTAGGTCGTGCACATTGTACATGTTCTGAGCGCTTTTGGGTTAAGAGGATGAAATTGTAATCAAGTAATGTTTAATCTCATGTAACAATAGCAAATAAATAAATAAATAAATAATTTTACAATTTGAAAACTTACATTTATGAATATAAAATCTACATAGGAAAAGAATTAGAGTTATTATGAAGCAGGCATTTCAATCCGCTTCAAAAAATCCAAAAATAAAAATAATATTTTTGACAGCGTAAATATTCTGAATTAATTAAAAAGATATTTATTTTACTTTGTTTGTGAGGAAAAATCTTTGTTGTAAGAACCATATATTATGCCAATTTAAATGATCAAAAAGTGGGATTGCAGATTGATGAGATTGCAGGAGGGCAGAGACAATGTTCTCAAGGAATAGAAATCATACGTTATAATTTCTTCCTTTCATTTCAGTGAAACATATCTCACCAATAGGAGTGTGGACAGGTTCAGGAGACGATAATAAAGCCAAAGAGAGAGTATATTTTTGATAAGCACGAGAATGCCATGATGGAATAGCAGACCTTCGTTATTAAAGAGCTGTCTAACTAAATATGCCATTACTGAACCAGTGATTATAGAACAAAGACTTATTCTTAAATAAAATATTCCTATTTTTACATATGTAACACGATGAGGAGAAAAGTTATGCTTGTAAATAAGAGTCCATGCTAAAAGAACTTGTTGGTGAAAGTTAGATAGCTTGATAGGGAGATTATTAATATCATAATTACACATTAGAGCAAACTTTGCTGAGGGAAAATATTCCAAATAGAGGTGGGATTTTTAAGGAATCGATTAAGCCAACTTAAAGGTCCCATATTGTACACCTTTCTGAAGTTTTATATTAGGTTTTGATGTCCTTAAGAATATATATTTGCGGTATAAGTACCAAAAACCATCTCAATATATTTTTACAGCTCCTTTCTCAGGAGCTCTGCCAAGAACAGGGCGATTTTGGCCTGTCTACTTAATATTCATGAGCCTCTCTTCTGATTGGCCTGTTTTCACTACATAGCTACTTCATGCAGGCTGTGTGCATTTGTCTGTGGATTGACTGTTTTGAAACTTATATGGTAGTTTCATCGCCCCTAGATCTCTGTTATCATGAAAAAAGCCAGGAAATTTCAGTTTTGACAATATGGGACCTCTAAATCAATGAAGTTTAAGGCACTCTTTTTTTGAGAATTTAGTATCACTGACTTTTTCAAAAAATAGGATTTGTTTTTCCAAAAAAATGTTATTAAGATTCCATCGATCATTTTACAAGTGTGTTTATCAACGTAAGGAGAAAACGGCTTGCCATACTGCAGCTTTTCCATGCGAGTCCCGAGAGTTTTAATCCGACATCGTGTTTAATAGCCTTTGTATTTTGTAATTTGCATAAATACATGGACACAATAGCGGCACTCAGCAGGTAAACAAGATCAAGTGCATACAGAGACAACAGAGATCTTTTTTTTTCCGCTTTGCATTAAATAGTAGCCTACAATGTTTATGCAGGTATTACACGCAAGAGAAGTTAAGACGTCCAAAGATACGTTAACATTTTTTTATCAAATTCTTTA
This sequence comes from Rutilus rutilus, assembly GCA_021464565.1. Lineage (NCBI taxonomy): Eukaryota > Metazoa > Chordata > Actinopteri > Cypriniformes > Leuciscidae > Rutilus > Rutilus rutilus. Next base: position 1,971,265 of record JAJAQA010000004.1, read on the forward strand.
TACTAAAAATTGAAGATTTTTTGTTAAACGTGTAATTTAGATAGCCTACCTAGATTTTTTTTCTTTTCTTTTCTTTTCTTTTCTTTTCTTTTCTTTTCTTTTCTTTTCTTTATTACTTCTGTTAACTTTAAGGTCCAGCTATAATATGTCAATTTGAATACAGTTGATATAATGTGTTATTTGCCCGAGATATAGGCCTACCAATAAACTCTTTGAGATCATGCACTCCAGGCAAATTTGTGGGCCATCCCTGATTCATCAAAAACTATCCTGTATCTCAAATAAAAACACATGATTTATTAACACATATTATCAAACGAACATATTCCACAACATTTTTTTTACAAACCCAAAAGCATAAAGCCTATAGTCTATGATGAGTAAAATTCATCATTTCACTAAATGCGTGTGAAATTCAAACTGACCATGATGTGTTGACATTAAATTTGATGAAATCGGAATATCAGAATATTCAGAAATCAGAATATGTCTACATGTTAAAAATGGCTACAACACTTGCAACAACAAATAGGCTGACAAAAATGAAAGATGATTTTTTTCTGTCGATTTTCTCTAACACTCTAAATGAACTTGTGTCCATATTTTAAAGTGTTATATCAACCCTAACCCTGCATCTACACTTTGCCCCTCATCCTTTCTTCACTCCAGATTTAACGTAATGCCTCGTCTTATTTTCATATAAATACAATTTTATATATATATGCTACTCATAGTTCACACTAAAATGAAAATTGTGTCATCATTTACTCACACTCATGTTGTTTAAAACCTGTTTGAGTTTCTTTGTTCTGTTGAACACAAAAGCAGATATTTAAAAGAACGTTTTTGTTGCTAGTCCCTATACTCCATAGTTTATGAATAAAAGGGCAATGGGGCAAGAAACCGTGTGGTTACCAACATTCTTCAAAATATATTCCTCTGGGAACCAGTGGCGTAGGCAGAAATTGTATTTTGGGCGGGCCAGTGAAAAAGTGAGTGGGCCAATAGTTTTTCCTAGAAAAAAAATTACTTAAATAATAATTAATAAGTAAATAATAATAATAATATATTAATAAGCACGGTTTGAAATGAATAACAACGCACTCCCCAATTTCTGTTAAATCAACCATATACAATGCAGCCTGGTGGAAATTAAGCTTTTGTGCCAAAAAAATTGCAACTAATTTAAACTAAACAATGTACAGTAGGCTAGCCTATAAGGCATTCAGCTATACAGTACAGTACACAACACACCAGTAACTTAAGGCGAGACAGGTGAATAGGGTAACATTTTAAAATAATAGATATTACCATAAAACTTCCTCAGTTGTTCTGGAGAATGACAAACAACTAATTTTGAGAAAACAGCATTTAAAGATTTGTAATGTAAAAAATCATACTTTTTAGCAGAAACAACTATTTACAGACACAATATCTTATCAAATCATCAGCAACAACAATACAAACCACCTAAAACACATCGAAACTTATAACACAGCATTTATGGCCAACAACTGAACAGAACCCCAGTCAAAAACAGTCAAAAACACACATCAAAATGTCAGAGCACGTCACGTGATGCATCTGAACGAATCACATTGTCAGAAATTGACATCAGCCAATGAGATTTCGCTTTTAGAGTTAAATGCCCCATTGTACTTTCACGATTGGTTGCTGATTAAAGCAAATTACCATATTTGGATCCGACAGCATTGTGTACAGGAGAAAGTAGAGAGCTTTTCAACGGTGTTTGTGTTATGACAGGTGCAGACAGCGATCGCGGTGCAGCATATTGATCAACAACGCCAACTTTTGTTGAATTTAGGAGAAATATACAGACGCAAATAGACAAAATGTAGTAAAACAAAGACCTAAATGTGTATTTTGGGGGGGTTTTTTCACCACAAGTCTGAAATAAGGCATTGAAGAAGACAAATAGCCCAAAATCTTAAAATTGACCAGTGAAAAAAAAAACCGATGTTTTTGCCGTGTCTCGCCTTAAATCACTTCACGGGCAAAAATTAAGGAAATTAACGTTAGTTAAACAACTGGCCTACCTTTGTTGTTTTCATTCTACAAAACAAGATGCAAGTGCCTGGGTTTAGTATTAAAAACAGAAATGATCTCATCATAGTCCAAAGAGTCACAGAGTTATTTTTCAAAGAACTAAAGGCCGCCAGAGCCCGCCGCCTAGAGAGTCTGCCTGTCGGACTCGGAACCCCTAGCAACCATAGCAACCAATTACGTTCCGGAGGGAGGCTTTCACGCATTTTATTCGGAAACAGAATTAAACACACACACCAGTCAACAATAAATCAGGTTTATATTAATATATTTTCTTAAATACATTTGAATAATAAAAATAAACTAAAAATGTATTTTGATCAAACTTGCCTGGGCGGGCCAGTGAGTTATGTGGGTGGGCCAGTGCCGCCCTGGCCCATTACTGGCTACGCGCCTGCTGGGAACAAAGAAACTCACAGGTTTAGAACAACTTGAAGGTGAGTAAATGATGACATAATTGAATTTTTTTTGGGGGGTAAACTATCACTTTAAGACCGGATGTTGTGCGCCTGTAATGACAGGATACTGACATTGCGCGTGATTTGTTTACTCATTCAACGGGTGCGCGCCTTAGTGTAAGATGGCTACCGGAGACAATAGTGGTCGGGTTCCGTGTTTAAATTTCTCCGGACACGGACCTTTGGGTAACAGCCAACCGAGCAACAGTCCTTACGCCTTGGCTGCGAGTCACGGAGGATCCGTCGGAGGCGGTGGAGGCTCTCATGGCGTAACGAGACGCTCAAACCCTCAAACGGGGCCCGCGGGATTGGAAAGCCCCGGTGTCGCGTCAGGACCTCCGCCGAATCTGATGAACTCTGTCCCGGCTGCCGCTGCGGTGATGGGCCCGCTGGCTCTGCCCGCCTCGAACATGACCGGAAGCCCGTCTAACGCAGCGATGACACCGGCCACACACTCGTCTCTGTCCGCAGCTGCCGTGCTCGTGTACCGGGAGCCCGTTTATAACTGGCAGGCGACGAAAAGCACCGTTAAAGAGAGATTTGCGTTCTTGTTCAATAATGAAGTACTGAGTGATGTTCACTTTCTAGTGGGTAAAGGAATGGGAGTCCAGCGGATACCTGCACACAGGTGATTAACTAAATGCGCCGATGATGACATTATTATTACATCAAACTATTGAAAATGAAAGTTCTGGCATTATTTACTCTCACTCACACATACACACAGTTTGGTTCGCTATCTTGGTGGGACTCGACTCTCCATAGATGTAATGGTTTTTATACTGTACAAACTGTATTTTCTGTCTCCTTACACTAACCCGACCCCTAAACCTACCCAACACACACACTAACCTGACCTGACCTGACCCCTAAACCTACCCATCACACACACACACACACACACACACACACACACACACACACACACACACACACACACACACACACACTAACTCGACCCCTAAACCTACCCATCTCACACACACACACACAAACTAACCTGACCCCTAAACCTACCCATCTCACACACACACACACACACAAACTAACCTGACCCCTAAACCTACCCATCTCACACACACACACACAAACCCGACCCCTAAACCTACCCATCTCACACACACACGCGCACACTAACCTGACCGCTAAACCTACCCATCACACACGCACACACACACACACACACACACACACACACAAACCCGGCCCCTAAACCTACCCATCATACACACACACTCACTAACCCGACCCCTAAACCTACCCATCACACTCACACATACATGCATACACACACACTCACATATGTCTCCCCAAATTGCTTTTTAATTGAAATCAGAATAAATTAAAGGCAAAGCTAATGGCGAATACTACCTGTAAACATATTTTGATTTGTCTGGATATGTGCATATTGGCCATAAAATAATTGTATTTATTAAATAAATGTACAGTATTATAAATGTATTAATCATAATTTGATTGACCATTCCAGGTTTGTTCTGGCCGCTGGCAGTGCAGTGTTTGATGCCATGTTTAATGGAGGCATGGCCACCACGTCCACAGAGATCGAGCTTCCGGATGTAGAAGCTGCTGCGTTCCTCTCACTGCTCAAGTATGATCAGGTTTCTTCATATGCATGTGTGTGTACTGTCCTTCAAAAGTTCGGGATCAGTTCGATTTTTAAGATCTTTAAAAGAAGTCTCTTCTGCTCACCAAGGCGGCATTTACTTTATTAAAATCCCCCAAAAAACAGTAATATTGTGAAATAAGAAATCAATTGTTTTATTCAGCAAGGATGCATTAAAATTGATCAAAAGTGACAGTAAAGATATTTATAATGTTACAAAAGATTCTATTTCAAATAAATGCTGTTTTATAAACTTTCTATTCATCAAAGAATTCTGAAAAAAAAAAAAAAAATGTTTTCCACAATGATAATAATAATTAATGTTTTTTGATCATCATTCAAATGCAAAATTCAGCTTTGCATCACAGGAATAAATACAATTTTAAAATATATTCAAATAGAATAATATTTCACAATATTACTGGCCTTTTTGTACTTTGAATCAAATAAATGCAGCCTTGGTGAGCAGAAGAGACTTCTTTTAGAAACACAAAAAATCGTACCGATCCCAAACTTTTCAGCGGCAGTGTATTCTCCAGAAAGATGTGACGTTGCGCTTCTCTCCAGGTTCCTGTACTCGGATGAAGTTCAGATCGGCCCGGAGACGGTGATGACGACTCTCTACACCGCCAAGAAATACGCCGTTCCGGCCCTGGAGGCTCACTGTGTGGAGTTCCTCAAGAAGAACCTGCGGGCGGACAACGCGTTCATGCTGCTTACACAGGTGTGTGTGTGTGTGTGTGTGTGTGTGTGTGTGTGTGTGTGTGTGTGTGTGTGTGTGTGTGTGTGTGTGCAGGGTTTGAAATGATCTTTTTCACTCACAGGACAATTTGGCTACTAAGTTACCGGCCATTCAGACCTTCTACCAGCCGAAAGAAAGAAAAAAAAGAAGTAATAAACCAGATTAATTACGTCACAGCTTATATATTTATTTATTATAAAATTCGGATTTCACACATTAATTTTTTATTCAAACTAAATCCTGTCATCCAGCGTCTCCTCCCTTCCTCTTTCATCCTCGTGCTTTTCACCAAAAATGTGTTTTAGGAGGACAGATCAACACAGAACATCAAACACCACGCAGAACAGAGCAAACCTGTGGCCTCAGGATAAGCCAGGGTCTGATGAAAATGCAGGATGTTGCAAAATAACGATGTATTTTCTGTTAACAAAATGCTTTTTAATCTCCGCTAATGCTTCAATGCTAATGAACAAGCGCGCCGTTATTAGTTGTGTAGTGACGTGTGTGTTCAAGTAAGCCAGATATGAGCAGATTCTGCACAATACGCTGTATTTAATATATCATGACGACTCACGGGTATTTGTGCTTAATCTGTGCAGATTTGTTTTATGCCTGGTTCAGATTACACAATTTTGACTCCTAAAATCTTGTCGTGTTGTGGACAAGAAACATGTCAGACTACACGTTACTTTCCGACCAGTCATCGCGTGCCGTCTCTCACACACACACATACTCACACTCACTCTCACTTACTCACTCACTCGCATACACATACACACACACACACACACACACACACACACACACACACACACTCACTTACTCACTCGCACACACACACACTCACTCACTTACTCACTCGCGCACATACATACTCACACTCACTCATACTCACACTCACTCTCGCTTACTCACTCACTCGCGTGCACACACACACTCATTTACTCACTCGCACTCACTCACTCACTCACGCACTCACTCACTCACTCACTCACTCGCGCGCGCACGCACACACACACACACACACTCACTCACTCCTGAGGGAACCGTTGTTGAGGACTGAAAATGTTTTTTTTTATATGCTAGTCTTTTTATGGTGATGTCGTGAAGCATCGCAGACGCAGCGCCGGTTGTCGCCCACTATGACACACTATACAAGATGAAACAATTGAATCTTGCGTCCTGATGGCCTTTGTCGTTTACGAATCTCCACGACACCCCATGTCAAACGGATCGTGCCAAAATCGGATTAAAATCGAGTACTCTGAACCAACCATTACACGAACATCCCCAGCAAAGTGAGTAAACATAATAAAACAAGTAACATGCCAAATTGGCTCGTGATTTAACAGCGTTACCCGCCACTGTTGATTTTTACACTTAATTTCTTCAAACCCTGTGTGTGTGTGTGTGTGTGTGTGTGTGTGTGATGTTTCCACTCCCAGCTCCTGTGGTTCTGATTCTGATTGTGTTGTTTGTGTCAAGGCGAGACTCTTCGATGAGCCTCAGCTGGCCAGTCTGTGCCTGGAGAACATCGACAAGAACACAGGAGACGCTCTGGCTGCGGAAGGATTCACAGATATTGATCTGGGTACTGTATCATGGATTCAAGCCCACAATGCACCACAGTACAGGCCTGCTGCTCAGTCAAACCACGACAGGACTGAATCAATATCAATATTAGGGGTGGGAGGAAAAAAATTATTCTCCAACGCATTCTGAAAGTTTCAGAATCGATTGTGAGTTTAGTTTTCATGGCATTATTATATACTCTGCTTACTTTTAATTCCACACACAAACACAGAAAACCCCCGAACCATCCATTAAATAGTCTTCCATAACGATAAAAAATGTTGAAGCGAATTACAAAGGTGTTTCTCAACCACTGTGTGGAAAATTATCACAAAAATAAAATAACTTTTTTAATTTAATTAAATGCTACAAAACTGAATATATCGTCGCTTTCAGGCAGAAACCGTGTATCTCTATATTTTGCCATTTTTTTTATAAAAAAAAAAAATCAATGCTATTGGTCATCCTTTACCTCTGTCTGTGGGTTTCACAAATATTCAACCAATGAAAAGCAGTTAAAAGAGCTTGTGACTAAACCTAGTGACTCCATTGGCTCCTCAAACTGTCAGTCAAACCTCATAACTCCACCAATATGAAGTATTGTAATAATTAATAAGATAGGATCAGATCGGATCGCAAAGTGCCTAAAGATTCCCACTGCTAATCAATATATCTCATTATCATGCCAAAAATTTCGTTTTATGTATTTATTTGACTTCATCCTATTGGTTTTTTTTTAGTTGCATTGCTTATAATTATGTTCTTAACTTGTTAGTGTTGACTGGAAAAACTTTTCTTTTACTTCACTATAGAGCTGGTAAGTCCCGCCCCTTCCGTAAAACCCCGCTGGACCTCAAAGTTGAAAAACCGTCAATGCAAGTGAATGGGAGAAAATAATTATTTTCTGGTCCAGTTTGAATTGTGCCATGAATGTGAACATATGTTGTCTGTGAATTTTTTTTATAACTTTTCATGTTACGAGTTTGACAGTATATGGTATGATTCTTCAGCTAGCAGTTGTGGAAAAGACATAACGAGAAAGACTACATGTCGCCTATGTGACGTCACCCCATAAAGTAGACTTACCCGTGGTTTTCACCAACTTCAACGATTTTGTCCTCTCCCTGAAAGAAGGCGGTGAAGTGCACCAAAGACACAGTCATGTTTAGCGGGATCCGTGAGCTAGAGTCCGTGTGCTAGTGGTGTTGACGTTTCAAACGCGTCGAAAGCAGCGAAGAGTTGTAGTCCACAAAGTGCTCTCACACAAAGTCTAACCGTATCAAACTTCTACCCGCTAAATTGTATCATTCTTTACACGGAAAGTTATATAAAAAATTCACAGACAACATATGTTCACATTCATGGCACAATTCAAACGGGACCAGAAAATAATTATTTTCTCCCATTCACTTGCATTGACGGTTTTTCAACTTTGAGGTCCAGCGGTGTTAGCGAAGGGGGCGGGACTTACCAGCTCTATAAATAAAGGCCACGCGCCATTATTTAAAAATTGCCGTTTAAAAGTTTCAGTATGAATTTATAAAAAACAATTCTACTTTTATTCAGCAAGGATGCATTAAATTATCAAACATGATGATATTTATAATGTTACAAAATCCTGTTCTTTTAAACTCTATACATCGAAGAATCCTGAATATATTTACATGGTTTCCACACAAATATGAAGCAGCACGACTGTTTTCAACTGATAATAACGAGAGCAGCAAATCAGCATATTGGAATGATTTCTGAAGGATCATGTGACACTGAAGACACTGAAAATATAGATTTGATCACAGGAATAAATTACATTTTAACACATATTCCCATAGAAAACAGCCATTTTGAATTATAATAATATTTCACTTTTTTACTTTTTATGGTATTAATGTACATTTTAAATGGAGTTTGTTCAGTAGCACATTAGTTTTACTGTAGTATTGGAATTGGTGTCAACAATTGAAATACAACTTTTGTCAGCATCCTCACAGATGTCTCTCTCTCTCTCTCTCTCTCTCTCTCAGACACACTGTTTGCGGTGCTGGAGAGAGATACTCTGGGCGTGCGAGAGGTGCGTTTGTTCGTAGCGGCGGTTCGCTGGGCGGAGGCCGAAACGCATCGACAGCAGCTTCAGCCCACGCCGGAGAACAAGAGACGTGTGCTGGGAAAAGCCCTCAGTCTCATCCGCTTCCCTCTCATGACGATCGAGGAGTTCGCCGCAGGTCTCCATCCGTTCTCGCCTTGTTTTGTATCAGGTTTTTATGACTTAAAGGTTTATAGAAGTAAATACAGGGTTTGTACAAGGTGCTTGAATTTGACTTTTTGAATTTAAGTCCTGGAAAACTTGAAAACAGCCATATTTATGAAAAGGTACTTGAAAAGCTCTTGAATTATAAAAAGACAAAATATGTGAAATTAGTGTTTAATTTTATCAATAAAACAATCTTTTCACTCAAAATGAACACTGCAGCCCGGCTGATGTAGATATAGAGGCATTTCGCATGGCTTATGAGTGTGATATTGCTCATAAATATCCAAGTATATGATACAGCTTTCATTCTTCAGCTCAATCATATATTCATGAGGGGGGGAATCAGTTTGAATAAGAAAAACAATATATTTGGCATGTATCCTTTCAATAGTTAAAGTTACCACAGTCGTTGCATCCGCTGCACTTTATTTGTGCCGTTTTTGTTTTATTTTAGTTGGTCTATTTACCTTTTTTAGAATTTGAAAGATAATAAAGATATTGTTTGATACGTGAGATCTCTGAAGTCCTTGAAAACCAAAAAAGTAGTGCTTGAAAAGTCCTTGAATTTCATTTTACAGTAATTGGTACGAACCCTGTAAATGTGAGCGTGTGTGGTGTGTGTTTCACTCAGGTCCTGCTCAATCAGCCATTCTGACGGACCGAGAGGTGGTGAGTCTCTTCCTGCACTTCACGGTGAACCCTAAACCCCGGGTGGAGTTCATCGACCGGCCGCGCTGCTGTCTGCGGGGGAAGGAGTGCAGCATCACGCGCTTCGGGCAGGTGGAGAGCCGCTGGGGCTACAGCGGGACCAGCGACCGCATCCGGTGAGCCGGAGAGACATTCTCACGAGCCGCGTTTCCATTACACTTCAAATTGCGCAAATTGAAAATACGCCCAATGGAAACGAATCAATTTAACCGTTCGCAAAGACCCGCCCCCTTTAGTTACTGTTGCTATGTCCGACAAGCCACGCCGCTCTCACGCCACACATGTTCTCACACAGTGAACATCGCGGAGCAGAGAGGACACTGACAGCACACTGAGACCGGACAGACCAGGGTACTTTTGATATGAAGCAAAGTCTCACCTTTCAAATTTGGTCATTTTTTAAAAGAAATTTAAACAATAAATACCGTTTTGTGGCTCTTTAATGTGTCTGACAGATCGCTGTAGAGCCTCAGTTAAAGCGGCTCGTGAACCGATCATCTCTTCCTTCTAGTTCATTTATAGCATCAAATAAACATGAATGAACATCAGAAGGAATGTTGTTTTAACCGCGGAAAGACGTCAGTACACAGTTCAAATCCTCCAATGTTAATCTACATAAAAATGGAGGATTCGGCGGATGGTGGATATTGATTGGTCAGATCGCCTGTCAATCAAACTCCCTGCGAAGGGTCAATTTCGCAAAAACTCCCATTTATCGCAAAAAAGTTTTTCTGCTCGCATGAGGAGGTTTTTCAGGCAATTCGAAAAAGGAATATTTCGCAAAACTGCAATGGAAACTGCGATGGTTTTTGTGGATTTACAGGTCACATGATGTAGATGACGCAGTGTGTTTGGACAGAAGAAGAGACCGAGTTCTTTATTAAACTCATAAAAGACAAAAGTATCACAGGAATACTGGATTCTAAACCACAAAGAAATGCCACAATTTATCAAGAGCTTGAAGCAGAAATGAGGGAGAAACACCTCATATGTGCTGCTCCCAGTATAAGGGTCTTTCCTTGCTATTAATGCTTGGATAACACTTGGATAACACACATACGTCTCCTTCCATTAATAATAATGGCTAGTGCGGTGGATGGGATATACATAAACCTACCGCCATCCGTTGCCAGGATTTCTGGAATGATTTATCGCGAGAGAAAAAAAAAAAACTGTTTTAGCCGTATAACATCAGTTAATGGAATCGGTGTCATTTCGCAATGGTTTTATATCGACATTTAGAAAATATCGCAAAAGTTTTGTGCAAATCTGTAATGGAAACGCCGTGGCTCCAGTCAGCGCCCGTGTGAAGTGCACTAACTCTATGATCGTGTTTGCAGGTTCTCTGTAAATCGCAGGATATTTATTGTGGGTTTCGGGCTTTATGGATCCATACACGGGCCGACAGACTATCAGGTCAACATACAGGTACGTCTCTCCAACAGAACGTGTTTTCTCATCAATGCAAGTTCATTTAAATGTGTGTCATTTATATATTTGTTGTAATTTTGTGTTTTTTACACGATTTTTTAAAATATTTTGTATATATTAACAATATTTAAAATTTTATTTTATTTTAATAAATATTAATTAGTATTTCAGTTTTATTATTTCAGTAGAAGTTAAACTAAATGAAAATGAGAAATGTTTCATTTCTTTAATATTTTATTTCAGTTAATAGTGTTTCCAAACTGGTCATATCACTGTTATTTTAGGATCATTGAGATCTAATTATAGTTTTTATTAATTAATATAAATATGTATAAAATCAAATGTGTTGTAATTTTGTGTTTTTGTCAGTATATTATATTTTTAAATATATTTTATTTATTTTTAGAAAAATGAATTATTATTTTAGTTTTATTTATTTTAGTAGAAGATAAACTAAATGAAAATGAGAAATGTTTTAAAGTTTTTTTTTTAAATATTTTATTTCAGTTTATAAAGTGTTTCCAAACTTGTAATTTCTGTTATTTTAGATTATTATTATTATTATTATTATTATTATTATTTTAGATTTTATTAATAATTTGAATTAGTGTATATTTAACTATATATATATATATATATATATATATATATATATATATATCATATTAGATATATAATATAATATTATTTATATTATATTTTAATTTAATTTTGTTTAAAAAAGGTAAATATGAATTATTTCAGTTTATTTATTTTATTACAAGTTAAACAAAAATGAGATGTTACTTTTTTTTTTTTTTGTTAATAAAGTAATAAAAATACCTTTTATTATGAATTTAGTTCTAGTTAACTAATACAGTGCTGTTCAGTTGATCGTAACAGATAGTTTTGCACGTCATTGGTTGCACCAGATGTTGGCGTGTCAGGCCGCTCTAACAAACTGTGTTTGAAAGCGTTACATTGTTCAGAAAGTCAAACGTTTATAGATTTACATTAATGCCTTTGGCTCACTCTTAAATGAGACTTCAGGGTCATTCAGAGTTTACGGTTTATCAGTGCATGTATTCCCTGTGAACCGAACCCATGATCTTAGAGTTTCCAGTGGCCTGATCTACTGTTTGAGTTGCCAGAATAACTATTTTTTGTTAGTTTATGGTATTTTAACTCTCCAAAAATACCCACTTGATCATTTACAGAATTATTCTAATAGTAAATACTGCTTGTAAGTGCTTGTGTGGTTCACAGACCCTGATTGAGTGAGTTTCTTTCAGATCATCCACACAGACAGCAACACGGTTCTGGGTCAGAACGACACCGGCTTCAGCTGTGACGGGTCGGCCAACACGTTCAGGGTCATGTTCAAGGAACCGGTGGAGGTTCTGCCCAATGTTAATTACACAGCCTGTGCTACATTAAAGGTGAGGTCGTGTGTTTATCAGTTAATCTGCTTAAACTAACAGTTTGATGCAGTGATTTCATCCACACCAAGACATTTGTTATTCTGGTTCCCTTTTTTTCCATTTCCTTCTTGCCTGAAACGAGTCGTCAGATATTCCAGTCTCACTTCCTGCTGAACCTGTGTAGGTTTGTAACTAATTAGCATAATGCCAGTCTATGGTCTTGATTGGTTGAATTAGCTCCGCCCTCAAACACTGTAGTGTATCTGAGACTGGAAGAGTTGGTGTTGTTCATGTGGAGAAGACGCTGTTTTCTGCTGACAAAGCAAATCCACTGTGATGAGATTGACACGGTAAAACTCACGCCATCGTTACTGTTCGTATCACTGAGTATCAAGAGCTGAGATTCAGATATGATAATGAGCGTTTGGTTTCGACCAATCACAGCAGACTGGGCCGTCTGACCAATCAGAGCAGAGCAGCTCTCAGAAAGGCGGGGTTTAGAGAGACTGAATCTTCGAACGAACCGTTTCAGACGCTGAGAGAGAAGAGCTGATGTGCAGTGGAGATTATGAAGAAAATTAAAGTGTTTTTTGACCTTGGATGCGTGTAAACCTGTTGTAGGAGACAACATTAGGCACTTTTAAAATGGCACTGCTAATGTACATTTATTAAATATGGACTTTTTCATGACTCATAAAACGAGTCCTAAAGATCAGCTTGATGTGCAGTGAATCTGTCGGTGTTTGTAACGTTCCTCTCTCTCCTCTCGAAGGGTCCGGATTCGCACTACGGCACTAAAGGCATGAGGAAGGTCACGCACGAGTCCTCCGGCACCGGCACCAAAACCTGCTTCACGTTCTGCTACGCCGCGGGCAACAACAACGGCACGTCCGTAGAGGACGGCCAGATCCCAGAAGTCATCTTCTACACGTAGTTAGAAGATCCGATTGGCACATAATATTGCACTTGACCGTAACACTGACAGTACGTAACTGTTACAGGATGAACGTTTGTCTTCAGGAGCTTCTGTGTTTAATAGCTGACTTTGGAGGGCTTATATTTACACTGACTGTTAACAGCAAGCGAATTACTCACTCATGACTGACTGAGATGTAACAAATGTATCTTTATTTTTGTGTATCGGATTTTGCATCAGTCGATCGGGTTGCGAATAAAAAATCTTGCCAAAAAAGCACCTCATAATGTTTTAGAGCTTTACATTTAACTCCATTATACAGGGAAAATATGACTTGATGTGTATGCAACTGATTCGTGGTTCTTCAGCCCTACAGAAGTAATTACTGTACATATTTTTGGCATTGAGTTTGGACTGAAATGGTCTTTTAGATTATTATTTGAAAAAAGCTAATTATATCAAATCAATCAGTTTCCATGTTGGAGTAGTTCCTGCGTTCAGCTTTTGGTCTAGCAGTGTGATTGTAGACCAGAAGTCTTTGGGAACTTCTTTTCTTCTGTGCCAAGGTTTCCTTAGATACATTCAGCACTTAATTGAACTAGAGGGTGAAAGTCCATTCAGGAACACAGTATTTATTTACAGGATGAGCCTCAGTCTGATGTTTCTTGATTGTAGATGGGTCGGTTATATTGGGTCTTTGTATGACTGCTCATGTCCAATAAAGTTTAATCATTCTTTACATTTGAATGTTTTTGTCCACTTGTTTTAACCCTCTGGGGTCCTTCGTTTAACAGTCACACTTGGGACCTTCGGGTCCAAATGGACCCGGAGGGCGGGATTAATATATATATAAAAAAATCTTAATTTTTTTTTTTTTACTTGTTTTTTATAATATTTTTTCTTTTCTTTTTTGGTGTTTTGAGATAATTTTATGATTTATAATTAATATTTATGCAATAATTATGACCCATTTTTTCCCATTGAATATAATAGAAATTTTTTATATATATATAATTTTTATTTTATTTTTATTAAAGCTGTATTTCATTTTAGAGTCAAGCCTAGGCCTCATGAAAGCAATTTTTGAAATGAGATGGGCGCCAACTGGTGGACACACTGAGCATTTTTATCACGCAATAGCACATTTTTACCACTAGTGGATTTACAGCTCTCTGTAGAAAGGCTTGCGAATTCTAGTGATTTTTGCCTGAACAGATTTAGTCTGTTTTGCACTCTTGATGTTTTAGAGATTCACCCCTTCACTGTTGAGTCCTTTTTTTCTGCATCCTGGCTGATTTGTAGATTGTATGCACAAAAAAACTCTGTGTTTTCATATTTTTGACAATTTCCCATTCATTTCCTATGGGAGTCATTTTTGACCAAAGAGCAGAAGTGTGATGACCACTTAGCATGCTTGGATCATGACCTCAATATTTTTTGTGTGTTCACATACCTAATACCATAAAAGTCACCTAGTTTCGTAACATTCCGATGAAGCTGTGATTTTTAAAAATTCAAAACAGATTTTTGTAATCTGAATTTATTAGTGTGTATGTGTATAAAAGTGTGTTTGTGTGTGTGTGTGTGTGTGTAGATGTGTCTGTTTTGCACTCTTGATGTTTTAGAGATTAACCCCTTCACTGTTGAGTCCTTTTTTTCTGCATCCTGGCTGATTTGTAGATTGTATGCGCAAAAAACCTCTGTGTTTTCATATTTTTGACAATTTCCCATTCATTTCCTATGGGGGTCATTTTTGACCAAAGAGCAGAAGTGTGATGACCACTTAGCATGCTTGGATCATGACCTCAATATTTTTTGTGTGTTCACATACCTAATACCATAAAAGTCACCTAGTTTCGTAACATTCCGATGAAGCTGTGATTTTTAAAAATTCAAAACAGATTTTTGTAATCTGAATTTATTACTGTGTATGTGTATAAAAGTGTGTTTGTGTGTGTGTGTGTGTGTGGATGTGTCTGTTTTGCACTCTTTATGTTTTATAGATTCACCCCTTCACTGTTGTGTGCTTTTTTTTCTGGATCGTGGCTGATTTGTAGATTGTACGCACAAAAAAACTCTGTATTGTCACATTTTTGCCAATTTCCCATTCATTTCCTATGGCGGGTCCATTTGGACCCGAAGGTCCTGAGTGTGACTATTTTTTTTACAACCACTTAGACTATTCAAATCCTGTCCCCAATTTTTTTGGGTGTTCATATACCAAGTACCAACAAAGTCACCAAATTTCGGATCATTCCGATGAAGCTATGATTTTTTACATTTTTTTATTTAAACGCTTCGGGTCCATTTGGACCCGAAGGACCCCACAGGGTTAAAGGACTTCAGACTGTATTTAATGTTGACACACACGTGACCCATTAGTTGAGGAGTTTCAGCGACTGAATATACAAAAAGGAAAATTCTAGCTTTATATTCGAATAATTTGTCTATAATAAGAAATACATAGAATACTTCTTTAAAAATTCAAATAAATAATAAAAATTTCTGTTTCAAGTTTATTTATATATTGCTTTATGCAATCAAATTTCTTCAAAGCAGCTTTACAGAAAAATCAATGTGAGCCAGTGTTATTTTAGTATAATTGAGATACTATTATAGTTTTTTATTAATATTTTGGATCAGATTTGTTTTATTTACACTAAGTTCTATTGATTTTTTTTTTTTTTTGGTCTTTTTTTTTTCAAGTCTATATTTTTATTATTTGTTTTATTTATTTTAGTACATCAAGTTAAACTACATTAAAATGAGAAACACTGATATTGCTATACCAGCAATTTCCATTGATTCATGTCTTCAAGACATTCCTTTTATTCCTCACCATAAACATTCACAGGCATATCTTTTTGCTCTCCAAGTCGTTGAGACATTATCACCTCTAGTTTAGGAAACTAATCCCGCATTCGTGGCAGATACTGTAATGCTTTTATACTCCCGGGATTTATGGAAATATTGGTCTTTTGTTACTGTCTTTTAGTTCTTTTGGGGTTTCAGCCACCAGATATAAAGTATTTATCTCTTCTAGCTTGAGCCGCTCTTTTTTAACTTGTTGATGATTTTCTTGCTTAAAATCTTTTCTTTGCCTCCTTATTTTTGTAAAAAGGACCAAATTAATTTTATTCCAGAGGCCATTTTCAGCTAATTCTACAATATGTTTATTTTTTTTTTTTAGATTAGATTCAACTTCAACTAGATATCAACTATCTTAATTATTTTATCTTTTTTCGTAATTAAATCTTTAAATGGTTTATTTGTCGTTGTATTGTCCAACCTGATCCAGACGTCGTCTCCTACTTGGCATCAGTCCTCTGGCTGATTCTCCAGTGCTGCAGTCTTTCGTTTAATCTCTGTAAAATCAACATAAAACATCAGTTCTTCAATGTGCTGATCCCATTTCCCAACCCATCCGTGTCAGTGAGAAACATGGCGGAATACCACAATACGGTATTTAAAGGGGTCATATAATGCCATTTTTGTACAAGCTAATATGATTCTTTAGGGTCTAAATTAAAAGTTTGTAATATACTTTAATTAAAAATTCTCATTAGTATTGTAAGAAAACACTAATTTTACCTGGTCAAAAACAGCTCTGGACTTCCGGTTTAAGGGCTAATGGAGTAGACGTGTTGTCTCTTGCTCCCATATCTTTCAGTTTAACCCAACATTAAGCCAATTTGATCGTTCATTTAGTTTCAAAACTGAACTAAAAATACTACGCACGCGGTAACTCTGTCTAAACATGACTTCTAAATCGGCTAAGCAGAGCAAAAAAGAAACGAAAACGGACTCTGTAGATGACGCTGCTAGCGAGCTTAACATGGCGGCGATGGTCAAGCTTCTGGAACAACATCGCCAGGCCTTATCGACCGAATTCAAAACAACCATCTTGACACTCGAAGAGAAGATTGATCGCATTCAGACCACACTGTCGGATCACACACAAAAAATTGCTTCGCTCGAATCGAGTGCCAATGATCTAGACGAACGGGTCCGGGCGTTGGAAACGACTTGCGCCACAATGGCGGAGCGTAATGCGAAATTACAAGATAAAGTTGTAGACCTTGAGTCACGCAGCCGCCGGAACAACATTCGGATTGTGGGCTTACCGGAATCCCTCGAAGGGCCACGTCCTTCAGTTTTCTTCGCGCAAGTCCTCGCAGACATTCTGGGAGAAGAAATTTTACCCTCTCCGCCGGAGATTGACCGGGCACACAGAGCTCTCGTTAGTAAACCAGCGACCGGGAAGAAACCGAGGCCAGTTATCATCCGGCTCCACCGCTACCTTCAAAAAGAGTTGATCGTCCGAGAGGCTCGAGCCAAAAGAGGCAAACTGGTTTACCAAGGCAACCCGGTCGCCATCTACGAGGATTACGCGCCTGAAGTGGCTACTGAACGCGCCAAATACCGGTCCGTAATGGCAGAACTATATAACCTTGGATATAAACCAACTTTGTTTTTTCCTGCACGGCTCTCAATCTGGACCAAAGACGGAGGTAAGAAGATGTTATCTTCGGTGACGGAGGCAGAGAACTTTGTTGCAGCTGCCCGCTCCTCGGATCATGTGCCATAACCTGTTCAACAGTTAACCAGCCGGCAGGGTTAATATTGCTGCTCTCAGTTTTCTAGCGGTTAAATTGATGCAAGTTACAGAAACTATTTCCAATGTTTCCACTTCATGCTGAAGCCGGGGTTATTTTTGCCTTTTTTGTTTATTTATTTTTGGCTTTTTTTCTTTCTCCCTTTTCAGTCACGCCAGTTGGAAATTATAGTTTCTATTTCTATCCACTCAAGGCCGTCTAGTAACTGTTTGGTTGGCTTGACATGATTATTGCATTGATTATTTCGTTGATTTACCTTATTTTATGTATGCATGCCGGAATATACAGATACATTGTTATTATTTCTGACATTGTTTTGTTCGACTGTTTTCAGGTTAAACTTTATAATTTTACAATTATAGGGCCAACTTTTATATGTACATATGTATGCAGAGACTAGGCATTTATTTATCTAGACATTTATTTATCCTAAGGTTTATTTTTTCTTCATACTGTTGTGCAGAATCACATTGGTTGCCTCATAGCTGGCAACTACACCTTAAAAATTATTACTATTATTATTTATTTTATTTTGGCATTGTATGTATATAATATTTTTATTTATTTAGTTTTTGTGTGTATGCATATGCATTTATTTTTATTTATTTTTGTTTGTTGAGGCTCTTCCCTTTTTGTACTTTTATGCTATAAAAAGTTATGTTTTAAACGTTCAAGTTTTATAGGGCTTACTATTGGAACAGGGGAATGAGATCCAGAAGGATAGAAGTAGTGGAAGTCGAGATTAAGTGCTCAGGCAAGTTAATTGTTAAAGGTGGGTGGGGGGTGGTTAGTTCTGGGGTGGGGGGTGTTGGGTATATTGGTCTTCCTTTACCTTTTTTTTCTTTTTTTTTTCTTTTTTTTTTTTTTTCTTTTTTTTTTTCTCTCCTTTTCCCTTCTGCCAGTTCAATACTATCCCGTTTCGTTAAACTCTCAGAATGGTTAATACCATAATGTTAAGTGACGGAAACCTGCGCTTAGTGTCGTGGAACACCAAGGGGATGAACAGTGCCGTCAAAGCTAGTAAGATTTTAGCGCATTTAAGGGATCTTAAGGCAGATATTATGTTTCTACAAGAAACTCACCTACGAACGGTAGATATAGTACGTATCAAGAGATCATGGATGGGTCACCTGTTTCATTCTAAATTCTCTCAGAGAGCACGTGGGGCTGCTATCATTATCCATAAAAGAGTTATGTTTGAACACTCTGATACTATTATAGATCCATATGGCCGTTTTGTTATGGTCTCGGGCAAGCTCCAAAACATACCAGTAATCTTAGCTTCCATATATGCCCCCAACTGGGACAATGATGAGTTTTTTTGTTAAGTTTTTTTCAAGCTTACCCAAAGTAGATGAGCATCATATAATTATTGGAGGGGATTTTAACTTGGTTCAAGACGTATCCATGGACAGGTCTTCCTCTAAACAGTCTACTCTAACAAAATCAGCTAACATAGTGCTAAACAACGCCTCTCAACTGGGACTCTCTGACCCTTGGAGGTTTAAAAACCCTCAAGGCAAGGCTTTTTCATTCTTTTCTCATGTTCATCATACATTTTCTAGAATTGATTTCTTTTTGGTAGATAATAAATTGTTACACTGTATTTCCACGTGCACTTATCATGCATTAGTGGTCTCTGACCATGCCCCAGTATCTATTGACGTAACTTTGCCAACTAACAGATCGTCGCCCCCACCCTGGAGATTCAACTCCTCCGGACTATCAGATAGCGCATTCAAAGATTTTCTTTCCTCGCAGATTAAGTTTTACTTTGAACTCAATCAGACTCCAGATATTAGCAGTCACACCTTGTGGGAGGCTTTCAAAGCATTCATTCGTGGCCAGGTCATTTCATATTCTTCACAAGTAAGGAAAGCCAAAAAACTTAGACTATCCGCAATAGCTGACGAACTGTCTAAGTTAGATGTCTCATATGCCGCTTCCCCTTCACCTGTCCTCTATGCTAAAAGAGTTCAATTACATTCAGAATTCAACCTTCAGTTGACCGATCTAATAGAGAGACAGCTTAGGCAATGTAGGCAGCATTTTTTTGAGTATGGAGATAAGGCTGGTAAGCTCTTGTCCTATCAGGCTCGATCGGCTAGCACTTCAAGATGGATTTCTAGTATCAGATCCCCAACAGGTGAATTAGTTACGGAACCAGCTGAAATTAACCTGGTTTTCTCAGACTATTATGCCAGACTGTACACTTCAGAAAGCCCTCCCAATAATACTACAAATTTAGACCTTCTCAACTCGCTTGAATATCCTACAATTGACGAAAACACTGCTAAGAATCTAGGCGACCCAATTACAGAATCAGAGATACAGGTAGCAATTAATTCTATGAAACCGGGAAAGTCTCCTGGCCCCGATGGCTTTACTGTTGAATTTTATAAAGCTTTTGCTCCCCTTTTAGTTCCTACTTTAGCATTGCTTTTCAATGACTCTTTTAAGGTGGGCTGCCTTCCTCCTACTTTATCCGAGGCCTCTATTTCTTTGCTCCTTAAAAAGGATAAAGATCCTATTTCTTGCGGTAGTTATAGACCAATATCACTTCTGAACGTAGATTTTAAAATTCTGGCTAAAGTTTTATGTTTTCGCCTTGAACGTGTATTACCATGTTTAATTTTTCAGGACCAGACAGGCTTCACCCCAGGAAGACACTCTTTTTTTAACACTAGAAGGCTTCTCAACATTCTCTTTTCCCGCCCATCTGACTTACCCGAAATTATTGTGTCTCTGGATGCTGAGAAGGCCTTCGACAGGGTGGAATGGGGCTATTTGTTTTTTATTTTGGAAAAGTTTGGGTTTGATTCTAATTTTATCTCCTGGATCCGACTTCTTTACTCCTCCCCTATGGCATCTGTTCATACTAATGGCATACGATCATCCTATTTTTCGCTACAGCGTGGAACGCGACAGGGATGCCCCCTTTCTCCCTTAATTTTTAATCTAGCCATAGAACCTTTAGCTATCTGGCTCCGTAGCCACAATGGCTTTGAGGGAATTTCTCGCCATGGTTTAGTTCACAAGCTCTCTCTTTATGCTGACGACCTTTTATTATATGTCTCAAACCCTGCTGCCTCCCTACCCCCAGTTTTGGATATTCTAGACAAATTTAGTCAGCTATCTGGCTACAAGATAAATTTACAAAAAAGTGAAGTTTTTTTGGTTAACTCTGAAGCTAAAAAACTTCCACGATCACTCTTACCCTTCAAGATTGCACCTGATGGTTTCAAATACCTGGGGGTCCTCTTTACGAATTCATATAATAATCTATTTGCAAAAAATTTTCAACCGCTTGTGGACAAATCAAAACTAGATATGTGTAGGTGGGCCTCTCTACCTTTATCCCTTGTAGGTCGAATTAACTTGGTCAAAATGGTTATTCTACCCAAATTTATGTACCTCTTTCAACACTTACCTATCTGTATTAGGAAATCTTTCTTTACTGGTTTTGACAGTCTTTTGCGGTCATTTCTATGGGGGAACAAACCCGCTCGCCTTAAGAAATCAATTCTCCAACTTCCTAAAGCTAAAGGAGGCCTTGCACTTCCCAACTTTCAGCAGTATTACTGGGCCTGTAACATCAACAAGCTTCTTTTTTGGAACAAAGATATGTACTCTGACAGCCCTCCTTGGGTGCATACAGAAACGGCATCAATGAAAAGCACTCTCTATTCGGTTGTCTGCTCTCAGCTTCCCTTGGTTGTGAACAAAGTTTCAGATAATCCAGTAGTAACTAACTCTCTTAAAATTTGGGTCCAATTTAGGAAACATTATGGTTTACATAGAGGCTCCATTTATATGCCCATCCTCAATAACTACTTTTTTCCCCCATCTATTTCAGACCCTGCATTTAGTCTCTGGTCATCTAATGGCCTTCTCAAGATTAGTGACCTCTATGATGAGGGAGTATTTGTCTCTTTTTCTTCCTTATCTAAAAAGTATAACCTACCCAGTCATCACTTATTCCGGTTCTTTCAAATCAGACATTTCGTACAGAAGCAGTTCCCCTACTTTCCCAATCGTCCCCCTGAAACAAAAATTGATCACTTTCTTGCTTTAAATGCCAACCACAGACATTTAATTTCAGTCATTTATAATTTAATAAATTCGATTAATTCTGACACTAATGCCACTCTTAAAGATACCTGGGAGCAAGACCTTGGTGTTACTATTACAGAGGATCTATGGCATAACATCTTGAACCAGGTACATACCTCTTCTATATGTGCGAGGCATGGCTTAATTCAATGTAAAATACTATTCCGAGCGCACTTAACCAATGCCAAATTGGCAAAAATCTTTCCAGACAAAAGTGCTGCCTGCAACCGTTGTAAACTCTCTCCTGCCGACCATCTACACATGTTTTGGACTTGTCCGCAGCTGGTGACCTTTTGGTCTAATGTATTTCAGACGCTTAAAAAAGCTATCAACACTAATATTGGCCCTGATCCAATTATAGCCCTATTTGGGGTTTCTCCTATGCCTGATTTAGTTGCCCGAGATCGTAAAGTCATTGCTTTTACTACAATTTTGGCCAGACGGGCCATCCTTCTTAAGTGGAGGCATGCTTCCCCTCCAACACATGACAGGTGGATACAGGACATTTTTCACTGTATTGGACTTGAAAAGTTAAGATATTCACTCTCTGGTTCACTTACATCCTTTTATAAGACTTGGGATCCCTTTTTAAATTACATTAAGGGTTTATCCTGTGCACCTGTAACTGGCAATGGTACATAATTTTTGCTTATTAGGAGGATCTTTGTAGGGGATTTAACCCTTTTTTTTTTTTTTTTTTTTTTTTTGAGATATTGGATGGGGGTGGGGGGGACCATGTAAGGGGTTAATAATGGACAATATCTTATTGTATACTGTTTATGATGTTTTACTCTGCATTGTCATTGAAAACCAATAAAAAGATTTGGAGTAAAAACAGCCCTGTTTTCAGCACGCCGTTTCAGTGCATGTGTCTTTAAATGATAATGAGCTTTGCTCACCCCGCCCCTCTGTTCTGTGGGTACACCGTATTAGACATTCTCTGACCGTATCTAACACAATAACCACGTGTTATTCGTTATAAACGTGGGATTATGAATTATATTGAGAACGTCGTACATAGAAAACATGCCGTAATGTACCCTGAGTGTAAACCTTAGACGCATTCATCGTGAAGCCTGCAGCAAGGTTTGCAAATTTCGCAAAGATTAATATAAATACTAATATAAAGGTTAATAAAACATTACACTCACATCTTCTGGAGGTTCAGCAGGAACACGTTGGTACCGATACGTTTTTTCTCGTTTGTGAAGCTGTCTGCAAACATGAAAGCACAGACGATCGTGGGGAATCCCCGTGAGGGAATCCCCGCGTCAATCCTTTGGGCATATAGCTTCAAAAACAAAACTCAGCCACTGCTTCTTCAACGGCTCGGATTTAGGAACATCCAAATGACTGCTGTGTTCACAATAGCGGGAGGGGCGTACGATCTTATGACGTCACAATATCGAACGGCTTGATTTCAGAGATGGTCAAACATATAAGGAGATTAAAACAAAACCACTGGATGGATTTTTATCATGATAGGATGGTTGTGTACAGGCACTGCCAACAGACATTTCAGTGCAATCAACTTGTAAAAGTGCATGTACCATTATATGACCCCTTTAAGTGATTGTCAGGCTTTTCTATTTACAGCTTAGTAAGTTAATTACCTGCACAATATAGGCTACAGTATGATAGCATTATATTATAACAATATAATATATAACGATAAAGTTTGTGGTTTCATAAATGAATTAAAAACATAAAAAAGAAAAACACACCTGATGCACATTCCTTGTTCTTCATTTTCTAGAAGTAGAGTAGCCTAGAGTAAGACCCTTGCTGTATTTTTGTGTAATTATTAAGAGAAAGTGCACCGCCATCTAGTGATTTGATCGCCCCTGCCGTAGTAAACACAACTAACCACTTCTTACACACGAACTTCACAGGAGACTTGAAACGCTACACCTGTAGACCTGCCCATACCCGCCACTGTTCTGAAGCACCTGTATGTAAGTCCAGACAAAGATAAGATAAGATAAACACTAGGCTACTAGAGTGCTGGTAAACCTACATTTACTCTGGAACTCCGACTGAGACAGTGTGAATGAAAATGGACTCAAGTAAGCATTTATTATTTCTAATAACTAATCTTCTTTTCCTTGTTAATTCATAGTAAAAATTAATTTTAATCAAACTCGACGTGTTTAACCTGTTTCTGTGAGACATCGCTAATGTTTTCACTTTCATATCGGTGTATACAGCTGGGTCATTCCACGAAATCAGTGCCTTTTCAACTTTGAAAAATTAAAATATAAAATAAGTTTAATCGATTTTGTCTGTTCAGTGGTTCTTTATCCAGAGGCATAATATGCATAAATTGAAAAATGTAGTTATAAATCGTTGTATTTAATCAGTATAATCAGCCTGCTCCTCGCTCTGCTCAGACCTCCCACGGACTGAAGCGAGTTCACAATATGCAGAGTCAGACAATCTCATTTTACAATAATTAAGTAATATAAAAAGAAAATAATATTAATATTAGTAATATCACATTAGATACATTATTGCTATAGCCTATATAGAAAATGTCTTGTATAAGACCTCGCTTGATGCAATCAACAGTAAATTAATTTCAAAGAAATATATCAAAAATATCCATTGATAATGAGTTTGTATTGCATCACTCTCTTATTATTCAAATTTAACTAATAATGTTCCTCTTCAATCACACACATTTCCAGCATTTGATATTTACACATAACCAATTAAATTTTTAATACATGAAAAAGAAATGGTAGTGAAGTATAAGGTTATGTGGGAGTGTGACACTAGAGGGCATGCTTGTGCAACAGGTGCTAATCTCTCAGAGTTAGCAGTGTTGTGGGAGCTCGTGTTTGGTGGCAGATCTATCTCGTGTGTTCCCGTGTAAACATCTGTTAATTGTTGTGGAAATATTTAATACGAATACAACCTACTAAATCTGACTTCTTTACCACAGACAATTTAAACAACTTCCAATTTTTCCAGTACTAACTAGAATAGTATTAGGCCTACAGCCTCACACCGAGGGCGGCTCTATAGTCTTCCAACACTATCACTGTCTTTTGAGCGTAGAACCTTTAGTACTAATACTACCTTAAGCATAGCATAGAATCTTTATTTTATTTTATTTTATTTATTTTTTTTCTCAAAAAGAGGGAGAGTGATTTTATATTAAGGTAATCTCTTATCTGTCTCCAAATACATAACTGACTTTTTATGACAAAACCATTAACTACAGTTTGGTCTAATATCATTGGGGAAAGCAGCACTGCTCCAAGATCATAGGGATAGCAGTAATCCCGCTCCATCTGAAGCCATTCTGGGGCATTAGCCGACTGTTCCAACCATAGTGCAAAAACTTGTAAGTGAGTGGCCCAGTAATAAATGCGAAAATCCGGAAGGGCCAACACCAACCCATTCATGTGCCATTTGTACCGTAAAACTTAAAATAATAGCCGAGTCCCAAATAGACGCCTGTCTCTTTTACACGCCTGGTGTGGCTACAGGTTTGGATAAATAAAGGCCGGTCTAAAATAGAGGCCCGGTCTGTTTTTTAGTTTCGGGTTGTATTTAATCTTCTAAAACCCGCCAGATCGTCTGTTTAAGCCAGTTCTATGGAGCAGATTGCGCACACAAAAGAGCCCTGCGCATCTGGGCGGCGCTGTTAGCGCAAGCAAGGCAGGAAGAGTTAGCGGAGGCCGGAGAGGGAGAAGTGTAGGAGAGCGATGAGGAGGAGGAATTAACTAGAAACTTGTAGTTGAGGATCGCAGTGATGATGATAGTGATGAATAGGGTCCTTTTGTATCACATGATTGCAGTTGTTTTACAGGGTAGCCTTCATTCTTTCTAGTTAATGTGTTTCAGGCAACTAGTTCATAGGCTCGATGGATATTACCAGTAACTTGTATTGTTCAGCCCATGGCTGTCACATCGTATCTTTTTTTATGCTGCCAATAATCTAAAGGCGGTTGCACACCGTAAGAGAAGCACAGTGCCACGTCGCGTCTATGACAACTCAAGGTATCGCACACCGGACGCGCACTTTGTCGCTGATTTGTTAAACACAAACACAGATTTGGTAACTTCCTACTGTCATGCTTCAGTCTATCAGGATCGTTATCTCTAAGCCTACACTCAATGAACAACATCTCAACACTAAATTAAAGGCCTGTCTCATATAGACGCCTGTCTCAAATACAAACCGGTGCAGTTCGGCGATTTGGGAAAATAAAAGCCTGGGCTATTATTTGAAGTTTATGGTATTAGTTTTATGATTAGAATATTTTTAGCACAGCTTTCTAGTTAACTTACATTTACAGTCAGCCATTTAGCAGATGCCTTTGTCCAAAGCAACTTACAAATGACTTACAAATTAAATGTTCAGAAAGCACACACTACAGGATACCCTGAGTCTGTTTGTTCTGTATTTGTTGCAGGTGACGCCCAACATCTCTCAGAGCTCAGGATTGTGTTGATGGGATATAGAAGAGCTGGTAAGAGTTCAGCTGGAAACACCATCCTGGGCAGAGAGGAGTTTGACTTGAAGAAATCTGCTCAGTGTGTGAAGAGACATGGAGAAGTATCAGACAGACACATCACTGTCATTGAAGCTCCAGGATGGTGGTGTAATAAATCTATAGAGTTCAGTCCTGAGTTACTGAAACAGGAGATTTTGCTCAGTGTGTCTCTGTGTCCTCCAGGACCACACGCTGTACTACTGATCATACGTGTGGACACTAGATTTAAAGAGAATATAAGAAAAGCATTGCAGGAGCATCTGGATCTTCTCAGTGAGAGAATCTGGAGTCACACTATAGTGCTGTTCACTCATGGAGACTCTCTGTTAGACACATCTATAGAGCAGCACATTGAGAGTGAAGGGCCGGATCTCCAGCGGCTGCTGGACAAATGTGGGAACAGGTTTCATGTTCTCAACAATCACAACAGGAGTGACGACACTCAGATCAAGGAGCTGCTGGAGAAGATTGAGGAGACAGTGGCACAAAACAACGGCTGCCATTTTGAAATAGACAGAAAGATTTTACAGGAGATGAAAGAGAGAAGAAGAGCAGAGGAAGAGAGAGCAGAAGAACGAATGAAGAGGATGCAAAAAAGGAGAGAAAACATCAGATCACAGATGAGTGAGTCCATATTCTTTATAGTGCAGATACACACTGAGTTTATTAAGTAAATCATTGAAATGTAACAGTCACAGCAATAATAGCAAGAAACTTCTTGTCATTAACCGCTATTTGTAGAGGCATTCCCAATAGATGGGTTCAAAGCAGCTCACAGTGACGGCCCCTAAAATCTGTTACTGAAGGAAATAAGCACTTTCATTTCTTAAACAATCCTGTTCTTCATAGGGTGTGCTTTTGATAATAAAAAAGAAAACTGCAAACATCTAGTCTTGAATATAATCTTAAACATCAGCTTTACACCTATAGACACATCTCATGTTTGTCGCTGTCCTGAAGCACCAGGAAGTGAGTCCCGTCAAACACACTTTGAAAGTACATTACAAGTAAAAACTACTAGACTGCTGGTGGAACTATATTTTATTTAGAGCTCCAACTAAAGGCCCATTCACACCAATCATGATAACTATAAAGATAACTTTAACGATAACGTCTCGGTTACGTATGTACGGGGAATACACATATGACCCGGAGGGGCTGCATATGGAGGATCACTGGGGTGTCCAGCCGCAGGTGGAATATTTCAACCCCAGGGGTGGCAAGGTGGCTTGCCGAGGGAAAGACACATGCTCAGAGAGGCTTACAGTGGAAATACACATGTGGGGGTCGCCCGGAAGGGGAACCATGCACATGGAGGCACCTAGCCAAGCGCAAAAGCTGCCGGAGGCATAACTCTGGCGTTGACATCAACAGTGCTGGAGGAACTCAGGGCTTATTAGGCTCACCTGAGGAAAATATCGCACGTATCCCGTCCGAGGAGATGAATGGCGAGCAAGCAAAGACACCTGAGCAGAATCTAGTACAGGCTAGATGAAGCGAGTACATGAGAAGAAACTGGCTTCACTCAGAGATTATAGAATCTTGCGAATGTGTTTTGTGTCGCCCATCCTGCAGCTCTACAAATGTCTGTAAGCGAGGCGCCATGCGCTAAAGCCCAAGAGGATGCCACACTCTGAGTGGAGTGAGCCTTCACAC
This sequence comes from Rutilus rutilus, assembly GCA_021464565.1. NCBI lineage: Eukaryota > Metazoa > Chordata > Actinopteri > Cypriniformes > Leuciscidae > Rutilus > Rutilus rutilus. Next base: position 1,999,321 of record JAJAQA010000004.1, read on the forward strand.
CAAGGGGGCATGGTCGACCTTGCTGCTGGTATGCCAAAGCAATGGCGTCCACTATCCAGTGGGACAACCTTTGCTTGGAGAGAGCCTTTCCCTTCAGCTTCCCACCATAACAGACAAAGATCTGGTCTGAGGTCCTGAAACACTGCGTTATGTCTACGTAAGCACGGAGAGCACGTACTGGACAGAGCAGTGCCAAGGCTGGGTCTGCCTCCTCCAAGGGCAGCGCTTGCAGGTTCACTACCTGGTCTCGAAAGGGTGTGGTGGGAACCTTGGGCACATATCCAGGCCGGGGTCTCAGGACCACGTGAGAGTTAGCCGGCCCGAATTCCAGGCACGCTTCGTCAACCGAACATGCCTGCAGGTTCCCTACCCTCTTGATGGAGGCCAATGCAACCAGGAGCACTGTCTTAATTGACAGGAACTTGAGCTCCACTGATTGCAGAGGCTCAAAGGGAGCACTCTGCAGGGCAGTTAGAACCACTGAGAGGTCCCAAGAGGGTATGAGAGGAAGACGAGGAGGATTCAGTCTCCTCGCTCCTCTCAGTAACCTGATGATCAGGTCGTGCTTTCCAACGGACTTAACTTCGACTGCGTCGTAATGTGCGGCAATGGCGGCAACATACACTTTCAGGGTGGAGGGAGACAGCCTAAGCTCCAACCCTTCTTGCAGGAAGGAAAGCACGACACTGATCAGGCATTTCGTGGGGTCTTCACGTCGGGAAGAACACCAGTTGACGAAGAGGTTCCACTTCAACGCATAGATATGTCTCGTGGACGATGCCCTAGCGGAAGTGATGGTAGCCACCACCGCTGGTGGTAGGGTACTCAAACCTGCCTCGTCCCGTCCAGGAGCCACACGTGGAGGTTCCAAAGATCGGGACGAGGGTGCCAAAGGGTGCCCCGTCCCTGAGAAAGCAGGTCCTTCCTCAGGAGAATTGGCCAGGGAGGTGCTGTCGCGAGGAGTACTAGTTCTGGGAAACAGGTCCGGTTGTGCCAATACGGGGCAACCAAAATAACCTGCTCCTCGTCCTCCTTGATCTTGCGCAAGGTCTGCGCAAGAAGGCTCACTGGGGGAAACGCATATTTGTGGAGGCCCCGCGGCCAGCTGTGCGCCAGTGCATCCGTGCCGAGCGTGCCCTCGGTCAGGGAATAAAACAGGTCGCAGTGGGACGAGTCGTGGGAGGCAAACAGATCTACCTGTGCGTCCCCGAACTGATCCCAAATCAGCTGAACTGACTGGGGATGGAGTCTCCATTCTCCAGGGAGAGGCCAAAGCTGAGACAGCTCGTCGGCCGCACGGTTCAGGTCTCCCGGGATATAAATGGCTCGAAGCGACCTCAGATGCTTCTGACTCCATATGAGGAGGTGGCGAGCGAGTTGCGACATAAGGCGGGAACGTAGACCACCTTGACGGTTGATGTATGCTACTGTCGCGGTATTGTCTGTTCGGACTAATACGTGCTGACCCCTGAGCAGTGCAGTGCAAGTGGTGCAGGGCGAGACGTACAGCCAGCAACTCGAGGCAATTGACATGCCAAAGGTGCTGGCGTCCTGTCCAGGAGCCCGCGGCAGAATGTCCATTGCACATGGCGCCCCAGCCTGTGGTGGAGGCATTTGTTGATACAACAACATGCCGGGAAACTTGTTCTAAGGGCACTCCGGCCCGTAGAAAATTGAGGTTCGTCCACGGGGTGAAGGTCTGACGGCAGGCCGGAGTCACTGGGACTCGGAGCTTGCCGTAATGCCATGCCCACCTTGGGACTCGATCGCGAAGCCAAAGCTGAAGCGGTCTCATATGAAGCAATCTGAGCGTCGTTACTGTGGCTGCGGATGCCATATGCCACAGAAGCCTCTGAAATAGTTTCAGTGGAACCGCACTCTTGCCTTTGAACTGACAAAGGCAAGTCAGCAGTGACTGCGCACGCTCGCTCGTAAGCTGCGCGCATATGGCGACCGAGTCGATCTACATACCGAGAAAAGAGAGTTTGCTCTCCTCCCAGTTGACCCGAAGGCCCAGACGAGCTAGGTGCCGGAGCACTAGGTCCCTGTGTTCGCAAACCTGGTCTCGAGAGTGAGCTAGGATCAGCCAGTCGTCGAGAGAATTCAGGATGCGAACCCCGTGTTCCCGGAGGGGAACAAGGGCTGCCTCGACGACTAAGGAGACCGCACGGACGGATGACAGTTGGTGCAGAAGGCCTCAGTCTGCTTCTAGGGGGTCGAAGACTGTAGGGTACAGTCCTCAACCACATTAATTCTCAGACCCCCTCACATCAACCTGGCTGAGCCCATTCCTGGACCACACTTGTGGACATCACCTGGCCCAGGGATCACGCATACCGATGTCGCCCGTAGAGCGAGGTCAGTAGTGTGCGTGGCGGATCGACCAGCCTGGACATGGGAGGCATAGCGTCCCTGCGTGGGGGTGTGGTCGAGTTTCCGCGTTCTGTCAGTGTTGGCCAGGGAAGGACCAGCGTTCCACGGCAGCCTGGTCTGACAGAACTCCCGGGTCAGCACTGCCTCAAAGGCGAAGGCGACACACAGCACTGCATGCCTGTGCCACGATAGTGACAGAGAACATACAGCCCATGATCGCCACGCGATTGAGTGCAGCGATAAGTCACGGGAACTCTCGCGAGCCGGAGGCGTCCTGATGCACATCCGGGAGAAAGGTACTGGGGGCGAGTGCTGTAGAGCAACACGCACCCAGGAACCAATCGTCAAAGCCTACAGCGCTCGGGGGGAGGGCGGTGCCACTCCAACCGATGCTTTCAACTGCCCGGGAAAGCATGGCTATCAGCTCTGGATCTGACTCGACTAACGCTGACACTCCCGAGGGAGGCAACGCAGTCGAATCCTCATTTCCAGAGGAATCAAGCCAGCCTTGTGGTGCTGTGAATGACATGACACCATCTGCTGGAGCCCTGAATGAAAACACTGGGTCCCCGAGAGGAACCAGGCACACACGGAAGCCCCACGGTTTGCGATGTGGAGGAGGGACGTGGCCCGAGGAATGCTCATCGGTATTATGCCACACCGTAACCCTCAGATCACCCTGGCCACCAGCCAAAGTATCCCCTCTCGAGGAAGAGATAGATTGGGGTGTGGCAGAGGGGACTCTACCCACACGGAGATCATTGAGTCTCGATCTATAAACATCGCGATGGTCATGTTTCCACAATGAAAACATGACTCATCCACGAGCGCTGCAGAGCGTGACTAAGCCCAACACGCGAAACAGCACTCGTGACCGTTAGGCAGATGAATCACGCGCCCAACTCCAGTAAATACTCGGACGAGCCGTCTTGAAAAAGATGGCTCTTTTAGAGAGAGTAAAAAGCTCAGCAGAGTGTGCCCAGGGAAAAACGCTCACACTGTCGGGAGATCACTGCACAGATCAGCAGCAGGCAATGCGATCTCGCTGGAACGCGCCGTCTCACCAACACACTGAAGAGCCGCTCGTCTCATAGAGTGAAGATGATTCAGAATGGCTTGCAGGAGTGAAGAGAACTCTTGGCTCTGAAGCGAAAACATATCTGCATGTTGCCAGCATACTTCCTTATATACCCACGAGGTGGGGTGGAGTTACGCTATGCAAATTCCGCAGACCCATGGCATTTTCTTGCCATTGGCTCGACGGGGTGGCTGAGCATTTCGTTCAGACTTATACAAATTCACTGAGAGCATCCAAAGAACCAGTACCATTACAACAGAGATTAGACTCTTTATTGTTACAGTACAGGAATACACCACATAGCACAACAAAAGAAACACCTGCCATGTTATTCTTGCATCGCAGATTGATCTACTGAAAACAAGTGTGAAACTGACTGTGGAGCAGGCACAAAAAGTTCAATGTTTTTACCGTGCCCTCCATGCAAAACACAGAGACTTCAATGTGGGTGATTCGGTGCTGGTCAGAGATTATCGACGAGGAGAAGAGAAGTGGAAAACCAGGACTGTTTCTTCTCAGTCAGGACCATTGTCGTACATGGTTCAGGTGGACAGTTCACAAAGCTGGAAAAGACATGCAGATCAAATGTTAGACTGTCATCCAGAAATTACAAAAAACACAGAACCACTGCCAGCAGAGAATAGTACATCACAAACACTGGATGTTAAGGGACAAGAACTGCCTTTCACATCTAATGACACCGAACCAGATGCTCTAGACCAGCATGTAACCAAGCTTGTTGAGCCAGCTACTGCTTCTTCCCCAAATGTGAGAAGATTTCCTGTTAGAACCCGTAAACCACCTAATAGACTTGATCTGTAAAATGTTTAGATGTTCTATACACAGTTGTGAGAAAAGTGTTACATACTAACATGTCAATTAGTATTGCTTGAGGGTGGGCTACTAATTTATGGCTCCTAACTGTTATTTCCTAAGATGAATGGATGTTATTATGTTAAAAAGAAAAACATGGGGTAGACTAAATTAAGGAGGGAGAGATGTAATGTTTTTGAGTTGATGTTACAATACCTGATGGCCACTAGAGGGCACCCCCGTGCCGTTGGTTGTTGGTTATTGCTGTTGCGGTGTGCCGTATAAACCAGTCTAAAACAGTGCAGTAATGTCTCCAGTTCCCCTCGTGTATATTCTGAAACACAACAGAATAATACATGTTATTATAGAATATTGATGCAGACATAACAGTTATCTTTATAGTTATCGTCCTTGGTGTGAACGGACCTTAAGGCAAAAAATATGTCATGTAAAATGGACATTTGTAAGATCAGAGGCTATTTTTATTAAAAACAAAATGTCAACATGTTCACAGTTTTTGCGAAAAACTTTACTTCTTTCATATTGGTAAATACAGATAAGTTGTTGGATCTGTTTATACAAGTTTAGGCTGTCTTTTAAAGTCTTTTATAATTATAAGCAGTCACAAGTGGTCTTTTTTTGGCTTTCTTTCCATCTAGTAAATGAATGTAAATGTAATACAGTCTTGTATTTGCTGGTGCTAATAGCCACCAGTGCATTGATAGTGCTTTCCCAGGTAAGAACACACACAAGAGAGAGATTTATTCATTGGTTTAGAGCAGGGGTGTCCAATCCTGCTCCTGGAGGGCCAGTGTCCTGCAGAGTTCAGCTCCAACCCCAATTAAACACACCTGAACCAGCTAATCAAGGTCTTTCTTAACTTCAGGCAGGTGTGTTGAGGCAAGTTGGGGCTAAACTCTGCAGGACAGTGGCCCTCCAGGACTGAGTTTGGACACCCCTGGTTTAGAGGGACAATTTAATTTCAGTAACTCCTTTTCACAAAGAGAGATTATCTAAGAAGATTTAAGATGTCACCCACCTTAAGAAGAGTGTTTGTTCTGTATTTGTTGCAGGTGACGCCCAACATCTCTCAGAGCTCAGGATTGTGTTGATTGGATATAGAAAAGCTGGTAAGAGTTCAGCTGGAAACACCATCCTGGGCAGAGAGGAGTTTGACTTGAAGAAATCTGCTCAGTGTGTGAAGAGACATGGAGAAGTATCAGACAGACACATCACTGTCATTGAAGCTCCAGGATGGTGGTGGAATAACTCTGTAGAGTCCAGTCCTGAGTTACTGAAACAGGAGATTTTGCTCAGTGTGTCTCTGTGTCCTCCAGGACCACACGCTGTACTACTGATCATACGCGTGGACATTAGATTTAAAGAGAATATAAGAAAAGCATTGCAGGAGCATCTGGATCTTCTCAGTGAGAGAGTCTGGAGTCACACTATAGTGCTGTTCATTGGTGGAGACTCTCTGTTAGACACATCTATAGAGCAGCACATTGAGAGTGAAGGGCCGGATCTCCAGTGGCTGCTGGACAAATGTGGGAACAGGTTTCATGTTCTCAACAATCACAACAGGAGTGACGACACTCAGATCAAGGAGCTGCTGGAGAAGATTGAGGAGACAGTGGCACAAAACAACGGCTGCCATTTTGAAATAGACAGAAAGATTTTACAGGAGGTGAAAGAGAGAAGAAGAGCAGAGGAAGAGAGAGCAGAAGAACGAATGAAGAGGATGCAAAAAAGGAGAGAAAACATCAGATCACAGATGAGTGAGTCCATATACTTTATAGTGCAGATACACACTGAGTATATTAAGTAAATCATGAAAATGTAACAGTCACAGCAATAATAGCAAGAAACTTCTCATCATTAACCGCTATTTGTAGAGGCATTCCCAAAAGATGGGTTCAGCTCACAGTGACGGCCCCTAAAATCTGTTACTGAAAGAAATAAGCACTTTCATTTCATAAGCAATCCTGTTCTTCATAGGGTGTGCTTTTGATAACGGAAATCCTTTTACCTAATCCATGGAAAACAATACAACCCCCCCTGCAAACATCTTGTCTTGAATATAATCTTAAACATCAGCTTTACACCTATAGACACGCCTCATGTTTGTTGCTGTTCTGAAGCACCAGGAAGTGTCAACATGTTCACAGTTTTTGAGAGACACTTCTACTGCTTTCAAATTGGTCAATACAGATACGATTTTGTATCTGTTTATGCCAATTTAGGCTTTTTTTTTTTTTTTTAAGTCTTTTATAAATATAAGCAGTCACAAATGGTCTTTTTTGGCTTTCCTTCCATCTAGTAAATGAATGTAAATGTAATACAGTCATGTTGTAACGGTCATCAGCTGGAGTGCCCTTGAGAGCCACCTGAGGGCACTCTACATCAGACTATTATTATTCACTCACAACTACATTTCCCATAATTCACTGCCCAGACTCATCATCCCTGATTATCACTTTCACCTGTGTCTCATTATATTGTTTAGTTCACATATAAGCCTGGTTCACCTCATCATTCCCTGCGAAGTCTTGTACGTTATTCCACTGCATTTCTGAGCGTTTCCTTTGTTGTCATTGTTCCTGGTTCTTGATATCTGCCCGTGTCTTGGTTTTCCTGTTCCTGCCTCACCCTCTGGATTTGTCTGTTTGTTTGGATTGCCTGCCTGTATATGACCTTTGCCTGGATTCTGATTACGATTTTGATTTACTTTAATAAACTGAATTTGGATCCTCAACTTTTGTGTCTCGGAGCAGTTCATAACACATGTACTTGCTGGTGCTAATAGCCATCAGTGCATTGATAATGCTTTCCCCGGTGAGAACACGCACAAGAGAGAGATTTTCTTCATTGGTTTAGAGGAATAATTTAGCCTAAATTTTTTAAAAGAATATACTTTCTGAAAACATTATTCTGAAGCTATTTGGAATTTAGTCTTGCTTAATCGGTGTGTTCTGTGATCTGTTGTTTTGTCACTTTTTTTCTTCATAATTATTCTCCATCGATAACCTTTGTTCAACTCTGATTTAAGATTTTAATTGATGTTAGATACACTTATGTCATTTTTGATCAATAATGTGTAGTTTGACACCCACACAGATGAGGTGAACCTAATTTCAGGAACCCCTTTTCACAAAGAGAGATTATTTAAGAAGATTTAAGATGTCACCCACCTTAAGAAGTGTGTTTGTTCTCTATTTGTTGCAGGTGACGCCCAACATCTCTCAGAGCTCAGGATTGTGTTGATGGGATATAGAGAATCTGGTAAGAGTTCAGCTGGAAACACCATCCTGGGCAGAGAGGAGTTTGACTTGAAGAAATCTGCTCAGTGTGTGAAGAGACATGGAGAAGTAGCAGACAGACACATCACTGTCATTGAAGCTCCAGGATGGTGGGGGAATTTCTCTGTAGAGTTCAGTCCTGAGTTACTGAAACAGGAGATTTTGCTCAGTGTGTCTCTGTGTCCTCCAGGACCACACGCTGTACTACTGATCATACGCGTGGACATTAGATTTAAAGAGAATATAAGAAAAGCATTGCAGGAGCATCTGGATCTTCTCAGTGAGAGAGTCTGGAGTCACACTATAGTGCTGTTCACTGGTGGAGACTCTCTGTTAGACACATCTATAGAGCAGCACATTGAGAGTGAAGGGCCGGATCTCCAGCGGCTGCTGGACAAATGTGGGAACAGGTTTCATGTTCTCAACAATCACAACAGGAGTGACGACACTCAGATCAAGGAGCTGCTGGAGAAGATTGAGGAGACAGTGGCACAAAACAACGGCTGCCATTTTGAAATGGACAGAAAGTGTTTACAAGAGATGGATGGTAGAAATAAAACAGAAGAGCAACTGGACAAATGGAGAGAGGACAGCAGATCACAGACTAGTGAGTGAAATTTTACAACTCCTCATAGTCTCCTCATTGTGCTAGACTATGGGTCTAATTTTAAAAATGTGTGAATGCACACATCAGAGAGCGCCACATCAGGGTCTAAGCAGACATACACACTTTTCTGAGTACTCCAGGTATTTGGAAACCTAAGCAATTCTTGCAGTTCTTCATTCTCAAGTAAAATATTTGGACGTTGACTGGTGCTCTTTAACATTAATAAGGCAGCAATTACAATACAGAGATCGGAAACCATTCTGCTGTACACAATTTCACAATCATTTGCGATTTTATAAATTGCACATCTGGAAGAGAGGCATATGCAGGTTTTTTTGTGTGTCACGTACGCATATTGGAGAAATTATCGTAAGATCAAATGTAGAAAGGTTTAAAACCTGGTTATATAGCAACATCCTAAAATGTAATAATGATAAAACTGAGGTTATTGCTTGTGGGTCTAAGCAACACTCTCGCCCGAAGCCTTCGAACAAGAAAACGGATCTGAGGACCATTCATCTTGCGAAGAAGGGGAGTGGCGAGTGAGAATTGCTCCTCCACGGAATCTGTCTGTATTCCGCCATCAAGTGCGCTTTGGGACACACCGGTTTCCAGGAAGGAAGTGCTCTCCCTCTTATTGAAGGAGACCATAGAATGTATTCCTCCTGCCGAGCGTGAGCCCAGGTTCTACAGCCGGTATTTCTTGGTTCCAAAGAAGGATAGGGGTTGCGTCACATTATAGATCTGTGGCATCTGATCCGTTCTCGTTCACTCAGCGGCCTCCATGTCCTGATTCAGTCGGACAACATTCCTATATAAATCATTGGGGGGGTCTGAGGTTGCTCCCGCTTTACAGACTGGCCAGATCCTCTCGTGGTCCCAGGGGAAACTGTTGTCCCTCTGGGCAATATATGTCCCTGGGAACCAGAATTTGGGAGCAGACGTCCGGTCGAGGCAGGGGTTGAGGCCCGGGGAATGGAGACTCCACTCCATGATGGTAGATTCGATATTGGAGAGATTCGGCCCAGCGGAAGTGGATCCTGTGGTTCTCCCTCATGCATCCAGCTCCTCTGGGGCTGCATGCCATGGTACAGGCCGAGGCTGCGCCTGTATGCATTTACCCAAATCGATCTGCTCCCGTGAGTTCAAGAGAGAGTCCACCAGGAGAGGGTCAGTCTACTCTTGGTAGCTCTTTTCTGGCCAGCCCGAGTAACATCAAATCACTCCTGGTAGGTCTTCCTTGGTAGATTCCCCTCAGGAAGGAACTGCTTTCCCAGAGCTGTGGAAACTATGGATCTGGCCCCTGAGGGGGCTCTGGATCAAGGGGCTGGCCTGTCAGCCGGAGTGATCAAGACAATACTCAACTTTAGAGCTCCATCCACAAGGAGATTGTACAGTCTAAAGTTGAATGTTTTCACCGTTTGGTGTAGGGAGTGTGGTTAGGACCCAGTGCCCGGTGGCTTCAGTGCTGGAGTTCATCCAAGATCGCTTCTCTGCTGGTCTTACTCTGTCCACTATTAAGGTGTATGTGGCATTAATAGCAGCTTTCCATGCCTATTAGGGGAAGTTTAAAATAAAATAAAAAACATGAAATTGTATCATTTGTGTCCCAAAAAATTATAGAATTATAATTCTGATTTCTCTTTATGGTCTTGCCTTTTTAAGGTTTAAAAAGTCTGAACTGAATTTATCTATTGGTGGGGCAACATTAATTCCATCTCATACTGTTAAAAATATGGGTGTAACATTTGATTCGTTTACATTTCAATCTCATATAAGTTCTATTACCAAGACTGCATGTTACCTTCATGATACTGACCAGGTTCAACGAGTATGGGGTCTCTGAGGAACAAGTGGACATTTCTAAATTTGTGGGTGTTTTCAAACTGGTGGGTGTTTATAAATCATGCAATGAAAATGATGCCCTTCACCTACCCCATCCCTAAACTCTACCCACACTGTGACGTGGGCAAATCAGGGAACACGGTCGAAAACGCCCCTCTGTTAATGGCCTCCCCCACTGATCTGGTAACTCCTATTACTGTCCTGCAGAGACCTATACTTGGGTTCAACCCTGTTTAGCTTCATTAGGAAACCAGGCAAAAGCTGCAGGGTCAAACAACATTGAACATTGTAATCATATACCTAATGTTCTGTTTCTGTGTGAACCAAATTTCTGCAATGAAGTGAATCCTCCTTCCCTGACCCATTTAGAGTTGACATAAAGTTGACCATCTGAATAAATTACAATTACATTTACTGATATTCCTTCAATGCCATGTCAGTTGCTTTGGATAAAAGTGTCTGTCAAATGCATTCATGTTGTAAATGTTATACTGATCTGCTCTCTGCTTTCATTATTATAGTGAGTGGAGATGATGGATCTGATTCATTGTCTATGGGAAGTTCTGCTTATGGTTCATTCAGATCACGATCAGGAGCAGACCCAATTTTCGGTTCATCACATTCCAGAGATTCATCTTACACAAGTTATGTGTCAGGGGTCATAAAACGATATGACAGCATTGAATTGGAACCACCAAACAGTGAGTGTCTTGTTTTATTTGGCACTTTCAGTACATTTGGGTCTCCCTGTGACCTTCTTTACAGCATTAGAGCTCATGTTTTCCATGAATACCATCTGTTTTGTTGTGAAAATATAATATTTAGTCTACATTGTCATAAATTTGTCACCACATATTTTCCCCCATAAAAAAAATGTGAACCCTTTCTAGCCTACATCTCCTTCCATTTTCTCAATTTTTGATAATTTTATTTATGACAATAAATGCAAACCTGATATGAAATAAAATAAAAAAGCACATATAATATTTAGTTTGATCTTCTTATGTTGATTATCAACATTTTCTGGAGTTTAAGCACCTGTTTATTCTGTGTAGCATCTGGACCAATCAGACACACACAAATTATTCATTTATATAATGACTAATCCAGCAAACTCACTCTCCCAACAAAGGTTTATGAAACTTACCTTGAAACTTGAAGCTAACACACTGGCAGAACCCGGTTTCCTGTTACAGGACACATTGAGACTGATAAGAGTTTTACGACCCAAAGGCATTTCCAGAGAGTTGTGACTCTCACTTAATTCTTGCAGAGGAAGAGAAATAAACCCTGTTAACCCTATATATTCTATATATAACCACTTGAGAAATGTGTAAACATGTATCTAATTTTCCCATCTCATGATTTTCCTTTTATGTGGTTTGGCCTATGTATTCTTGTAAACTCTATTGGGTTAATGTTTCAGACTTTGCATACTATGGTTAACCAAAATCATATATGTGGCATGTTTGGTCTCTATAAACTCCAATCTTTGTCCCCGATTTGTTAATTTACATGACATTTTGCTAACTTTGTGACGCATTAGTATTTTAAGAATCTTGAAGATTCTTTTCTTAAACACCCTATCAAATTACATGTTCAAAGGCCTGCTAGAACAATGGGTCTTAAAGAAATTTCCCTCCAAAGGAAAATCTTCTCATTGGCTCACACACCTTCAGAGGGTGTGACATCTTCACGCTTTAAAACCACTGATCACAAGATCAGCTCGCTCTCTAGTCCATTTCTGAAATGCTGACGTGAACTAGAAGTTTCTAAGGACCCCCAAACTTGTGTCAGGCTGTGGCCTTGTCTTTCCATTCACCAAAGAGACCCTGACTACCACTGGTTCTCTGGAGTCACTAATCATATAGATTTTTGCTACTGCTCTTAGTAGTACTGTAAATTAAGAAAGACATTTCCCATGCCCCGGAAATGTACATTTCTTAGAGTTAATAAACAATTAACACTGAGTGTTCACGGGACAAACAGGTTAATTGATTGTAATATTAATTTACGACATTAAGTTAATTATATTAACTGATCCAAATATTCATAATCAATTATAACCAGTTATTATTGATTATTAATATTTCATAGAGCTAATTTGCTACAACTGATCATTGCTTCTTCTCTATACATCTATATGGTCAACTTTAAATGATTCCATTAAATAGCAATCAGGCTTGTAATAAAGGTATCATAGATAAAACAGGGATAAAACATGTAAAATCCCATCTGATTAATAAAGTATTTGTATAATATTTTAATGATTAACAATAGGCTGTGTTAATTTTCGGAACATATTGAAAGTTCTACCAGAAAGACTCGGGAGATAAAATGATATAACGAGTAAATTTATTAACAGCTCAGCAAGCATAGTCTTTGGCGTAGGCCCCGTCCTTAGCAAGCAATGCGAGGGTAACGGAATCTGCAAAACCCGCCTGAAGATGAAGGCAGGGGCGCAGCCGACCCCCTGGAGGTAAAGGAAGGGACCATCTTGGTGGTGGTTGGAGAGGATGGAGGTAATTGGCGCCGTCAGTATCTGCGAACTCAGACGGATGTAAGTACGATTCTTTTATACTGAGAGTGTTAACACATGATTGGTTAGAAGTGAGATAATTCATGACGCGCTGATTGAGTCTTCCTGGCAGAACTTAACGCTAAGCTTACATTTTTATATCTCAGAATTTTGTTCTATAAGAGTTTCAAACCTTTTACTGATTTAAATGTTTGTTTTTTCCCCCAGTGAGTGGAGATCAGCGGTCGGACACATTGTCTGTGGGAAGTTCTGCTTACAGTTCATTAAGATCACTATCAGGAGCAGACAGCGATTCAGTTATTAGCTCATCACGCTCAGAAGTCTCATCTCACAGCTCAGGATTCGGGTCTTTGCGGTCCATCCCGGAGTCTGTGGAACATTCAGGAACCAGACGAGCACTTGGTGTGACCATGATCTCAAAACTTTCCCCAAGAAGATCAAAGAAGCATGATAATCATGAAGACACTAAGAAAACGTGAATTATATCAAATTAATGAAAGAGAAATTGTGTCTTTATAATGTTGACATTTATAATTTTGACAACATAATATTGTCGAGTGGAGATGTATAAACATAAATCATATTGATATGTAATTAACATTAAGGGCTCTATTAACGACAGAAACTGCCTATTAATCTGCCTTTAATGATCTAAGCGCATGGTCTAAAGCGCAGGGCGCAAGTGCACTTAGGTCGTGTCTGAATACACTTTTGCTAGTTTAAAGAGGAAAAATGGTCGGCAGTCCCGGCGCATGGTCTAAAAGCATTGTCCCTATTCTCCTAATGTGTAATGGGTGTGTTTTGGGCGTAAGTTGCAAAAAAATAAAATAAATCAGTGTAATTTCCCATTCCCTTTAAAAGCCAGTTTCGCTCGCGCCAGGGCAGATTCACTATTTACATGACGCAATTTGCAAACAGAAAGACTGAACGCTTCAATCAATCAATCAAAAATTTATTTCTACAGCACATTTAAAAACAACACGAGTTGACCAAAGTGCTTTACAGATTCCACATTTCAGTAGCATTAAAACAAACATCAATAGACACAAATCATTCAGTACCACATATAGATAAGAACAGTTAAAAGCAACAGAAAATAAATATGTCTTCAACATAGACTTAAAACCTTCAATGGAATCGCAGGACTTAATGTAAACAGGGAGGCCATTCCAAAGCCTCGGTGCCGCCACCGAGAAGTCTCGATCTCCCTTTGTTTTCAGGCTTCTCCAGAGCGCAAACGGATCTGCTTGTGTGCGAGATTAAAGGTTAAAGCGAGACCATCTACGGGACAAGCTGGATTCCTCCATCTTTATGTACACAATATTAATCTTTCACATTGTAATCCTTTTATTTTTATTTGGCATGTTTGTGTGCTGCTGCGCGTGCCTGTGTGTGTAATAAGCAAAGTGTGTGTGTAATAAGTGAGTGTACGCGTGTTGTGGACCAGCCTATAAGCTCATATTATTTACGCGCTCTTTAAATAACAAAAATATATTGTGCCATTGATTTTAGACCAGGTTTCAGTTGGTTATTGGCTCAGTCTATTTCAGTTCCTCAAAATAGCAACGCACCAACAATGACCCAGAACACACCTGGTTCTCAGACCAGCAGCCCATGGGTCACAGATGGGCACAATTGCATTTGCTATTTAAACAACGTTGCATTGCGCCGGGTGTATGATATGAGTGTTTTTTTATTATTTTGTCAAACATTTGTGTTTATTTTTTAACTTTCTTTATAAATCCTTTCATTTTTAATCCCAGATTTATGTGTGTATATATTTATATATAGACACAGAACCAGAAGCGCTGTCCCAATGCCATTTGCTAAGGGGTAATTAAATATAACAAATCATGTAAAATAGTATCATCTTTAAAAAATGTCTGTCAAAATGTAAAACGTACAACACATACCGAATGATGTTCACTATCCCGGTAAAATTTTCAATTCGATCTGTGTTTTTTTTCTTTAGCCTGCAGTGTAAAGTATTTCACTTGGTTCTGTGATCATTCCCGATTCAATTTCAGCGAGTGAAAAAAAAATTCAGGTGCATTATGTATTATGTACGTTATCGTCTCTGACAGACTGAAGCCTCATGCTGAAGCCGCTCTGGATGCCATTTTCTTCCTCTTCTCGGAAAATGATGATGTAGTCGAAACATCTGGTAGTGTGTGTTTCCAGGTGATGCATTTACTCCCTGGACCGCTGTTTTTAGTTCTAATATTCCAACCGACAGAGTTTAAGGTTTTGACGGACGTGATAACGTGTGTGAGGGGTGACCGATATTTGATTTTTGGGAAATTATAAAACATGCTGGAGACGTTAATTAATTGCAAGAGACTGACATGTTTGACTTGTCAAAAATGTTAAATTCAGCTGTTGCAAATTTGTTGACTTCTGAAAATCTACTTTTTTTTTTTTTTAACCAGGAATGGAATGTTTTTTTCATTTGTAATCAGACAGATCTAAAGTTATATTTTAAATCAATATTTCATTGTAATGCATTACGTTACTTGTGAAGGACACATGTTCACTTCATAATTTCCCTGCCAACATAAGGGAACATGAACCATATTGGGGAGATTGATGATGCCTAAATTCAGTCTAGGTCTGCAGCTCAAACCATGCCTGCCTCTTCTCCACCGCACTGCTTCAGGCCGATGTACAGGTGTCTGCCAAATGAAGCACAATCTACTCAAGACTTCCCGTCTGTCCTGCAGCAGCTTCTCCTTCTGGTTTACACTGGAAAGACTCGTTTAGCACAGAACCTGCTGCAGAAACAAGCGGCTGATGGTGACGGTCAGACTTCAAGAACGGTGTGTTTTGTGCAGAGGCGGACAGAGTACACAGCTTCATTACTTGAGTAAAAGTACAGATACCCCTTGCTAAATTTTACTCAAGTACAAGTAAAAGTACTACAGTCAGATGTCTACTTAAGTAAAAGTACTAAAGTACTTGAGTATCAAGAGTACAAGAGTACATTTTCTAAATATTGCATTACTACTGCCACAGTGCTAAACACAGCAAACACTTGAAGCGAAAACTATCATTAACTTGTTCAGAAAATTGAAATAGTCTGGTGAGGTGGGGCCATGCCATATTTTTTTTCCCAGGATGGTAGGGGAAGACTCATGAATATTCATTAGGGAAGTCATCCCTGATTGGTCTGATGACCTACCCCTAACCCCACCCCTAAACCTACCCGTCACTGGGGGTCTTATGACCTCCCTAACCCCGCCCCTAAACCTACCCGTCACTGGGGTTAAGACCAATCAGGGATGACTTCCCTAATGAATATTCATGAGTCTTTCCCTACCATCCTGGGAAAAGAAATAAAACCTGCTGCGTCTTCATCCATTGTTTCATCACTTATCTAAATCTGACCATGGAGTTGACTTTGGCGGAAAGCTGAAGGTGATTGCTGATAGGCTGTCCCAATCTGTGGCGCCTGCACAATCCAATCACGTTTGAGAGGGAAACAACAAATTGAGGGTTTCCGAGATGTTCCGAGAGATCTTTGTTCCTTTTTTTTTTTTTTTTTTTTTTTTTGAAGAAGTAACGGGTACTCATAGTTATGGATAGAAATGTAGTGGAGTAAAGAGTACAATATTTGCCTCTCAAATGTACTTGAGTAAAGTCATGAGTACTCCCCAAAAATGATACTCGAGTAAAGTACAGATCACTCAAAATTGTACTTAAGTACTGTACTCAAGTAAATGTACTCCGTTACTGTCCGGCTCTGGTCTTGTGTCACTGGATCACTGTGTGTGTTGAAAAAGTAAAATGTATTTTTGAATGGTGTTGGTCCAGGGCATCGGTTCCTTCAGTGTTCATTCAGTTCAGCTGGATATGGACGGGATCTCAGTCATTCAGAAGAGCTCTGAACATCAGCAGACGACAGGGTTAGATAGTGGATTACTGTGAGTAGAAGGGTCGAGAAACTGAGATAAACGCTGCTGTTCAGTACAAGTATGTAGTCAGGGATCTGATTGGCTGCTCCCAAACTTTATTTAACCGGATAACTTTATGAATAAGAGCAAAATTACATTACTATGGATGTCTGTATTTCTATGTTCCGAATATGAATAAGAATAAAATTTCTCCTGATTATTTTCTCCTTTTGTTTTGTGTGTTAAAGAGAAATCAATCTTGGGTGATGCCAATCTCCAGATCACATTACAATGCATGGCCCACAAGACTGATTCAAAGCATATAATCCACCATTTAGTAAGTATCTTTTGATGAGTATGATCTTGAAATTTACATTTAATATGAGACTGAGGCCTTGTCCACACAGAGACGTGTTTTGCTGTATACGTAAAAATATAGTATCGTATCGGCGTTTCATCCAGATGGATCCGGTGTTTTGGGAGCCTGAAACCGCTATTTTTTTAAACCAGGTCCCAGAGTGGATAATCTGAAACCGACACCCTTGCTTTTTCGTGTGTACAGCCAATCCGTTTATTTTGTGAAACGATGATATCATCACTCCACATGTCGACCCGAGTCAGACACACTACGTCAAGTAACGGCTACAACTATGGTCGACATGCTTGTGTTCGTCCTGCAGAAGCTATGAGCCTCTTTTATTTATTTATTTATTATTTACTTAAATGTTTTTTTTTATTTCATTATTTATTTATATTTTATTTCTTATGCTATGATGGTTGTCTGTTGTCTGATGAAGACATTTCAAATTTTTACCAAGCCATTTATGGTTGTTTATATTATTCACTAAAGTTCTTGGTAAAAAAGACAAAAAGAAGCTACTGAGTGCGCAAGGTTTATGTGCATGCTCCAAGTCTTCTTCTGCATTTTAAAAGTGTATCTCTATGGCAGAATTACAGCGCCACATACTGGTCTGGCATGTATACCACGTGGTTTTGAGTCTGTTTCAGTGGTTTCGTGTGTACACAGATATTTCTTGAGACGATGCTGTGTTTACAGATTTCTTTTTAGAACGAGACAAAAAAAAAAAAGATTGGATAGGGAAAGCTCTGGCTTCGTGTAGATGTGGCCTGAATCTTCGAACTAACTGTTTCAGACACTGAGAGAAAAGAGCTGATGCTGCAATGTATATTATGAGAAAAGGTGTATTTTTTGAGACTCTAAAACAACATTAGGGCTTTAAAATGGCATTGTATCTTTATTTTTGTGTATCGGATTTTGCATCAGTCGATCTGAGTTGCGATGAAAAAATCTTGCCAAAAAAGAGCTTTACATTTAACTCCATTATACAGGGAAAAATTACCTGATGTGTATGCAACTGAATCGTGGTTATTCAGCCCTACAGAAGTAATTACTGTTGCGTAAAAAACTATTGAGTTTGGACTGAAATGGTCTTTTAGATTATTATTTGAAAAAAGCTAATTACAGTGCCTTGCGAAAGTATTCGGCCCCCTTGAACTTTTCGAACTTTTGCCACATTTCAGGCTTCAAACATAAAGATATAAAACTGTAATTTTTTGTGAAGAATCAACAACAAGTGGGACACAATCATGAAGTGGAACGAAATTTATTGCATATTTCTAACTTTTTTAACAAATAAAAAACTGAAAAATTGGGCGTGCAAAATTATTTAGTCCCTTTACTTTCAGTGCAGCAAACTCTCTCCAGAATTTCAGTGAGGATCTCTGAATGATCCAATGTTGACCTAAATGACTAATGATGATAAATAGAATCCACCTGTGTGTAATCAAGTCTCCGTATAAATGCACCTGCTCTGTGATAGTCTCAGAGGTCCGTTTAAAGCACAGAGAGCATCATGAAGAACAAGGAACACACCAGGCAGGTCCGAGATACTGTTGTGGAGAAGTTTAAAGCCGGATTTGGATACAGAAAGATTTCCCAAGCTTTAAACATCCCAAGGAGCACTGTGCAAGCGATAATATTGAAATGGAAGGAGTATCAGACCACTGCAAATCTACCAAGACCCGGCCGTCCCTCTAAACTTTCAGCTCATACAAGGAGAAGACTGATCAGAGATGCAGCCAAGAGGCCCATGATCACTCTGGATGAACTGCAGAGATCTACAGCTGAGGTGGGAGACTCTGTCCATAGGACAACAATCAGTCGTATACTGCACAAATCTGGCCTTTATGGAAGAGTGGCAAGAAGAAAGCCATTTCTTAAAGATATCCATAAAAAGTGTCGTTTAAAGTTTGCCACAAGCCACCTGGGAGACACACCAAACATGTGGAAGAAGGTGCTCTGGTCAGATGAAACCAAAATCGAACTTTTTGGCAACAATGCAAAACGTTATGTTTGGCGTAAAAGCAACACAGCTCATCACCCTGAACACACCATCCCCACTGTCAAACATGGTGGTGGCAGCATCATGGTTTGGGCCTGCTTTTCTTCAGCAGGGACAGGGAAGATGGTTAAAATTGATGGGAAGATGGATGGAGCCAAATACAGGACCATTCTGGAAGAAAACCTGATGGAGTCTGCAAAAGACCTGAGACTGGGACGGAGATTTGTCTTCCAACAAGACAATGATCCAAAACATAAAGCAAAATCTACAATGGAATGGTTCACAAATAAACATATCCAGGTGTTAGAATGGCCAAGTCAAAGTCCAGACCTGAATCCAATCGAGAATCTGTGGAAAGAACTGAAAATTGCTGTTCACAAACGCTCTCCATCCAACCTCACTGAGCTCGAGCTGTTTTGCAAGGAGGAATGGGCAAAAATGTCAGTCTCTCGATGTGCAAAACTGATAGAGACATACCCCAAGCGACTTACAGCTGTAATCGCAGCAAAAGGTGGCGCTACAAAGTATTAACTTAAGGGGGCTAAATAATTTTGCACGCCCAATTTTTCAGTTTTTTATTTGTTAAAAAAGTTTGAAATATCCAATAAATTTCGTTCCACTTCATGATTGTGTCCCACTTGTTGTTGATTCTTCACAAAAAATTACAGTTTTATATCTTTATGTTTGAAGCCTGAAATGTGGCAAAAGGTCGAAAAGTTCAAGGGTGCCGAATACTTTCGCAAGGCACTGTATATCAAATCAATCAGTTTCCATGTTGGAGTAGTTCCTGCGTTCAGCTTTTGGTCTAGCAGTGTGATTGTAGACCAGAAGTCTTTGGGAACTTCTTTTCTTCTGTGCCAAGGTTTCCTTAGATACATTCAGCACTTAATTGAACTAGAGGGTGAAAATCCATTCAGGAACACAGTATTTATTTACAGGATGAGCCTCAGTCTGATGTTTCTTGATTGTAGATGGGTCGGTTATATTGGGTCTTTGTATGACTGCTCATGTCCAATAAAGTTTAATCATTCTTTACATTTGAATGTTTTTGTCCTCTTGTTTTTAAGGACTTCAGACCGTATTTAATGTTGACACACACATGACCCAAGGGTTTCAGCGACTGAATATACAAAATAAAGGAAAATTCTAGCTTTATATTCTAATAATTTGTCTATAATAAGAAATACATAGAATACCTCTTTAAAAATTTTAATAAATAATAAAAAAATAAAACATTAAAATAGGCTCAGTCTCTGTTTTTGTCAAGTTTATTTATATATTTCTTTATGCAATGAAATTGCTTCAAAGCAGCTTTACAGAAAAATCAATGTGAGTCAGTGTTATTTTAGTATAATTGAGATACTATTATAGTTTTTTATTAATATTTTGGATCAAATTTGTTTAATTTACACATATTAAGTTCTATTGATTTTTTTTTTGAAAGTCTATATTTTTATTATTTGTTTTATTTATTTTAGTACATCGAGTTAAACTACATTAAAATGAGAAACATTGATATACCAGCAATTTCCATTGATTCATGTCTTCAAGACATTCCTTTTATTCCTGACCATAAACATTCACATCTCTTTCCTCTCCAAGTCGTTGAGTCATTATCACCTCTAGTTTAGGGAACTAATCCCGCATTTGTGGCAGATACTGTAATGCTTTTATACTCCCGGGATTTATGGAAATATTAGTCTTTTGTTATTGTCTTTTAGTTCTTTTTGGGTTTACTCCCATCAGATATACAGTATTTTCCAAAACTACCACATATAACACACATTCACCCAAAAATGCTTTATCACATTTTATCACAGGTTTAACCTGCCAGTTTTTCTTGCTTTTTCATGTTCAACTTTTGTTGCTGTATAGTTACCTTCACATTTTGTCATATTAGTCTCAATTCTAATAACGCCTCTTTGACTATTTATCTCTTCTAGCTTGAGCAGCTCTTTCTTAACTTGATGTTTTTCTTGCTTAAAATCTTTCTTTGAATCTTATTTTTGTAAAAAGGACCAAATTCATTTTATTCCAGAGGCCATTTTCAGCTAATATGTTTATCAACTATCTTAATTATTTTATCTTTTTTAGTAGGCTAATTAAATCTTTGAATGGTTTATTTGTCGTTTTATTGTCCAACCTGATCCAGACGTCGTCTCCTACTTGGCATCAGTCCTCTGTCTGCTTCTCCAGTGCTGCAGTCTTTCCTTTAATCTCTGTAAAATTAACATAAAACATCAGTTCTTCAATGTGATGATCCCATTTCCCAACTCTTAGTAAGTTAATTGCCTGCACAAAATACAGTATGATAGCATTATATTATAACAATATAATAGCCTATATAACGATAAAGTTTGTGGCTTCATAAATGAATTAAAAACATAAAAAAGCAAAACACACCTGATGCACATTCCTTGTTCTTCATTTTCTAGAAGTTGAGTAAGACAGACCCTTGCTGTATTTTTGTGTAATTAATTAAGAGAAAGTGCACCGCCATCTAGTGATTTGAACGCCCCTGCCGTCGTAAACACGACTAACCACTTCTTAAACACGAACTTCACAGGAGACTTGAAACGCTACACCTGTAGACCCGCCCATACCCGCCACTGTTGTGAAGCAAGTCCAGTCACACACACATCGACAGATAAACACTATAGGCTACTAGAGTGCTGGTAAACCTACATTTACTCTGGAACTCCGACTGAGACAGTGTGAATGAAAATGGACTCAAGTAAGCATTTATTATTTTAAAAACTAATCGTCTTTTCCTTGTTAATTCATAGTAAAAATGACTTTTAATCAAACTCGACGTGTTTAACCTGTTTCTGTGAGACATCGCAAATGTTTTCACTTTCATATTGGTCTATACAACTGGGTCACGAATTCAGTGCCTTTTCAACTTTGAAAAATTAAAATATAAAATAAGTGTAATCGATTTTTTTTTTTTTTTTTTTTTTAATATCTATGAAATGAAGACAGCTTTAATGACCAGAACTTGTATTGTGCCATCTCAGGCTATGTTTTTATTTTATTTATTTTTTTTATGACTATTTATCTAGGCTACCTCAGGTTTGGATATTTGATATGCTTTGACAATCTTATATTTGTCATTCAGATGACCAAGAACATACAAATGTTGGAGGGTGATCACATGTCAAATAAGAAAAAATATATTTTTGCAAGAGAGGTATTAAAAGAAGGGCTTTGTCAAAGATACAATATATATATATATATATATATATATATATATATATATATATATATATAAGATTACAATGGAAAAAACTTGGAAGGTCATTTCAAATATAATTTTTATATTTTTGATGAAATTAATGACAGTAAAAGAATTGACATCATAAACAGGACTGACAAGAGTAACAGGATGACAGGACACATTCTTCATCATACACTGCACATGCTTGTTTACATAATTGTAAAGTTTTACCTTTTTAAATAGCATTATAATGTATTAGTAAAGCACATTACATTTCTAAGAGATCTAATGTTTTAATGGTATTATATTTAGACCCATGTGTCCATCTGTTTGTCTGTGTGAGTATGTCCCCTCACAGAACTTAAAATATACAGATCTGGTTCAATTATTAGGCAAGGAAGATGATCAGATTTCCTATGATCATATGAAGACCAAGATCTTGATGCTGAAATTTGTTTACAATTTCTTGAACATTGCAAGATTGGGGCGAGGGTCTGCAGTCACTGCTCTTGTTTATTTAGATAAGAATTAAGATTGTTTTTAAAAACTTATTTTCCATTTGAGGTCAGATAATTATTCTCGGTTTCAAGATATTTGGACTGAAAACAAGACAAAAATACTATGTAAATAAGTACTTTTTTGCAGTGCATGTACTAACAAAATTATCTAAAAATGTAACTGTTGCTCATATGCCACCCAGACTGAATGATATAGGCATTAGCTCAATTATACACCCAGGATAACCTTTAAAAATGTTTGCATTTTACACAGATAAACTTTAAAAACAGTGTGGCTAATGTAGTCGGTTTGGGCGTGCATGTGTGTCTCTCGCTACAAATCATTTTACAATAATAAAGTAATATAAAAAAGAAAATAATATAAATTTTAATAATATCACATCAGATACTATATTGCTATATATACAGAAAATGTCTTGTATAGAAGACCTCGCTTGATGCAATCAACAGTAAATGAATTTCAAAGAAATATAAAAAATATCCATTGATAATGAGTTTGTTTTGCATCACACTCTTATTATTCAGATGTAACTAATATAATGTACCTCTTCAATCGCATACATTTCCAGCATTTGATATAAACACATAACCAATTTTGAACACATGAAAAAGAAATGGTAGTGAAGTATAAGGTTATGTGGGAGTGTGACACTAGAGGGCATGCTTGTGCAACAGGTCTCTCAGAGTTAGCAGTGTTGTGGGAGCCCGTGTTTGGTGGCAGATCTATATGAACCTGTAAAATAAAAATCTAAAGTTGAATGTTGAAATTTGCACTCGAAGACAATAGTCACAAACCTGTATTCTGAATTTGAAGCTGCAGACAAGTAGTCACGAATGTGTAAAATGCCATTCACAGAAATACAATGACAGACACAAACTTGTAGTACATAGTTGCACTTATTCTTACATTCACATTGTTACGTTACAATGTTTACATGGTACAATTTCTGGTAAGCTACGCTTTTTTATTATTTCAATTAAATTAAATGATTGTGATTGATTTAATATTGACTCATTTGGATAAATATTAGGTAGGCTACTCAAGATAGGCGTTAATTTTTCTCAAGAAAAAAACAACTCACCTAATGCTGTAAACATACAGAGAGCCCTATCAGCTGGCAGTATTATTTAAGGTTAAAAATAACTAAATATAATGCGTTTTTTTTATTATAATAACTTTATTTAATGATATAAGTAAAAATATAATAAATATGTAATATAGTACACATATTTAGCTAAATACTCTCTATAGGCTATACATAGATTTCTCGGCGACGTCATCACTGCTTGTGCACGCAACCAGGAGGCAGAAAGACCCGCGGTCTTCGTAGCGGAGTAAAGGGTTTAGGCTAGTAACAAAGTGGTGGTGTTGTCGCTAAGTCAAAATGCCAAGGAGTTGTTGCGTAATTTATTTACATGCAGGCCTATCTGTTGTGTTTTATCTGCTCATTTAAATTATACATGTTGCAAGTAATTCCAAATCTAGGCAAATGGAAGAGTGGGACAGAAGGAGGAAGTTGTATGTTATATTCTTTCTATTCATAATTTGATGAGCTGCACTGCACATGACCACATAGCACGTAGTTGTATGCATCAAGGGATTTGTACGCTCTAATCATTTCTCTTGTATACACACTTGGTGTCTGAATAAGATAATTATATATATCAGGCCATACAATTGCTGGCCACTTCTTGTCATCCACAATCCAAAGATCGTCATGTATTGCGTAGGGATCCGGCAAGATCTCACCATTGCTGAGAGTAAGTTTTTTAATATAATCGCCACGGTCGGAGGTACTAAGACTTCCCACATAATCCATCGTCAAATCTTTGATTTACAGTAAAGTAACGTTATATGTGTGCAGTCAAGAAATGTTGCAGGTCGTAAAGTAACGTAAACAAGGTTAACTTATAAAAGCAAATTCGGGCTCTATAGATGCTAAACTGCTAACATTGGCTATTACATTACTAACTTAGTCTAACATGATCATTCATACATGCATCACAGTATGTCCGGATTTTGATTCGTAAACAGTTGGACGTTTTACATGGTATTTATTGTTTGAATTTCATAATAAAATGGACAGAATCTGAGAGTTGAGATTCTTTTATATCATTGTAACCTGCTCTGTCTAGTCTGTCGGTGTCAGTCCTCTTTGCTTCGCGATTTTTCTGTGCGTGAGAAAATGGATGTGTGGCCTGAGAGCGTGTGAAAAGTGTCAATTGCCTGTGTCTCACGGTGAATGCGTGAGAGTTGGCAGTAGTTCGTCCATCCTCAGGATGCTGCTGTTCTTCTTCTCGCGATAAATTTTTTTTTATCCCCCAAAACTAGTTCAGCGGAGCCTACACCAAACACTGATCCCTAAACCAACCCGTCATTGTAACCTTAACCAATGAAATTAGCTGCAGGGCGGGATTTCTGCTTAACTGGGCTGCGTTCAGCCCCGACAAAATGTTGCACAACGTTTTTTAAACAGAAACGGTGAGGCGTTGAGCATAACGACCAACCAAACCTCACTAAACATGAGGGAAGAAAAGAACAGCAAAGGACAATAGTAGAAGAAAAGGAAAAATGTAAAATTGTAAAGTACAGTAGAAAACTATAACATAAAAGTTCTTTTGAGGGGAGACTTCCCCCAGATTTTATGGGGGCCACCTTTTTAGAATGCGCCCTAAAGAGGTGCATAAACAATTGCCAGAGCTGATACAAAACGTGATAGGGACAAAAGCAAGCGCCCGCGAGTAAATATGTGATCAAATCTTAATGCAGATCGCTTTCTCAACCAATGTTAGTAGTATAAAGCACATGCAAGCGGGTAATATAAATGAAATCTTAAACACAACAGGGACTGACTTACAGTCTTCATAAGATGGATGTGTGAACACACACAAGATATAACCCACCGCGTCATAGTAAATAAACGTTCCTCAACCTTGGTTTGCAACACTGGACACAAAAGAAAAAACATCGGCCGGCGAAAGGAGGGTTTTCTTTATCCCGTTGAACGACACCTGTAGCTTCGCTGGGTAGAGCATGGAGTATTGTGCGCCAATATCTCTGAGACGCTTTTTAGCCTCCGCGAACTCCGCAGCACTGTAGCAGAGAGATCATTGTAGAAATAAATCCGCTTGCCGCCCATAGTAATGTCGCCTTCAGCCACGCTGCCGCCATCACTCTCTGCTTATCTGGAAACGAGTGGAATCTGACAATGGCCGCTGCCCGCTGGCCATTCCCGGGTTTGGGTGCGAGGGAGCGGTGTGCACGCTCAAGCTTGACACGGCCACCCTTCATATCCACGCCGAGGAAAGTTGGCAGCCAGTGTTCAAAAAACCCTGGAGCATTTTCGCCTTCTGTCTTCAGGGATATTAAAGATACATATATTCTTTCGCCGTCCCAATTTTGTTTTCCAAATCGTCAATATGGTCAGCGAAGGCCTTGACGTTCTCCTCTAGGGCCTGTGTTTTAGCAGCTAGAGGCTCGGTAGCCGTTTCTAGCTGTAGTATTCTGGCTTCCGCTTCGTCCAGGCGCTCATTCCCTTACGAAAAAAAAAGTATACTTCAAGTTCATTTTATGAAGTATACTTGAGTAATGTTCAAGTATATTTTTAAGTATACTTTATGTAGTAAGTATACTAATGTCAATATGTACTAGTAGTAAACTTGTAAGTGTACTATTTTAATACCGCTTGGGACTAAATTGGCCCACTTG
Organism: Rutilus rutilus; assembly: GCA_021464565.1. Classification (NCBI taxonomy): domain Eukaryota; kingdom Metazoa; phylum Chordata; class Actinopteri; order Cypriniformes; family Leuciscidae; genus Rutilus; species Rutilus rutilus. The sequence goes on from JAJAQA010000004.1 coordinate 2,025,572, forward strand.
AAGTATATAAAAGTATATGTTTAAGTGTACTATAAGTGTAACAGTAGTAAACTTTAAGTGCACAACTAGATTATGATTCTCATTTGTACTGTAAGTGAACTTATGAGTATACTAGTAGTTTACTATTTTAATACTTGTAGCAACTTTGAAGTATACTCTCAGTAAACTACTAGTTTAGTAGTTTTATACTACAAGTTTTCTTTTAATGTACTCTCAGTAAACTACTAGTTTAGTAGTTTTATACTACAAGTTTTCTTTAAGTGAACTTAACATCATGCTTATAGTTTACCATTTATATATTTTTACTCTTTTAGTGTACTCTCAGTAAACTACTAGTTTAGTAGTTTTATACTACAAGTTTACTGAGAGTACACTAAAAGAGTAAAAATAATATATAAATGGTAAACTATAAGTATAATGTTAAGTTCACTTAAATTAAACTTGTAGTATAAAACTACTAAACTAGTAGTTTACTGAGAGTACACTAAAAGAGTAAAACTTGTATATAAATAGTAAACTATAAGTATAATGTTAAGTTCACTTAAAGAAAACTTGTAGTATAAAACTACTAAACTAGTAGTTTACTGAGAGTACATTAAAAGAAAACTTGTAGTATAAAACTACTAAACTAGTAGTTTTCTTTAAGTGAACTTAACATCATACTTATAGTTTACCATTTATATATTATTTTTACTCTTTTAGTGTACTCTCAGTAAACTACTAGTTTAGTAGTTTTATTCTACAAGTTTTCTTTAAGTGAACTTAACATTATACTTATAGTTTACTATTTATATACAATTTTTGCAGTTGCAGTAGGCCTACAGTATACTACTATGTTCAAATGTTATTTTTTATACTTGAAAAATACCTTTAACTCTACTTTAATTGTAAAAACATTTTATTAGCTTCATGCATCCTTTTTTATCAACACTCGAATGTCAGTAAGTTTCATAAAGAAAAGCAACATTTTGTTAAAATGTTGAGAAAATAGTTGAGAAAATCACATTTTTGTCAAAGACTACGCCTTGATCAGATCCAGAACGATGATCAAAACACAGGTGGAGTAGATCGAGTCTGTCCAACAACCCCAAAGCTTCACAGTCGTTTTCTCTTCATGGGTTAGGCCTACGCTTCATTTCATTTGGAAACATTAAGCAGTTTTGATTTACAAGCTGTTTAATGTTTGATGATGATCACATTATTTTACATTTGAGTGAGCAATCTTCTATCACATGTTTCAGCTTCTTCTTCTCCTGTGTTTTGATCCGGAGATTCTGTACTAGAAGATGTGTCATAGCGCCCCCTACCGTATACCAGTGAAAACATGGATAGCTCTAAAATTCAGTCAATGGCGGGGAAAAGTTTAATTAAAGTAAATATGTACACTACCAGTGGACTAGCCTACACAAAAATTCAGATACGCAGAATTAGAAACATATCTGTTTTATATCAACATTTGAATCAATATTTTCAAACAAAGTTTCATAAGACTGTATATGAAAACCGATGTAAAAAAAGTATATTTAATAGGCTACTCGATAAAAAGAGTTAACACAACTACAAGCCAAGTATACTTTGAATAATTAAAATTTTAAGTATATCTCGATCAAAAGATTGAGTACAAGTATAGGCCAAATATACTTGCACTTTTCTCTCAGTATAAGTCAAGTACACTTAAGTGTAATTAAGTATATTTTTGAGAAGTATATAAAATGTAGACTGAAAGTATGCTTTCTTCTTTTTAGTTGAAAAGAAGTATACTAATAGAACACTTAAATAAACTTATTTTCCATGCTTATTTTATTTACTCTATAAGCTACTCCACCCGAAAGTTTGTTACTATATAAAGCTGAACATGTTAGTCTATAAGACGGTATGTAATAGTATGTTTTTAAAAAAGTATTTAATAAGCTACTCAATCAAAATAGTAAACACAAGTACAAGCCAAGAATACTTAGAATACTTAATTATACTTTTAAGTATATCTCGATCAACAAGTATAGGCCAAATATACTTAGACTTTTCTGTCAGTATAAGTCAAGTATACTTAAGTGGAATTTGAAGTATATTTCTGAGAAGTACATAAAGTATATTTCTGAGAAGTATATAAAAAGTAGACTTAAAGTAGGCTATACTTTCTTATTTTTAGTTTAAAAGAAGTATACTAATAGAACACTTGAATAAACTTCTTTTTCGTAAGGGTTAGCTCGTGTCAGCTCGGTTGTATGCGACGCGACTGTTTTCGCCAAAGGATCCAGCTTTTCGCTGATTTGGAGCATGATCTTTTTTGTCATTTCCTCAAAAGCTTTAGCAAGCCCGGGCTCCAGTTCAGGTTCAGACGGGTTGCTGCTGTTTTCGACGTCTTGTTCGCCATGTTGAGCTAAAACTGTGGCCGAGGTGTCCATAGCCTGTTGATCCAATTTGACGTTCTTTCGCTTACTGGAGGGCATCGTTTCGTGTTGTTTAGTCCAAAAGTGTTCCAAAGTCATAATACAGCGTCAGCATTTGCAAAAAGGGGGAAATATCTAACGGAATATTGCAAAATGTTTGGGCGCCCGCGGAACTCCCGCAAACAGGGGCCCGTTCTTCGTACGTTGCTTAAAACATCCGAGATCAAATGAGACATCCAAGATGATATCATTGTGCTAATCATGATCTGGCTAACTCGGTTCTTCGAACACACTTGCCGGATATGATTAGTATAGCTGGATTGAGTCATCTGAGATAATTGCGCGTTCATGCGCTGGTTAAAAGGGGATATGTATCGATAGTAGAAACATTGATCAGCAACGCTGCTATTGGCTGTTCAGCGTGGCCAAAGAACGCACTCAGTTTTTCTCTTCAGCAGAGCAAGAACTAATAGTCAAAGTTTATTCGGAATTTTAATGTTTAATTAAAACGCCAGGGAACACCTCAAAGTCTGCAAAAGCCAGGAGAGAGGGCTGGCAAAAAGTAGCAGACAATTTAAATCCGTTAGAAGTGGCCATGTTAGATGTTTTTATCACTTATTAGCCTATATGTTTGTATTTTAATAATTGCATAATTACTTTGTTCATTGTAATGTCAGAGTCACCACACTAGAACATGGGAACAAATAAAAGTGAAGTACAAAAATATTCTACATAATGGTAATTTTTTGTTATATAGTCTCTTTTATAAAAGGCACTGTTAAATAAATGGTTGTCTGATTATAAAAGCAATCAAGAAAAAGGCTGAGAAAAGAAAAGAAAATATCTTAGTAGCCTACACTGTAAAATAATTTTTGCTGCATTAAATTAAGGCCGTATAGTCATTTCAACTGTTAAATCTTGAGTGATGATGAACTGCTTTGACTTGTGAAAGTGAAAACTGATAAACTTATGTTAATGTAAAAATATGAACACTTGTATCTGTTCCCAAGAAAGTGGTGGCTGAAATATGTGCAGTAAGTGGACATTTCTAACTTTCCAAAATAAATAAAGTATAAGACTTTGTAATGTCTATTTGTTTCCATTGCACTGGACAGTGAATAAACCCTCTCAGATAACTGTCATATGGAGGAACTAGCCTACCTGCAAGCGCATAAATAACTTTACTTAATATATACTTGTATGCTTTATGGCTGCAATATAAGTTGCAGGATTGCACATCTACAGAAAGGCCTACAGAAGAGTCTGCACAGACAGAGGAGACATAGGCCTACAGGTGGGCAGTGTATAGTCAACGTCTCCTTTTTATTTGTTGCATGAGGCATGTGTCTAATATCTCTTGTTGCAGGCACTTGACCACTGGCTTTTCTTTACAAAGAACAATTGAAATAAAACTCAAGGAACTAAGCATATTTGTATTTTATTAAACATTTAATGAAAAGTGTGTTTTTTTGGCAATGTTGTGTAATATGGCACATGCAACAATGTCACAGGCCCTGTCAGGTGTGCAACCCTCAGACTTTTCAGACACTGAAATCTTCCCTTTAGTTAGCCAAAGTTCATTTCATTGTGTGCCCTTGTCCTGGAGCTGCATTGTAACTGGTTTGGGTCAGGGAATGGGGTCATAAAACACCTGTCTGCAGGCAGGAACATGTCATAATCACCTATGAAAAAATGCAGTTCTGTTAGGATCAGCATAAGTGTATGTAATACAGTGAGCTTGCTATTTAATTGTGGAACTTTTCTTACCATTTTCAAATAATGTGCATAAATGTGAATCTCTGAAAATGCTTAAGTCATGCACAGATCCTGGCCATTTTGCTTTCACATTTGTGATATGGAAGATTTTAGTCAATTGCCTTTTTTTTTTCTTTTTTTTTTATATAATATTACTAATCTGGAATATTAAGAATCACAATAGTAACTGGGCTGCACATTTACATTGTGAACCCTCTTTCTGTTCACATAATCCCCTTCATTGAGGCCTTGATGGCAATCTATAGCCTATAGTCTACCAATCACGTTAGTGAAGCCTGAGTGACATACTGTAATCGGCATGGTCACGATTGCATGATCTTCATAAAAAATTATGATAGCCTAAAAAATAAATAAAAAAAGGCTTAAAAAAAAATGCTTTACAACATTGGGTCTTAAGTGGCTTGGAAATGCCAACAAAAAAAAACTAAAACTGTTTTTTAAACCTAAAAGCGCCAGGTAAAGTCCGAATGACACGACAGACAGCACTTTCCATCAGGTTCTCCGCATCTCCAATAGTGTAAAGGAAAGAGCCACTCGCAAATAATCTTAGGGCAATGCAAACAGTTTGTGCTGTAGTCTAGTTAAAGCCCGACTCTGACAAGTCGAAAATAAATGTGCGTTTCCAACAAATTAATAATGTAAACGACAATCTCACGAGTCACGAGAAAAAATATATATCTCAGAAAGTGCACTATCGCGCTGCGCTGGACTTCCCGTATCAGCTCCGCTCATGAAGCCGCAGTCTAATCCTGTTAACATGAAATAAGCTGCTCCCGAGCAGGTTTAAGATTGCGCACCTGTTGCTATGACAGCAAGTCCAGGATGAGCGTCGAAGAACCAAACAATCCAAGATCATGCCAAATCCCCAACAATCAAATCCAGCTAACTGAGTTAGCGACGTACGAAGAACGGGCCCCAGGGGCCTGTTCTTCGTACGTTGCTTAAAACATCCGAGATCAAATGAGACATCCAAGATGATATCATTGTGCTAATCATGATCTGGCTAACTCGGTTCTTCGAACACACTTGCCTGATATGATTAGTATAGCTGGTTTGAGTCATCTGAGATAATTGCGCGTTCATGCGCTGGTTAAAAGGGGATATGTATCGATAGTAGAAACATTGATCAGCAACGCTGCTATTGGCTGTTCAGCGTGGCCAAAGAACGCACTCAGTTTTTCTCTTCAGCAGAGCAAGAACTAATAGTCAAAGTTTATTCGGAATTTTAATGTTTAATTAAAACGCCAGGGAACACCTCAAAGTCTGCAAAAGCCAGGAGAGAGGGCTAGCAAAAAGTAGCAGACAATTTAAATCCGTTAGAAGTGGCCATGTTAGATGTTTTTATCACTTATTAGCCTATATTTTTGTATTTTAATAATTGCATAATTACTTTGTTCATTGTAATGTCAGAGTCACCACACTAGAACATGGGAACAAATAAAAGTGAAGTACAAAAATATTCTACATAATGGTATTTTTTGTTATATAGTCTCTTTTATAAAAGGCACTGTTAAATAAATGGTTGTCTGATTATAAAAGCAACCAAGAAAAAGGCTGAGAAAAGAAAAGATCTTAGTAGCCTACACTGTAAAATAATTTTTGCTGCATTAAATTAAGGCCGTATAGTCATTTCAACTGTTAAATCTTGAATGATGAATTGCTTTGACTTGTGAAAGTGAAAACTGATAAACTTATGTTATGTTAATGTAAAAATATTAACACTTGTATCTGTTCCCAAGAAAGTGGTGGCTGAAATATGTGCAGTAAGTGGACATTTTCTAACTTTCCAAAATAAATAAAGTATAAGACTTTATAATGTCCATTTGTTTCCATTGCACTGGACAGTGAATAAACCCTCTCAGATAACTGTCATATGGAGGAACTAGCCTACCTGCAAGCGCATAAATAACTTTACTTAATATATACTTGTATGCTTTATGGCTGCAATATAAGTTGCAGGATTGCACATCTACAGAAAGGCCTACAGAAGAGTCTGCACAGACAGAGGAGACATAGGCCTACAGGTGGGCAGTGTAGAGCCAACTTTTCCTTTTTATTTGTTGCATGAGGCATGTGTCTAATATCTCTTGTTGCAGGCACTTGACCACTGGCTTTTCTTTACAAAGAACAACTGAAATAAAACTCAAGGAACTAAGCATATTTGTATTTTATTAAACATTTAATGAAAAGTGTGTTTTTTTGGCAATGTTGTGTAATATGGCACATGCAACAATGTCACAGGCCCTGTCAGGTGTGCAACCCCTCAGACTTTTCAGACACTGAAATCTTCCCTTTAGTTAGCCAAAGTTCATTTCATTGTGTGCCCTTGTCCTGGAGCTGCATTGTAACTGGTTTGGGTCAGGGAATGGGGTCATAAAACACCTGTCTGCAGGCAGGAACATGTCATAATCACCTATGAAAAAATGCAGTTATGTTAGGATCAGCATAAGTGTATGTAATACAGTGAGCTTGATATTTAATTGTGGAACTTTTCTTACCACTTTCAAATAATGTGCATAAATGTGAATCTCTGAAAATGCTTAAGTCATGCACAGACCCTGGCCATTTTGCTTTCACATTTGTGATATGGAAGATTTTAGTCAACTGCCTTCTTTCTTTTTTTTATATAATATTACTAATCTGGAATATTAAGAATCACAATAGTAACTGGGCTGCACATTTACATTGTGAACCCTCTTTCTGTTCACATAATCCCCTTATTGAGGCCTTGATGGCAGTCTATAGCCTATAGTCTACCAATCACGTTAGTGAAGCCTGAGTGACATACTGTAATCGGCATGGTCATGATTGCATGATCTTCATAAAAAATTATGATAGCCTAAAAAAAAAAAAAAATGCTTTAAAAAAATGCTTTACAACATTGGGTCTTAAGTGGCTTGGAAATTCCCCCCCCCAAAAAAAAAAAACCTAAAACTGTTTTTTAAACCTAAAAGCGCCAGGTAAAGTCCGAATGACACGACAGACAGCACTTTCCATCAAGTTCTCCGCATCTCCAATAGTGTAAAGGAAAGAGCCACTCGCAAATAATCTTAGGGCAATGCAAACAGTTTGTGCTGTAGCCTAGTTAAAGCCCGACTCCGACAAGTCGAAAATAAATGTGCGTTTCCAACAAATTAATAATGTAAACGACAATCTCACGAGTCCCGAGAAAAAATATATATCTCGGAGAGTGCACTATCGCGCTGCGCTGGACTTCCCGTATCAGCTCCGCTTATGAAGCCGCAGTCTAATCCTGTTAACATGAAATAAGCTGCTCCCGAGCAGGTTTAAGATTGCGCACCTGTTGCTATGACAGCAAGTCCAGGATGAGCGTCGAAGAACCAAACAATCCAAGATCATGCCAAATCCCCAACAATCAAATCCAGCTAACTGAGTTAGCGACGTACGAAGAACGGGCCCCAGGTCTGTCTCTTATGCCGCCATCACGTGTCCCCTACAATTGTTTTTTTAATGTTTTTTTTTTTTTTGTTATAGTAATTCTATGTCTGATTGTTTCTCAGGGACACAAAAGGCACCGATTTCGTGGAATGACCCAGCTAAGATTTTTTTTGTAAGACACTTAGGGCTTGCTTTGTTCTCCATAGTCGTTTCTTATGCATTATTGTGTTTTAGCTTTATTTGCAGAATAGTCATGTATTTTAAAGTGCGTGGCTGTGCAATTATGCTTGTGTTAGGAGTGTGCGCACGCAAGAGAGATGTATTCATTAATTTAGTTCGCCTTTTTACATGTTGCATATTTTTAAAGGATATATAATTACTTGATTATATAAACATGTTTGTTTGTTTTTTGCAATAAATGCCAATTTAGCCCTGAGTTTTATGTAATCTGTGTTTTTGTTTTCTCTTGATTGAGAAAATTATACAATTCTCATTTCTTCATAATTTAGTTAACCATGGTCCATGGATGATGATTAATGTAACTCCATTCATGAGGCATTTGTATTACTATAATTAGAATATTTTTAGCACAGCTTTCTAGTTAACTTACATTTACATTTACCAAAGCAACTTACAAATTACTTACAAATTAACTGTTCAGAAAGCACACACAACAGGATAGCCTAAGTGTGTTTGTTCTGTATTTGTTGCAGGTGACGCCCAACATCTCTCAGAGCTCAGGATTGTGTTGATGGGTGACAGAGGAGCTGGTAAGAGTTCAGCTGGAAACACCATCCTGGGCAGAGAGAAGTTTGACTTGAAGACATCTGCTCAGTGTGTGAAGAGACATGGAGAAGTAGCAGACAGACACATCACTGTCATTGAAGCTCCAGGATGGTGGTGGAATAACTCTGTAGAGTCCAGTCCTGAGTTACTGAAACAGGAGATTTTGCTCAGTGTGTCTCTGTGTCCTCCAGGACCACACGCTGTACTACTGATCATACATGTGGACACTAGATTTAAAGAGACTGAGAGAAAAGCATTGCAGGAGCATCTGGATCTTCTCAGTGAGAGAGTCTGGAGTCACACTATAGTGCTGTTCACTCATGGAGACTCTCTGTTACACACATCTATAGAGCGGCACATTGAGAGTAAAGGGCCGGATCTCCAGTGGCTGCTGGACAAATGTGGGAACAGGTTTCATGTTCTCAACAATCACAACAGGAGAGACGACACTCAGATCAAGGAGCTGCTGGAGAAGATTGAGGAGACAGTGGCACAAAACAACGGCTGCCATTTTGAAATAGACAGAAAGATTTTACAGGAGATGAAAGAGAGAAGAAGAGCAGAGGAAGAGAGAGCAGAAGAACGAATGAAGAGGATGCAAAAAAGGAGAGAAAACATCAGATCACAGATGAGTGAGTCCATATACTTTATAGTGCAGATACACACTGAGTATATTAAGAAAATCATTCTATTCTAAAATGTAACACTCACAGCAATAATAGCAAGAAACTTCTTGTCATTAACCGCTATTTGTAGAGGCATTCCCAATAGATGGGTTCTGCTCACAGTGATGGCCCCTAAAATCTGTTACTGAAGGAAATAAGCGCTTTAATTTCTTAAGCAATCCTGTTCTTCATGTGTGCTTCTGATAACGGAAATCCTTTTACCTAATCCATAGAAAACAATACAAAAGAAAAAGAAAGAAAACTGCGAACATCTTGTCTTGAATATAATCTAAAACATCAGCTTTACACCTATAGACACGCTTCATGTTTGTCCTGTCAAACACACTTTGAAAGTCCATTACTATAAACTACTAGACTGCTGGAGGAACTATATTTTATTTGGAGCTCCAACTAAGGCAAAAATATGTCATGTAAAATGGACATTTGTAAGATTAGAAGCTATTTCTATGAAAGGCAAAATGTCAACATGTTCACAGTTTTTGAGAGACTCTTTTACTCCTTTCATATTGGTCAATACAGATTAGATTTTGGATCTGTTTATGCCAATTTAGGCTGTTTCTTTCCCCATAAAGTCTTTTATAAATATAAGCAGTCACAAATGGTCTTTTTTGGCTTTCATTCTATCTAGTAAATGAATGTAAATGTAATACAGTCATGTATTTGCTGGTGCTAATAGCCACCAGTACATTGATAATGCTTTCCCAGGTGAGAACACACACAAGAGAGAGATTTATTCAGTGGTTTAGGGATAAGTTAGCCTAATTATTTTGAAAGAATATACTTTGTGAAAACATTATTCTGAAGCTATTTGGAATTTAGTCTTGCTTAATCGGTGTGTTCTGTGATCTGTTGTTTTGTCTGCAGATCATTGAAATTAAGCTATTTTCTTTTCTTCATAATTATTCTCCATCGATAACCTTTGCTCAACTCTGATTTAAGAGTTTAATTGATGTGAGATACACTTATATGTAACTTTTAATCAATAATGTGTAGTTTGACACCCATACAGATAAGGTGAACCTAATTTCAGGAACCCCTTTTTCTTAAAGAGAGATTATTTAAGAAGATTTAAGATGTCACCCACCTTAAGAAGTGTGTTTGTTCTGTATTTGTTGCAGGTGACGCCCAACATCTCTCAGAGCTCAGGATTGTGTTGATGGGATATAGATATGCTGGTAAGAGTTCAGCTGGAAACACCATCCTGGGCAGAGAGGAGTTTGACTTGAAGAGATCTGCTCAGTGTGTGAAGAGACATGGAGAAGTAGCAGACAGACACATCACTGTCATTGAAGCTCCAGGATGGTGGTGGAATAACTCTGTAGAGTTCAGTCCTGAGTTACTGAAACAGGAGATTTTGCTCAGTGTGTATCTGTGTCCTCCAGGACCACACGCTGTACTACTGATCATACGCGTGGACATTAGATTTAAAGAGAATATAAGAAAAGCATTGCAGGAGCATCTGGGTCTTCTCGGTGAGAGAATCTGGAGTCACACTATAGTGCTGTTCACTCATGGAGACTCTCTGTTAGACACATCTATAGAGCGGCACATTGAGAGTGAAGGGCCGGATCTCCAGCGGCTGCTGGACAAATGTGGGAACAGGTTTCATGTTTTCAACAATCACAACTGGAGTGACGACACTCAGATCAAGGAGCTGCTGGAGAAGATTGAGGAGACAGTGGCACAAAACAACGGCTGCCATTTTGAAATAGACAGAAAGATTTTACAGGAGATGAAAGAGAGAAGAAGAGCAGAGGAAGAGAGAGCAGAAGAACGAATGAAGAGGACGCAAAAAAGGAGAGAAAACATCAGATCACAGATGAGTGAGTCCATATACTTTATAGTGCAGATACACACTGAGTATATTAAGTAAGTTGTGAAAATGTAACAGTCACAGCAATAATAGCAAGAAACTTCTTGTCATTAACCTCTATTTGTAGAGGCATTCCCAATAGATGGGTTCTGCTCTGGTTTCTCTCTTTTGTGAAAAATCACTTCTCAGAGATCTTTGATGCCAGAAATATTAGACTTTATTTTACAACAAAGCCGAGCATCTTCTGCAGAAGACAACTCCAGATTTTTGCTCCTCTCACACATATATACCATACATCCTTTTCCAAAGATGGTAACAAACCCTATAGATATTTTCGGGTAAAAGGTCTTGTACCATGTGACATATTAGAATAGAATTTTCAGCTGCAAGCAACATTCCAGGCCTTTCTCCAGGCTTTAGAAAGTCAAACCAAAGTCACAGACAGCGGAAATAAAAGTGCACAAATATATAGCTAATTACTTATTTTCTAAATAATAAAATCTTCTACAGTTCAAAGCAGCTCACAGTGACGGCCCCTAAAATCTGTTACTAAAGGAAATAAGCACTTTCATTTCTTAAACTATCCTGTTCATCATAGGGTGTGCTTCTGATAACTGAAATCCTTTTACCTTATCAATAGAAAAAAATAATAAAAAAAGAGAAAACTGCAAACATCTTATCTTGAATATAATCTTTAACATCAGCTTTACACCTATAGAAACGCCTCATGTTTGTCCCGTCAAACACTTTGAAAGTCCATTACAAGTAAAAACTACTAGACTGCTGGTGGATCTATATTTTATTTGGAGCTCCAACTAAGGCCCCGTTTACACGTACATGGCTATTTTGAAAAACGGAGACATTTCCCTTCGTTTGTGCCCTTCGTTTACACGCAAACGGAGAATTCGCCTCTGAAAACGATTCTTTCTAAAAAACTCCGGCCAGAGTGGAGATTTTGGAAAACTTCGTTTGCACGTTTGCATGTAAACTGAGAAAAATTGAGTTTTAGGCAGCGACGTCACAGAATGTGACTATTTTCGGGATTCTGATTGGCTAACGTGGCCTTGAGCTTCTCGTTACACTGCCACCTACAAGTTTGGCATGCTCTTGACAGCATATGGGTTCGTGTGCACGATGTTATTTTTGAAAACGGAGTGGGGTGAAATGTCCGTTTATGAAAATAGCCATCCACGTGTAAACGTAGCCTAAGGCAAAAATATGTCATGTAAAATGGACATTTGTAAGATTAGAAGCTGTTTTTATAAGCGAAAAAATGTCGACATGTTCACAGTTTTTGCGAAACACTTTTACTGCTTTCACATTGGTCAGTACAGATTAGATTTTGGATCTTTTTGCCAAATTAGGCTGTTTTTTTTTTTTTTTTCATAAAGTTCTTTTATAAATATAAGCAGTCCAAAGGCAAGCAAAGAGGTATTTTGTCTAAAGCCTTTCTCTGTCGCAGATGTGCAATCAGCTCTTGTTGCTTTGGACCCTAGTAAATCTCCGGGCCCGGACAATTTAGAGCCTTATTTTTTGCGCATAGCTGCTAAATTTATTGCTAAACCAATTTCAATTATTTTTAATCTCACCTTAGTCTGCAATGAGATTCCATTAATCTGGAAATCGGCCTATGTACTCCCTCTTTTAAAGGGTGGTGATTCTGCCCATTTGGATAATTATAGACCGATCTCTAAGTTATCAATTTTAGCTAAAGTTTTAGAAACTCTGGCTGGTGATCAGTTAAAGGATTATTTGCTTTCCAACCACATTTTGTCTGACTTACAGTCTGGGTTTCGAAGGCAGCATAGTACTACTACTGCAACAATGAAGGTCATTAATGACTTTATTGAAGCAGTGGACTGTAAGAACACCTGCGTAGCTCTTTTTATAGATTTGTCTAAGGCATTTGATACAGTGGATCATTGCATTTTATTGGAAAAGCTACATAATATTGGTTTTTCTGACCATACTGTAGATTGGTTTACCAATTATTTGGCAGATAGAACGCAGTGTGTTTATTCGGACAATCTTAAATCAGCAACACTGACTGTATCTAGTGGTGTACCGCAAGGATCAGTTTTGGGTCCAATTTTATTTACTATTTATATTAATAATTTGGGTCAAGACATCCCACAAGCTCATTTTCATTTTTATGCGGATGATACCGTTATTTATTGTAAGGCTGCAACTTTACACCAAGCTTTTTCACATCTACAAACTGCTTTCAATCTTGTTCAGGCACAACTGTATCAGCTTAAATTAGTTTTAAATGTTGAGAAAACTAAGACTATGCTCTTTTCAAAATCTAAGAAGTCTTTTGAAAGTCTTCCAAATATTTTTAATATACATGGAGAACAGATTGAACAAGTCAAATTGTATAAGTACTTGGGTATAATAATTGATGATCAGCTCTCTTTTAAGTTGCACATTGAAAAACTGGTACAGAAGCTCAAATTAAAAATAGGATTTTATTTTAGAAATAAAGCCTGTTTTTCTTGGAAAACCAGGAAGAGATTGGTTGCTGCAACATTTCTCACTGCACTTGATTATGGTGACCTGCTCTATAGAAATGCGCCTGATAAATGTTTATCTTCATTGGATACAGTCTTTCATAGTGCACTAAGATTTGTGACTGGATGTAAAGCATCAACACATCATTGTACTTTGTATAAAATGACAAAATGGCCTTCATTATCAATGAGGAGGCACATTCATTGGCTTATGTTTATTTATAAGTCTATGTTGGATATGCTCCCTTCTTATCTTTGCACTTATATGTCTCGTAGCAACTGTTCCTACAATTTGCGTTCTGGTAATTTGTATTTGTTGTCTGTACCTATGGTCCGTACAGAGTTTGGTAAGAAGGCCTTTAGTTATGCAGCCCCTTCCACTTGGAACACATTGCAGATTGATTTGAAGTTGCAAAATTTGATTTCTTTTGGTCAATTTAAACATTACATGAAATCTTTGGAAATAGATGCTATAAATTGCTGTCACTGCTTTTAATATGTATTTTTAAGTAGTCTTATGTTGATTGTTTATGTATGTGTGTTTGTTGTTTATATTTGTTACTGTGCGCTGTCAATACACTGTCATCTTGGCCAGGTCTCTCTTGGAAAAGAGGTTTTAAATCTCAATGAGATAACCTGGTTAAATAAAGGTTAAATAAAATAAAAAAAAGTCCCAAATGGTCTTTTTTGGCTTTCTTTCCATCTAGTAAATGAATGTAAATCTAATACAGTCATGTATTTGCTGGTGCTAATAGCCACCAGTACATTGATAATGCTTTCCCAGGTGAGAACATGCACAAGAGAGATTTATTAATTGGTTTAGAGGAATAATTTAGCCTGATTCTTTTTAAAGAATATACTTTCTGAAAACATTATTCTGAAGCTATTTGGAATTTAGTCTTGCTTAATCGGTGTGTTCTGTGATCTGTTGTTTTGTCTGCAGATCATTGAAATTAAGCTATTTTCTTTTCTTCATAATTATTCTCCATCGATAACCTTTGTTCAACTCTGATTTAAGAGTTTAATTAATGTGAGATACACTTATATGTCATTTTTAATCAATAATGTGTAGTTTGACACCCATACAGATAAGGTGAACCTAATTTCAGGAACCCCTTTTTCTCAAAGAGAGATTATTTAAGAAAAGATGTCACCTACCTTAAGAATAGGGTGACCAGATGAGATTGGCTGAAATTCGGGACGGGACGGGACGGGGGGTGTCTACGGTCTGGGGTGACGGGACGGGGGGCTTCTATGATATTAGACTGCATAGCCTATAATAAAAGATAATGAATTTCAAACCTGAAACAAACATATTTTTATTAAAAGATCAACAGTCTGTCATTAGTCTTTAGTCTGCCACAAAAAACAACAACATTAAAATCATGAACTCAAATGTCATTTTGAAAAGAAAAAATGTGTGTGTGTGCGTGGCCTAAATACGCTCTGTCTCTATATCTAAATTCGCGGCTATGGTATTTTTTTAGAACTTCAAAAAAAGAAGCAAAAAAGATTCTGCAGCAAATGAGCAGCCGGCGGGGGCTGGTTGCAGGACGACTCGACCTCCGCAAACAGTTTTTAATGTTTAGCAGACAATAACTACTCAAGATTTTGCTTTAGTATAATTTTCGGGACAATTAGGGCCAGATTCGGGATTCGGGACAACAGTTTAGATTTCGGGACTGTCCTGAATTTTTCGGGACGTCTGGTCACCCTACTTAAGAAGTGTGTTTGTTCTGTATTTGTTGCAGGTGACGCCCAACATCTCTCAGAGCTCAGGATTGTGTTGATGGGTGACAGAGGAGCTGGTAAGAGTTCAGCTGGAAACACCATCCTGGGCAGAGAGGAGTTTGACTTGAAGAAATCTGCTCAGTGTGTGAAGAGACATGGAGAAGTAGCAGACAGACACATCACTGTCATTGAAGCTCCAGGATGGTGGAGTAATAACTCTGTAGAGGAGAGTCCTGAGTTACTGAAACAGGAGATTTTGCTCAGTGTGTCTCTGTGTCCCCCAGGACCACACGCTGTACTACTGATCATACGTGTGGACATTAGATTTAAAGAGAATAAGAGAAAAGCATTGCAGGAGCATCTGGATCTTCTCAGTGAGAGAGTCTGGAGTCACACTATAGTGCTGTTCACTGTCGGAGACTCTCTGTTAGACACATCTATAGAGCAGCACATTGAGAGTGAAGGGCCAGATCTCCAGTGGCTGCTGGACAAATGTGGGAACAGGTTTCATGTTCTCAACAATCACAACAGGAGTGACGACACTCAGATCAAGGAGCTGCTGGAGAAGATTGAGGAGACAGTGGCACAAAACAATGGCTGCCATTTTGAAATAGACAGAAAGATTTTACAGGAGATGAAAGAGAGAAGAAGAGCAGAGGAAGAGAGAGCAGAAGAACGAATGAAGAGGATGCAAAAAAGGAGAGAAAACATCAGATCACAGATGAGTGAGTCCATATACTTTATAGTGCAGATACACACTGAGTATATCAGGGCTGGGTATCGATTCAGATGTTACTGACAATTCGATTCGATTTCGATTCGCAAACTCTCAATTCGATTCGATTTCGATTCTCGATTCTAAATTCAATTTCGATTCGACTCAATGAATATATATTTAACACAAATCCTATATTTATAAAAATAAAAAATAAAAGAAAAGTGAACATTAGTTTACAAGTGGTTAATTAATAAAAAGAAATTAAGAGCTACAAGCCTGTATATTAAACTCTTTTTATTTTAGGTACACTTGGGTACATTAAAACAGAATCATATAGGACATATGCAGAAATTGAATAAAGTTATCAAACAGTCTGCGCTGTATTAATTATAAATTATATATAGACTAATCCTTATTAAAGTTACAAAAGTTCTTTAGTCAAGAGCAGTGAGTGTTTTTTCTCTGTTCCCTTTGTTCTTTGATTAATTTTAACGAAAGATATAATTAGTGGCTACTGTGTACTGTCCCTTTAAGACCAGCCGCTGCTGACAGAGCTGCGGATCTCACACACGCCTAATTCTCTCACGAGTCACAACTCTTCACGTTCGTCATAAGACTACTCTTATGTCAAGATACTCGACAAAAAGACATTTTGGCATAATTTTGGCATAATTGTGGGTTATTGTTCGTTCAAGTGCGAAAGATAACTCTATTCTTGGCTGTTTTGTGCGCACGCACGATATCAGTGCGAGTCTTCCTGTGTGTCACAGTCACGACATTCACAGGGAGCAAGCTCTTTTTTGTCTTGTTGTCGCGCATGAATGGTTTAAAAACATTTGCATGAATAAGAGTGGGATTATGTAACACTAGCCAAAGGATGACAAAAATTAACAGATGCTGCATTAATTGCGTTAACAGCCCAAATTTGTTAATTTCATTAAAAAAAAAAAATAATCGCAGCATTTTGCATCACATAATTGCGTAGGCTTGACATCGGGATTACGATCTGATTAATCGTGCAGCACTAGTTGAGGTTATTTTATAATTAAGATAAAACAAACATAAAATCTCACATCATTAGCTATAAAATGGAGTTTGCAAGCCTATGAAAAGTGGAGGAAAACTAATACTGGCTTTTGGATAATAGATAAATAAATATGGAAAAAAAATCGATTCGTGGTGTTTGAGAATCGATTTTGAATCGACCACATTTAAAAAAACGATTAATCTAAAAATCTATTTTTTTTGCCCAGCCCTAATATTAAGTAAGTTGTGAAAATGTAACAGTCACAGCAATAATAGCAAAAAACTTCTTGTCATTAACCTCTATTTGTAGAGGCATTCCCAATAGATGGGTTCTGCTCTGGTTTCTCTCTTTTGTGAAAAATCGCTTCTCAGAGATCTTTGATGCCAGAAATATTAGACTTTATTTTACAACAAAGCCGAGCATCTTCTGCAGAAGACAACTCCAGATTTTTGCTCCTCTCACACATATATACCATACATCCTTTTCCAAAGATGGTAACAAACCCTATAGATATTTTCGGGTAAAAGGTCTTGTACCGTGTGACATATTAGAATAGAATTTTCAGCTGCAAGCAACATTCCAGGCCTTTCTCCAGGCTTCAGAAAGTCAAACCAAAGTCACAGACAGCGGAAATAAAAGTGTACAAATATATAGCTAATTACTTATTTTCTAAATAATAAAATCTTCCACAGTTCAAAGCAGCTCACAGTGACGGACCCTAAAATCTGTTACTAAAGGAAATAAGCACTTTCATTTCTTAAAGGGGACCTATTATGCCCCTTTTCACAAGATGTAAAATAAGTCTCTGATGTCCCCAGAGTGTGTATGTGAAGTTTTAGCTCAAAATACCCAACAGATCATTTTTTACAGCATGTTTAAATTGTCACTTTTTGGGGCTCAGAAAAACGCGCTGTTTTAGTGTGTGCCCTTTAAATGCAAATAAGCTGCTGCTGCTGCACGGCAAAGGGGGCGGAGCCTCATGAGCTCGCGCTCAGTCTCAGAACAATTTCATCTCACGGAATGATGATAATATCAGAAACTCTCAGTAACGGTGTTCATTTCGGCCCGGAGTCGGACAATAACACCTACAGAGTCAGAGTGCTGTATGGAGATGGACAGGTATAGTTTAGTTTAATAACGGTTATAAAACGTATTTGTCATCTGCTTGTATGTATCCACTATTAATAGCCTACAAGTCTGCTGTTTCGGACCAAGTCCGAATGATGATCAAAAATATACTGATGAGTTTAATAAAGTTTATTGTACATCACTCAAAAGATGAAGCGTCAGTTTTACTCCAGAAAATCACCGTAAGAGCTGAGTAAACACAGTATAAGAAGTGTGTAAGTACATAAACGAATTTCGGTAGAGTTGAGGGAGCATTTTCTTTGAAAACAAAATAATTCCACCTCGTCTTCAGCGGCTGCCTCAGATTTCGGGAGTAAATAGAGAGAGAGCTATGTGGATTAATACATCCAGCCACACAACACCAACAACGCTTGGGAGACATTCTCGTCAGTGCAGCAATGCTCGCTGTGAACGCGATCAGGGCGGGTCTATGTTAAAACGGCTGTGTCTGTCAACACTCGTGGGCGGGGCCTGTGGCTGTAGTGACGTCACTAAAACAGCATTCTGAAAACAGGTCATTGGGAGACACTGCTGATGATTTATGGGGATTAATAAAAAAGGAGTGAGTGGATTTTTATCACTATTGGGTGGTTGTGTACACACACTGCCAACACACATTTATGTCCAAACAGCATGCAAAAGTGAATTTTGCATAATAGGTCCCCTTTAAACAATCCTGTTTTTCATAGGGTGTGCTTCTGATATCAGAAATCCCTTTACCTAATTCATAGAAAACAATACAACAACAACAACAACAAAAACCCTGCAAACATCTCGTCTTGAATATAATCTTAAACATCAGCTTTACACCTATAGACACGCTTCATGTTTGTCGCTGTTCTGAAGCGCCAGGAAGTGAGTCTCGTCAAACACTTGAAAGTACAAGTAAAAACTACTAGACTGCTGGTGGAACTATAGTTTATTTGGAGCTCCAACTAAGGCAAAAATATGTCATGTAAAATGGACATTTGTAAGATTAGAAGCTATTTTTATGAGCGAAAAAATGTCGACATGTTCACAGGTTTTGCGAAACACTTTTACTGCTTTTATATTGGTCAATACAGATAAGATTTTGGATCTGTTAATGCCAATTTAGGCTGTTTTTTTCATAAAGTTCTTTTATAAATATAAGCAGTCACAGATGGTCTTTTTTGGCTTTCTTTCCATCTAGTAAATGTATTTGCTGGTGCTAATAGCCACCAGTGCATTGATAATGCTTTCCCAGGTGAGAACACACACAAGAGAGAGATTTATTCAGTGGTTTAGGGATAAGTTAGCCTAATTATTTTTAAAGAATATACTTTCTGAAAACATTATTCTGAAGCTATTTGGAATTTAGTCTTGCTTAATCGGTGTGTTCTGTGATCTGTTGTTTTGTCTGCAGATCATTGAAATTAAGCTATTTTCTTTTCTTCATAATTATTTTTCATCGATAACCTTTGTTCAACTCTGATTTAAGAGTTTAATTAATCTGAGATACACTTATATGTCATTTTTAATCAATAATGTGTAGTTTGACACCCATACAGATAAGGTGAACCTTATTTCAGGAACCCCTTTTTCACAAAGAGAGATTATTTAAGAAGATTTAAGATGTCACCCACCTTAAGAAGTGTGTTTGTTCTGTATTTGTTGCAGGTGACGCCCAACATCTCTCAGAGCTCAGGATTGTGTTGATGGGATATAGATATGCTGGTAAGAGTTCAGCTGGAAACACCATCCTGGGCAGAGAGGAGTTTGACTTGAAGAAATCTGCTCAGTGTGTGAAGAGACATGGAGAAGTAGCAGACAGACACATCACTGTCATTGAAGCTCCAGGATGGTGGTGGGATTCCTCTGTAGAGTTCAGTCCTGAGTTACTGAAACAGGAGATTTTGCTCAGTGTGTCTCTGTGTCCTCCAGGACCACACGCTGTACTACTGATCATACGCGTGGACATTAGATTTAAAGAGACTGAGAGAAAAGCATTGCAGGAGCATCTGGATCTTCTCAGTGAGAGAGTCTGGAGTCACACTATAGTGCTGTTCACTCATGGAGACTCTCTGTTAGACACATCTATAGAGCAGCACATTGAGAGTGAAGGGCCGGATCTCCAGTGGCTGCTGGATAAATGTGGGAACAGGTTTCATGTTCTCAACAATCACAACAGGAGTGACGACACTCAGATCAAGGAGCTGCTGGAGAAGATTGAGGAGACAGTGGCACAAAACAACGGCTGCCATTTTGAAATAGACAGGAAGATTTTACAGGAGGTGAAAGAGAGAAGAAGAGCAGAGGAACGAATGAAGATGATGCAAAAAAGGAGAGAAAACATCAGATCACAGATGAGTGAGTCCATATACTTTATAGTGCAGATACACACTGAGTATATTAAGTAAATCATGAAAATGTAACACTCACAGCAATAATAGCAAGACACTTCTCATCATTAACCGCTATTTGTAGAGGCATTCCCAATAGATGGGTTCAGCTCACAGTGACGGCCCCTAAAATCTGTTACTGAAGAAAATAAGCGCTTTCATTTCTTAAACAATCCTGTTCTTCATGTGTGCTTCTGATAACAGAAATCCCTTTACCTAATCCATAGAAAACAATACAAAAAACAAAAACCCTGCAAACATCTCGTCTTGAATATAATCTTAAACATCAGCTTTACACCTACAGACACGCCTCATGTTTGTCGCTGTTCTGAAGCAGCAGGAAGTGAGTCCCGTCAAACACTTGAAAGTACAAGTAAAAACTGCTAGACTGCTGGTGGAACTATAGTTTATTTGGAGCTCCAACTAAGGCAAAAATATGTCATGTAAAATGGACATTTGTAAGATTAGAAGCTATTTTAATGAAATAAGAAATGTCAACATGGTCACAGTTTTTGAGAGACTCTTTTACTGCTTTCATATTGGTCAATACAGATAAGATTTTGGATCTGTTAATGCCAATTTAGGCTGTTTTTTTCATAAAGTTCTTTTATAAATATAAGCAGTCACAGATGGTCTTTTTTGGCTTTCTTTCCATCGAGTAAATGAATGTAAATGTAATACAGTCATGTATTTGCTGGTGCTAATAGCCACCAGTACATTGATAATGCTTTCCCCGGTGAGAACACACACAAGAGAGAGATTTATTCAGTGGTTTAGACTACAGGCTTAATTAAGCCTAATTATTTTTAAAGAATATACTTTCTGAAAACATTATTCTGAAGCTATTTGGAATTTAGTCTTGCTTAATCGGTGTGTTCTGTGATCTGTTGTTTTGTCTGCAGATCATTGAAATTAAGCTATTTTCTTTTCTTCATAATTATTCTCCATCGATAACCTTTATTAAACTCTGCTTTAAGAGTTTAATTAATCTGAGATACACTTATATGTCATTTTTAATCAATAATGTGTAGTTTGACACCCATACAGATAAGTTGAACCTAATTTCAGGAACCCCTTTTTCACAGAGAGAGATTAAGAAGATTTAAGATGCTACCCACCTTAAGAAGAGTGTTTGTTCTGTATTTGTTGCAGGTGACGCCCAACATCTCTCAGAGCTCAGGATTGTGTTGATGGGATATAGATATGCTGGTAAGAGTTCAGCTGGAAACACCATCCTGGGCAGAGAGGAGTTTGACTTGAAGAAATCTGCTCACTGTGTGAAGAGACATGGAGAAGTAGCAGACAGACACATCACTGTCATTGAAGCTCCAGGATGGTGGTGGAATAACTCTGTAGAGTTCAGTCCTGAGTTACTGAAACAGGAGATTTTGAAAAATCGGGGTTGCCTACACCGAGTTATTCTATTTTTAAAATTTGCACCCTGTTGACTTCAATGAGGCAAGTAGTAAACCTGCTTTTAGCCTCTTGACATCCTTGATGTGTCATTACAAGTGCACAGAAAATGTGAGTGATTCCTTCTGAGTGAACACGAGTGAATCTGACTGCAGTAGATGTGAAAGATATGTATAAAAATTATGTTATTTAAGCCAGCGCAAATACCTGTGTTTACATCCTGTTTTCGGTTGAAGTCCAAAGTAGTCGATTGCCGAGTTCACGCGCATAGGTTTAGTTGCTATGATCACGCGCGTGAACTCGGCAATCGACTACTTTGGACTTCAACCGAAAACAGGATGTAAACACAGGTATTTGCGCTGGCTTAAATAACATAATTTTTATACATATCTTTCACATCTACTGCAGTCAGATTCACTCGTGTTCACTCAGAAGGAATCACTCACATTTTCTGTGCACTTGTAATGACACATCAAGGATGTTAAGAGGCTAAAAGCAGGTTTACTACTTGCCCCATTGAAGTCAACAGGGTGCAAATTTACAGGGTGTAGGCAACACCGATTTTTGTCGTTGTTCTCTGTATTGACAGCACTCCAAATGTACAAAAAAATTAGCTCAATGTTAAAATTGACCGGAGTTCTCCTTTAAGTAGCGTTTTCTCGGAGTTCACTGTGTAGCCTGCTCCCTGAATCGTCGTGCTTATTCATTTGTGGATGTTAACTGAATCTGTAAGTCAGCTACACTGTTTATTTCTGAATATTATATTTTATTCTGTTGTGCTTAACGTTATTGCTACTGTGTAATAGTAGCCTATGCTATTCACCAACTAAACATATCATATTCAATGTGTTCACAGTCTCTTTCACGGCCATCATTTGTAGTAGCCTATTCACAAACTGTTTGCTTAAGTGTAGCGTTTTCTCAGGGTTCACTGTGTAGCCTGCTCCCTCAATCGTGTAGTTCAGGTTTCCATATTTATTGTATGTCATTATGTCAGTATCAGTATTTGCTTTCTACCATGCACAAATAAAAATGTCACTGAACTTTTGCTGTGTAATTTTAACAATGAGCACTCAAACACACCGAACCAACAATTACTAAAAACACACACAAAAACTGATTTTGCTTGGGCACTTTGCACTTGTATTAACAAAGTCATGAAAATGTAACACTCACAGCAATAATAGCAAGAAACTTCTTGTCATTAACCGCTATTTGTAGAGGCATTCCCAATAGATGTGTTCAAAGCAGCTCACAGTGACGGCCCCTAAAATCTGTTACTGAAGGAAATAAGCACTTTCATTTCTTAAACAATCCTGTTCTTCATGTGTGCTTTTGATAATGGAAATCGCTTTACCTAATCCATAGAAAACAATACAAAAACAACAACAAAAAAAACCCCTGTAAACATCTAGTCTTGAATATAATCTTAAACATCAGCTTTACACCTATAGACACGCCTCATGTTTGCCGCTGTTCTGAAGCACCAGGAAGTGAGTCTCGTCAAACACTTTGAAAGTACATTACAAGTAAAAACTACTAGACTGCTGGTGAAACTATATTTTATTTGGAGCTCCAACTAAGGCAAAAATATGTAAAATGGACATTTATAAGATTAGAAGCTGTTTTTATTTAAGACAAAATGTCAACATGTTCAAAGTTTTGCGAGACACTTTTACTGCTTTCATATTGGTCAATACAGATAAGATTTTGGATCTGTTTGTGCCAGTTTAGGCTGTTTTTTTTTTTTTTTCATAAAGTTCTTTTATAAATATAAGCAGTCCCAAATGGTCTTTTTTGGCTTCCTTTCCATCTAGTAAATGAATGTAAATGTAATACAGTCATGTATTTGCTGGTGCTAATAGCCACCAGTGCATTGATAATGCTTTCCCAGGTGAGAACACGCACAAGAGAGAGATTTATTCATTGGCTCAGAGGAACAATTAAATTTCAGGAGCCCCTTTTTCACAAAGAGAGATTATTTAAGAAGATTTAAGATGTCACCCACCTTAACCACCCACCGTGGCTACGCGGAAGCGATACAAATTCTGTATTATAAATTTTAAGGCCAGCCAAGTAGTTTGTTGAGGGTTGGCTTGTAAAGAAGGACTACACGCCTGCGCACATATATATTCAAACCTATAGACTGAACACGTAATACGCATACGTTTTTAAAGTTTGCGCAGAGAGAACTTAAGAATTTTCTGTTAAAACGGAGTCGTGTTAGCGGCCCCTAAGTTAATAACTAATGCTCGTTGCGACAGAAGTGAATCAATCAAAACTAACTTTAGCTGGACAATAACTTTATTCCAGAGCTGCTATAAAGCCAAAACAATCTCTGTTACTTGTGTTGTGGAAAAATTCATCTTTTCTTTGTATTTTATTTTCAACGATTTAACAAACGAATGCCATGCGTTCTTTGGCTGTATTTTGAGTTTCTTTTATGATATTGATACAGCTGCAGGGTGTGTGTGTGTGAGATTTCAGAGGTAAGGAGATTCCCGTGCTGGGGAGGGGTCAAGGGGGGTCCCTTTTGTTCCTTGTGCTGTGAAGGGTTCAAGGGGGGGGGGGGGTCCCTTTTGTTATTTTGTTTAGTGGGGGCTGTAGGAGATAGCTTTTGAATAGAACACTATAAAGTAGCTGGTCAACCTCTGCTCTGGGTCTCACTCCGCCTGCAGCTGGACTGTGGATGGACTGGGAACATTCTTGCAAGAATAAATATCTTTTAAGGACAATTTGAATCCTGATGTCTCTTATGCCTGATGCTATTTTGTTAGTTACTTGTTTTTGCCTCAACAAGTTGGTGTCAGAAGTGGGATCCATGAGGTTTCTTCTGGCCCTGAGAAAGCGTATTGACGGACTGATCACCCTAAAGCACAAAAGGCTTTAGTCTTACCTCGCCGAATTGAGAGAGAAGAGCCAAAACTGCTATCAGGGCCAGGAGGAACCCACTGGATTCAGAAAGAACTCGGAGGCAGTAAAAGCATCTAGGGTAAGAGACAGTTAAATTATTTTGATAATTGTGAGTGAACGTGAACCATATTGGCTGAGTTTTGCTTTTTGGTACGAGGCGAGAGGTGAGTCAGTTAATCACAAATTTTATGGGGAGAAATTGATCTGACAAAGCAGACCAGTTTCTGCCTCACTTAGCTCGTTAGTGGACAGGGGATCCACTGGTGATTCAGAGAAATCACAGCTGCTGAGATGATTACGTTCTACTCGAAATTTATGTAAACCTTAGAGAAAGTTTAAAACAGGATTAAGAAGTTTCTGGGTGATTGTGCTCTACTCGAAGTTTTACCACATTGAATTGAGTCAAGCGAATAAGCGCACGTGGGGGAACTTTGAGTGGAACGTAATTACAAGACCAGGTTGAATTAATCAAGTAAAAAAGAAGTTTCTGGGTGATTGTGCTCTACTCGAAGTTTTACCACATTGAATTGAGTCAAGCGAATAAGCGCACGTGGGGGAACTTTGAGTGGAACGTAATTACAAGACCAGGTTGAATTAATCAAGTAAAAAGAATTGAGCGAGCGAATAAGCGCACGTGAGAAAACTTTGAGTGGAACGTAAACAAGCAGAGGTCCGTCCGATCTCGGAGTAAAAGATCGGGTCTGTCGAAGACGTTTGACAGATTCTGTAAGACACGTGTCGAATTGTGAAATCCAGAAAAGAGGAACTCAGCCAATATGGGGTCATCTCAAAGCAAGCTTGAACAAAATTTTATAGGCTACACCAGTTTTTCTGTAAAATGGGAAAAATTACAGCCAGAAATGCATGCAAGAAATTGGGAAACGGAAAATTGTTAAACAAAGGGTTGTTGTAGTTTTGTCCATGAGTGTAAAACTGTGAACAGACAGTAGTTTGTTGAACTGAAGAAGATAGAAGAAAACGAAAATAAATGCAGAAAGGATTAGCATTTAGGGAAAGATAGAATGTTTTTCCTGATGGAAATTACAAACAGTGAATTGTTGGATTGTAGATAGAACAGAACAGATACAGAAGGAACTGGCATGTAGGGAACGATAGAGTTCATGGAACTATTTATGAACGCCTGTTAAGGTAAATTAAGTTGAAATGGTATGAAAAGTGAGTTTTAGATAAAAATAAGGCATTGAGTATGATTAACAGGGATTAACATGATATAAGGATAAGGAATGTTTCATTAAGTAAAACGATTGTCTTTTGAACCTAAAGGGTCCAGCTATGCTGGGAGTACAGCAACAGCGCTTGCTTGTTCAAACCAGCTTCTGAATGTTAAATGTATACTTGTTTTGTAATCAGTGTTGTTGATGATAATATCAAATTAGAAAATGTCCAGAGATTGGATATTTTGTTGATATTAAGCCATTTAAGGAAATATATTGTTTTATAAAGGAAATTATGGGTTGGAGATAATTTCCCTAGACACGTGTGACTAAAGTTAATCAGAAACTTTGTGAAACCCGTTTAGAATATTTAGATTTTCCGTGTCGCTTATGAAAATGAATGTTCTGCCAATAATGACGATGTGAATGCTTTATTGTATTAATGTTATGAAAACAAGGGTATTGAAGAATAGATTGCCATATTTTTGTAACAAGAGTTGAAGGTGCAAGCGGCTAGGATAGCTGTCTGTGTCATTTAGAGACTGAGAACAAGATTTAAGGAATCTTGTGATTTCTGTGGAACAGTAGAGATAAGTGGGACTGAATAATGATAATATTAAGTTGAATCTGCATACTAATCATTTGAATAAGCTATCAAACCAGTGTTAATGAAATTAATGACATGCTAAATTTCTTAATACTGTATGAAGAGTAACTGAACAGTCCTGATAAATAGTGAGATAAAAGAGAGCAAATGCTGTAAGCAGTTCTGCTCATGCTCTGAAGAGATTTGCAGATGATGTTTAGTAAAAGTTTGATTGTGATTGGAAAGATAAACAATAACTTAACTGGCTCCAAAGAAAGAAAGTGCCAAAATGACACAAATTTAAAGAAAAGTCTGTGTTAATATGGGTTAGAAAGTAGATCAATGTTAATATGAAGATTATAATTTGGCTATTGTAATTGAATTTGCAACTGTAAAAGAAAGACAGAGAACTGCTTATCAGTGGCTCTGTTTGCATTTCCTGAATACAACACAATGTTTCAGAAGTGCAAAATAGGGTGAAGCTGTTAGAAAGATAAAAGGCAGAATAACAGAGAGTGTTTTATTGCAGTCAGCTGGGTCATTCAGTGACTGTATGCGCACTGTATGACTGTAAAAGTAAATGAGGGAGAAATAAAGTTCATAGTTGGAACTTTTGAAAGTTGTAAGAAGATTGAAAGATTTAAGTGTAAGGAATTCCTTTTGAAAGGAAAGAACTATAAAAAGTACCGGTTGACATAAAATTACAGATAAGGCTAAATGAGTTGCAAAATATTTTAAAAGTACCGGTCACTAAAAGGATGATTGTGTTTTGAATGAAATGCTTTGATAAGGTTTTAGATGATATGGAGAGACAAATCTAATGAATGATTTATAATGATAATCAAAAAAATGTATCACAAGCAGGGAGCAGCCTCAAAAGTTGAATCATAGAAGCAGATTGATAAACTCCTAGAGAAAACATTGAAGTAAAATTGAAATGAAATTGTTATTAAGAACTAGAATAATTCTTATTATTTCTTTAAGATAAAATAAACAGAAGCAGTGTTACAGGATTAACAGTTGCTAAATGTAAAATGTGTAAAAGGCATTTGATTAAACAAAGGCTTGTTAATGTTGATTTTAAAAGATAAGAATGTGATTTGGCCAAAACAGGTTTGCTTATCTAAATCTGGCATGTGCTGTGACTGAAACTGCCACAGTTTCAGTGCAACAGAGACTCATTCGGAGTGGATATTTGTAATGTCTAAATTACAATACATGTAATTTATGGAAAAGATGCCTTAAGATGGGCTACAGTTAAAGAAAAGATGGCAGATAAAGTCTGAAGTTAAAGGTTTATGAGAATGCAGTGTACCAGTCCTGATGCCTCAAGAGTCTCTCTCTCATTCAATGTCAGCTGAAAACTGTTGTCTGAGGCTGTGTAAAGCACAGTGTTTCAGTTGAAAAGATTCATAGATGTGGCAGATTTGACAAATTTAGAGGACAATTTGTAAATGTTTTAAAAGTAAAACTGAATGATTTTAAAGAAGTCTTTAAAATAATAATGCAGACCTTAAATGATAGAAGTGACATTTTTGACCGCTTCTTTGTCTGATTTTAGCCTCCACCATAAAACAGGGCCGATGGCTCCGGCTACAGAAGTAACAGTACACTGAATGTCAATATTAAATGTTCCAAGTGGATATGATGGTTCTTGATTACCTCGATTAAAAAAAAAAAAAAAATAAATTTCATTACCACAAACTATGATAATTTTGCTCAAGTGAAGTAGAGCCATAACTCAGTGTGCAGGAGGCGTAGATCCCAAAGACGGGTAAGATTCTCTGATGGCCATAGATGGGAACAACCTAAGACAGGGACTATCGCCGCCACTGGGGCACCTGCCCACCAGGTTCGGGAGGTGTTACCTACAAGAAGGGAGTGGTTGTGATGCTACTTGGGGCCAAGAGCATCAAAGAGGGGTCTGTTCCCTACAACTTCCACTCCAATATATATATATCAAAATGTTCCTTCACTTAAAAGAGCTTAATTATCATATAGAGACAATTACATCCAATCTCAGTAATATGTAAATAGAATCACAGAGCACAACCAACAACCATCTTGATTACGGGGACTTCGAATAGCTTGTCACCTTAAACATTTGACCGTTCTGTTTTAACAGAAGATCAAAGATGTGACATAAGGAACATGATGTTGGTTGCCTTATGGGCAAAGAAAAATGTTTGATATTGAACTAGTTTTTAACTCCTGAAGGTCATTAGACATGGTGGTGGCTAAAGATGAGAACAGCTTGTGATGAGTCAAGAGAAATTTCTGAAAAACGAAGGTTAGGTGAATTGAGTATTTAAACTAAAAATAACCTTAGAAAAAAGATCATAGCATAATGTATTTTAGATTATTGTAACGGTTCTAATTTGAGTCAAACATTTGTATTTTGACATTTGTGAACTATTAAGGATTGACTATGACTATGATTATTTTAGTTACAGTCCTAGGAGGCTGTTGAAAAGATTATTTGCTTATAATGAGAGAGAAAGAGACTGCTTGAGTGGAGGAAGAGGATGGTACTCTGTCTGTTCTTCTGTTATCAGTCAGCCAAAGAAAGCTGAAGCAAAGTAATAATTATGCACCAAAACAATCCAGCTGACTTTTCTAAAATCAGATGGATAATGAACAGACATGCTTTGAAACTGGTTAAGAGGCCATAAAAACATTAGATAAAAGATACAGGAAAATGTAAGGTTAAAATGTCATTTAAAATTTAAATCTTTTTAGAGAAAAGATATGAATAAGAAATATGAGCAGTTCATAGTCAGGGATGAGTGTGAGTGTTAATTCATGTTTTGTACAGTATGTGTTAGTTTAGGACAACTGTTCTGTCTGAATAGTGTGTATAAATTTGTCATTAACCTCTGGAAAGAGTGTTTTAACATTATAGATGGGTTAAGGCGAATGACAAATTTGAAAGTAAGCTGAGGATTGTGAGTCAATCTGATGAGAAGGCAACACAGAACAGGATGAGCTTTAAGTTGATTGATCATCGAGCTCTGTCTGTTAATTATTATTTTGGTCATTCATGATGTGCAGTAGATTTGAATTACTTTCTGGACAGGTTTAAGTATTGATAAATTAGAATTGTGAAGTCGTAGATAGCCGTCAGTCATGTTTTGAGAAAAAGTTATAAATTTGACAGCAACAAACACGTACAGTAGGCTAAGTAAATATCAGATTATCCAGAGAGCCCTTAACAGTTATGTATTGTAAAAAGGGGAAGATTGTTATTCGACTGACGTTGACAAAGTGTACACGACCTGACCTGACCAATTGATGACCTGGAGAATGTTCGTAGATGACAGTTGATTAAGAGACCAAACAATAGGCTTGAAAAGCAAGAAACGCTGTGAGACTAGGGGCCGTTGCCTTAAAAAAAAACAATTTGATAAGAAGATGAAATTGTGGCTTTAAGTAATATTTTTATTTCAGAGGCAGAGAAAGATGGGAAATTTGGCTGAAGGACAACGTTTGGGTTAGCAAACTTTATCCAAACAAATGTTACCAAATAAATATGAACAAATATTGCAGTTTTCTATAGCTCAAACAGTAGAGCGTTAGCGCTTGTAACGCCAAAGTCATGGGTTCAATTTCCGAGGGAAAGCAAGAATTGATAAGAATGTAAATGTGTACCTTGAAATGTAAGTCGCTTTGGATAAAAGCGTCTGATAAAAGTAAGAGAATTTTATTATATTAAATTTATGCACGAGATGGGTGTTGTGCATCAAGAGGAGGATGAATATGCTCATGGCGGGAACAAGAGAACGCACAGTAAAACAAGTGGTCAGATGAGTCTTTGAACTTTTTAGTATGGATAATTTGTATTCAGGCCACAAACAAAGACATTTCGGCCTCACAGGTGGGAAAACAGTAAATCCAGGGGGGGAGGGCTAAACCCATTGTCTTCACAGCAGGCTGAGAGGTTATCTAGCTTTGACCTCATCGGTATATGAGGACAGTAAAAGTCCAGGAGGGGTTTGCAGACTTTTGCGCATGGCATGAGCAAAGTGAAGAAACAGTGCCTAACCCTGTGTAATGCCTAACTTAAAATTTTCATTTTGCAGGATGTCAGGATGGATTGAACCAAACAGAACTGATTCTGTATTGTTTTGTTAACATGAACAACATGGGTTGAATGTTTTTTTCAGGGGAACAAGGACCCTGAGTGCTATTCAATGAGCAAGAAATTATCCGGTGATATGTTTCAGGTTGAAAATTTCACAGGTCACACCAAAGGGACGACAAGACACGCGCTCACTAACAAAATCACTTAAGGCCTCCATTCGCAGGTGACAGTAGACAGTAAATGACTCATTCCAGTGGGGGTGCGATCGTGATCTAAGGGAAAATCTTGTAAGGATTTGAAAATGATTGAAGGATGTTAGACCTGGGTCCAAGCATCTGACCTAAACTATACCAACCAACATCAACAACCTCACACGCCAGCGCAAAGAATAAAGTAGGGGATCAATGATATGTGCTAGAAACATATCTCCCCTGCCAACGTTGAAAAAAAAAAAAAAATCCTCTCTACGGCATGCAAAGTGTCATATTGGTGAAGATGGAACGTCCATGAGGCAACGAGATGATCAACATATCTGGAGAAAATGTTGACCAATTAATGGTTGAAGAAAAGTTTTGCGATTTTATTTGATTGAATCAAATTAGGGCTTAGTATTGATATACATGAAGGGTATAACTGTTCTTGAATTAAGACTTGAATTAATTCTATTCTTAAAGATTTAATAGTATAATGGTTTGATTAGAAAACAAGAGTGAATTTTTTCTATGTTGTTTTATCAGAGAATGATAAAGAGGAGGAAATGTTGTGGAAAAATTCATCTTTTCTTTGTATTTTATTTTCAACGATTTAACAAACGAATGCCATGCGTTCTTTGGCTGTATTTTGAGTTTCTTTTATGATATTGATACAGCTGCAGGGTGTGTGTGTGTGAGATTTCAGAGGTAAGGAGATTCCCGTGCTGGGGAGGGGTCAAGGGGGGTCCCTTTTGTTCCTTGTGCTGTGAAGGGTTCAAGGGGGGGGGTCCCTTTTGTTATTTTGTTTAGTGGGGGCTGTAGGAGATAGCTTTTGAATAGAACACTATAAAGTAGCTGGTCAACCTCTGCTCTGGGTCTCACTCCGCCTGCAGCTGGACTGTGGATGGACTGGGAACATTCTTGCAAGAATAAATATCTTTTAAGGACAATTTGAATCCTGATGTCTCTTATGCCTGATGCTATTTTGTTAGTTACTTGTTTTTGCCTCAACACTTGAATTTCCTATTATCACTGTAAAGCTGCTTTGAAACAATCTACATTGTTAAAAGCGCTATATAAATGAAGGTGACTTGACTTGACTTAAGAAGTGTGTTTGTTCTGTATTTGTTGCAGGTGACGCCCAACATCTGTCAGAGCTCAGGATTGTGTTGATGGGATATAGAGAAGCTGGTAAGAGTTCAGCTGGAAACACCATCCTGGGCAGAGAGGAGTTTGACTTGAAGAAATCTGCTCAGTGTGTGAAGAGACATGGAGAAGTAGCAGACAGACACATCACTGTCATTGAAGCTCCAGGATGGTGGAGGAATTTATCTGTAGAGTTCAGTCCTGAGTTACTGAAACAGGAGATTTTGCTCAGTGTGTCTCTGTGTCCTCCAGGACCACACGCTGTACTACTGATCATACGTGTGGACATTAGATTTAAAGAGACTGAGAGAAAAGCATTGCAGGAGCATCTGGATCTTCTCAGTGAGAGAGTCTGGAGTCACACTATAGTGTTGTTCACTCATGGAGACTCTCTGTTACACACATCTATAGAGCAGCACATCGAGAGTGAAGGGCCGGATCTCCAGTGGCTGCTGGATAAATGTGGGAACAGGTTTCATGTTCTCAACAATCACAACAGGAGAGACGACACTCAGATCAAGGAGCTGCTGGAGAAGATTGAGGAGACAGTGGCACAAAACAACGGCTGCCATTTTGAAATAGACAGAAAGATTTTACAAGAGATTAAAGAGCGAAGAAGAGCAGAGGAAGAGAGAGCAGAAGAACAAATGAAGAGGATGCAAAAAAGGAGAGAAAACATCAGATCACAGATGAGTGAGTCCATATACTTTATAGTGCAGATACACACTGAGTATATTGCGTAAACCATGAAAATGTTAGTCACAGCAATTATAACAAGAAACTTCTTGTCATTAACTGCTATTTGTAGAGGCATTCCCAATAGATGGGTTCAAAGCAGCTCACAGTGACGGGCCCTAAAATCCCCCACAAAGCCCTCAGGAAATCAATGTCTGTATTCCGCCGCCAAGTGTGCTTTGGGGCACACCGGTTTCCAGGAAGGAAGTGCTCTCCTTCTTGGTGAAGGAGGCCACAGAATGTATTCCTCCTCCCGAGCGGAAGTCCAGGTTCGACCTCAGAGCCTCCAGGGCATCCATGTATTGAACTATATCGATGACCTGCTGATACTGGTACCAGTCTCAGGAGATGCCGGTTCAGTTCTTGGCCATATGAAATGCGTGGGGTTGAGACTCAACACACAACCCGCCCAGAGAACCACCTTCCTAGGCATGGTATGGGACTCGACTACGATGTAGGGGAGGAGGGTGCGCCTGTATGCATTTCCTCCGATCGATCTGTTCCTGGGAGTTCTAGAGAGGGTCTGTCAGGATACGGTCAGTCTACTTGGTAGCCCCGTTCTGGCCGGCCCGAGTAAAGTTCTCGGACATCATATCACTCCTGGTAGGTCCTCTGTGGGAGATTCCCCTCAGGAAGGACCTGCTTTTCCAGGCCGGGGGCACAATATATCACCCCCGACCAGAGCTGTGAAAACTGTGGGTTTGGCCCCTGAGTGGTCGAGACCATACTCAACTCTAGAGCTCCATCCCCAAGGAGACTGTATGGCTAAAGTGAAATGTTTTCACTGTTTGGTGTAGGAAGCTTGGTTTGTACTCAGTTAGCTGCCTGGTGGCTTCAGTGCTGGAGTTCCTCCAAGATCGCTTCTCTGCTGGTCTTGCCCCGTCCATGCTTAAGGTGTACATGGCAGCAATAGCAGCTTTCCATGCCCCATTAGGTGAAGGACCCCTGGGGAGTTCCTCCATGGAGCATGGAGGATGAGGATGAGGCCTGTGACTAATGCCAGAGTTCCAGCCTGGGATCTGACAGTAGTTCTCGAAGGGTTGTCTCTGGCCCCCTTTAAGCCATTGGAACAGTAGTAGCAGATACAACAAGATCTTCTGGCACTGCATATACACTCACCTAAAGGATTATTAGGAACACCATACTAATACTGTGTCAAACATCCCCCACACCATTACACCACCACCACCAGCCTGCACAGTGGTAACAAGGCATGATGGATCCATGTTCTCATTCTGTTTAAACGCCAAATTCTGACTCTACCATCTGAATGTCTCAACAGAAATCGAGACTCATCAGACCAGGCAACATTTTTCCAGTCTTCAACTGTCCAATTTTGGTGAGCTCGTGCAAATTGTAGCCTCTTTTTCCTATTTGTAGTGGAGATGAGTGGTACCCGGTGGGGTCTTCTGCTGTTGTAGCCCATCCGCCTCAAGGTTGTGCGTGTTGTGGCTTCACAAATGCTTTGCTGCATACCTCGGTTGTAACGAGTGGTTATTTCAGTCAAAGTTGCTCTTCTATCAGCTTGAATCAGTCGGCCCATTCTCCTCTGACCTCTAGCATCAACAAGGCATTTTCGCCCACAGGACTGCCGCATACTGGATGTTTTTCCCTTTTCACACCATTCTTTGTAAACCCTAGGAATGGTTGTGCGTGAAAATCCCAGTAACTGAGCAGACTGTGAAATACTCAGACTGGCCCGTCTGGCACCAACAACCATGCCACACTCAAAATTGCTTAAATCACCTTTCTTTCCCATTCTGACATTCAGTTTGGAGTTCAAGAGATTGTCTTG
Organism: Rutilus rutilus; assembly: GCA_021464565.1. Classification (NCBI taxonomy): domain Eukaryota; kingdom Metazoa; phylum Chordata; class Actinopteri; order Cypriniformes; family Leuciscidae; genus Rutilus; species Rutilus rutilus. Next base: position 2,059,931 of record JAJAQA010000004.1, read on the forward strand.
ACCAGGTCCACACCCCTAAATGCATTAAAGCAACTGCCATGTGATTGGTTGATTAGATAATTGCATTAATGAGAAATTGAACAGGTGTTCCTAATAATCCTTTAGGTGAGTGTATATAGCACAAGCTCATGTTTTCATGTTATATGCAAAAGTTAACTTTTACGTGCATCTAGTACGCAACATTTAGCCATTGGGTAGAATCAGTTGAGTGTGAATAGTGTGAATAGTTTGAATCATATGTACCCAAAAAGTGTGTATCATATGCATGGATCTAAATCCGGTTTGAACATAAAAGGCTAAACGTTTTAGAAATTTTCAGTGCATGTCTGTGTGAGTGCAAGCTGTTGTAGCTCCGCCCCCTGTGCCAGGAGCAGCAGCTCATTTGCATTTAAAGGAACAGACACAAAAACAGTGTGTTTTTGCTCACCCTCAAAAAGTGACAACTTTAACATGCTATATAAAAATATCTGTGGGGTATTTTGAGCTAAAACCTCACATACACACTTATTTTATATCTTATGAAAAGGGCATTATATCACAAAAATTTGTGATGAATCACAAAATGAAACAAAATGAAAGCATGAATTTGTGCTATAGATACACAGTACCAGGAGATTTGGCTCTCTGAATCACTCTCAGAGTCAGTGTCAGATGAACTGTCAAGAGACCAAGAGACATCACTATCTCAAGCTGCTCCTCCATCAGACTCAGCATCATCAAGGCTCTGAAGCAAGGCTAAAATCTCTTTCTTGCTGACATTTTAAAGGTAAAGCTAAGTTTTAGCTTAGCAATAGCATAGCATATAAAACAACTAGAGAGAAAAAAGTTGCTGGCAACAGTGACGTTCCTCTTTAAAGGTGGGATAAAGTAACAAACGCTGAAATGATACATCAATTTGACCGTTACGGTCATTCAAGGTAGAAATACTCAGAACTCTTTTGTGTTTTGTAATTGTAATTTTAATAAAATAACAATGTTAGAATAAAATATGCACACATTTAAGAAAAGTTAGTACTATAGCTCTATGGGTTTTATTTCAACAAAGTTATTACATTGCAAAATTACAAATTCAAGTGTTAAGAGAGTCGGGGACCTTCAACATCTGTCTATTTCTCCTCCCACTTTTTTGCTCCCGGGAGGGTGAAAACTATCATACACCCTAGACTGTAGGAGGCTACGTGCCTAAAGTGCCTTCTAAAGTGGTGCATCTACCATGTTACAGTCCTTCCATCCTCCACCACATGTGTCGGCGGAACAGGAAAGATGTAATTTGCTCTGCCCCATTCAGATTTTTGTTTAAAAGGCTTCTTGTTGGATGATGTCAGACCAACTATTAGTGTGCTTTGGGTCACCCTGGAAGGGATCCCCAGCCTCTAAGCCAACGATCAGCAATTGGATCATTCAGCTATCTCTCTGGCCTACCAGGTGTGCAATATGCCTTCACCTCTGGCCATAAGGGCTCACTCCACTAGAAGCATGCAGTCTTTTAAAGCCCTTCTCTACGAGGTTTCCCAGCAAGAAATATGTGATGCTGCGGGCTGAGCTACCCCACGTTTTTTAGATTCTACAGTCTGCACCTTCCTTCTACGCCGAGTGTGCAGGTGCTCTCATCCTAGATGTGCATAGACAGTTCATACAATCGTTGTGGCCTAGAGGGTATTCGTTCCCCAAAGTGTTATCATACGACGCAGCGCGAGTTCCCTCGAAAGGGAACGTCTCGGGTTATGACTGTAACCCTTGTTCCCTGAGAAGGGAACGAGATGCTGCATCTCCTTGCCATGCCCCCGTATGCCTGAGAGTGTCTTGATTCGATCTTTTAGAAGCTACTCTCTTTGTGTGCCTGTGTCCTTTTATAACTTCCGCATTCCGCCAGCGCATGCTACGTCACATGCTACATCATGACGCAGTGCCAATCAAGATTTGACAAGTGTTACACATCCTTCAGACACTTACACACTAAGGGCGTTCCCCAAAGTGTCATCATTCGGTGCAGCGTCTTGTTCCCTTTTCAGGGAACAAGGATTACAGTTGTAACCTTTTTTCTCTCTTGCCCTTTTTAGGGTTTAAAAAAAGTCTGAACTGAGTTTATCTATTGATGGGGCTACATTAATTCAATCTCGTACTATTAAAAATCTGGGTGTAACATCTGATTCGTCGCTTGCATTTCAATATAAGTTCTATTACCAAAACTGCATTTTACCTTCCTGATACTGACCAGGTTCAACCCTGTTTAGCTTCATTAGGAAACCAGGCAAGAGCTGCAGGGTCAAACAACATTGAACATTGTAATCATATAATGTTCTGTTTCTGTGTGAACCAAATTTCTGCAATGAAGTGAATCTTCCATTCCCTGACCCATTTAGAGTTGACAAGGTTGACCATCTGTATGGATCACAACCACATGTACTGATGAAGATATTCCTTCAATGCCATGTCAGTTGCTTTGGATAAAAGTGTCTGTCAAATGCATTCATGTTGTAAATGTTCTTCTGATCTGCTCTCTGCTTTCATTATTATAGTGAGTGGAGATTATGGATCTGATTCATGGTCTGTGGGAAGTTCTGCTTTTGATTCATTCAGATCACTATCAGGATCAGACCCAATTTTCGGTTCATCACATTCCAAAGATTCATCTCACACAAGTTACGTGTCAGGGGCCATAAAACGATATAACAGCATGGAATTGCCACCACCAGACAGTGAGTGTCTTGTTTTATTTGGCACTTTCAGTACATTTTGGTCTCCCTTTTTTTTACAGCATTAGAGCTCATGTTTTCTGTTTTGTTGTGAAAATGTAATATTTGAATGTAGATTTGGATACTTTCTTCCATTTTGTCAATTTTTACACAAATAGCAGTTCTGATATTTTAATTTATGGCGAGAAATGCAAACCTGATATGAATTAAAATAACATGTAATATATAGTTTGACCTCCTTATTTTGACCTCCTTTTAAAAGTTTCAGACTTTTGAAACCTATATGGTCAACTTTAAATGCTTTCAATAAATAGCAATCAGGTTTATAATAAAGATATATCATAGATAAAACAATTAACAACCCATCTGACTGATAAAGTATTTGTAAAATGTATTAATGATTACCAGTAGGCTGCATTATTTTTAGGAACATAATGAAAGTTTAAAATCTCAGAATTTTGTTCTATAAGAACAAGGTTTCAAACCTGATTTAAATGTTTGTTTGTTTTTTCCAGTGAGTGGAGATCAGCGGTCGGACACATTGTCTGTGGGAAGTTCTGCTAACAGTTCATTCAGATCACGATCAGGAACAGACAGCGATTCAGTTTTTAGCAAATCACGCTCAAAAGTCTCATCTCACAGCTCAGGATTCGGGTCTTTGCGGGTTATCAATGTCTGTAGAACTATAAGAAACACTAAGAAAACTTGAATTATATCAAAATAATTAAAGAGAAATTGTGTCTTTAAAATATTGACATTTATAATTTTGTCGACACAATATTTAACGATAACTATTACTTAAACTATAAGGTATATGCAGTTGTCTAATAAATTAGTGATGTAAACATAAATCATATTGATATGTAATTAACATTGAGGGCCCTATTTTAACGATCTAAACGCATGGTCTAAAGCACAGGGCAAAGGTGCACTTAGGGCTTGCCCAAAAAAATGTCCCACTTTTGCTAGTTTAACGACGAAAAAATAGGCGGTCCCGACGCATGATATAAAATGGTTGTCCCTATTCTCTTAAAGGGGTGGTTGATTATGATTTCACTTTTCTAACTTTAGTTAGTGTGTAATGTTGCTGTTTGAGGATAAACAACATCTGCAAAGTTACAATGCTCAAAGTTCAAAGCAAAGGCATATATTTGCTTTTAAAGAAATAGCTTTTTAAGGACTACAACTAACGGCTGATAGGGACTACACAAGCTTCCTCCCGGGTTAGTGACATCACCAACCCTAAAATTTACATAAACCCTGCCCCCGAACACGAATTATAGATTATCATGACAGAATATGCTAATCAATGACTAGAAGATAACTACTAGGGCTGTCAGGTAAACGCGTTATTAACGGCGTTAATGCAAACCCATTTTAACGGCGTACATTTTTTTATCGCGCAATTAACGCCTAGCAATCTTTTGTAGTCTTTTTTCACATGCTTTTGCAACAACTAGTAACGTTAGTAAAGCTACAACACCACCGGATCTAGCTAGACCGGAAACAAAACAACAGGCACGCCGCACACACTTGTTTGGGCTTGCGAGCCGGCCAAAGAGTGGACGAGAAGCCGCGTCTAGGACAACTTGTATCGCACATCGGACGCGCACTTTCTCAGTTTATGGCCAGCAATAAAAACGACGAATGGGCGCCGACGGTGTGTGTACACTCATAGAGAATAATGTGTTCGAATTTTAAATACGAACGCGCTGCGCTTCTCGTCCAGTGTGCGACCCCCTTTAACGTTACGTTTTGAGTGGATGAATGATGAGCACGAGACGCCGAGATGGATGCCAATAAGATTCTGAATGTAAAGTTTCAAGATTCTGAATGTAAAGTTTCAAGACCAAAGTGATCTGTGTGTTTTGTCGTTGTGAACTGAGCTAGCATCGCAGCACGTCCAGTCTGAAACACCACTTGATGGCCAAGCACACACACAGCTGATGCGAATTCTCCACCCCTTGTCAATATCAGGACCTTGTCAGTATTTCTTTCACCCTTTTATTGATGGACAGTGTTACATTATGTGAGAGATTATTTGCTTCAAGTGAGAATGTTAGTGTGAAATTGAACACTACGGTATATGCCAATGATGTTTTCAATAAAAAACATTTGCACAAAGCAAGCCGATCCACTTTTCCATGTTGATAAGAGCATTTAAATGAGAAAAAATAATGGGACAAAAAGAAATCAAGAGACATTTAGAATAGATAAAAATGTGCGATTAATTGCGAGTTAACTATGACATTAATGCGATTAATCGCGATTAAATATTTTAATCGTTTGACAGCACTAATAACTACACATAAGCTACATAAATTCATCAACTAACCATTCAGAAATGTCCTGTTGCTTCTACATGTTGTCACTTCTTCTTGAGTCTCTCCATCATTGTCTGACTCCGGTTTGAACATAAAAGGCTAAAAGTTTTAGAAATTTTCAGTGCATGTCTGTGTGAGTGCAAGCTGTTGTAGCTCCGCCCCCTGTGCTGGGAGCAGCAGCTCATTTGCATTTAAAGGAACAGACACAAAAACAGTGCGTTTTTGCTTACCCTCAAAAAGTGAAAACTTTAACATGCTAGATAAAAATATCTGTGGGGTATTTTGAGCTAAAACTTCACACACACACTCTGGGTACATCAGAGACTTATTTTATATCTTATGAAAAGGGCATTATACCACCCCTTTAATGAGTAATGGGTATGTTTTGGGCGTAACGTGCAAAAAAACAATCAGAGTGTAATTTCTCATTCCCTTTAAAAGCCAGTTGCACTCGCGCCATGGTGGATTGCTATTTACATGGCACAATTTGCAAACAGAAAGACTGAAAGCTTCTCCAGAACGCAAACAGATCTGCTTGTGCGAGAGGTTAAAGATTAAAGCGAGACCATCTACGGGATAAGCCGGATTTCACCACATCTTTATGTACAGTATAATAATCTTTTACATTTTATTTGGCATTTTTGTGTGCTGCTGTGCGTCCCTGTGTGTGTAATAAGCAGAGTGTGTGTGTGTGTGTGTGTGTGTGTGTGTGTGTGTGTGTGTGTGTGTGTGTGTGTGTAATAAGCAGAGTGTATGCGCGTTGTGGACCCGCCTATAGGCTCATATTACTAACGCGCTCTTTAGATAACAAAAAAAAATATTGCGCCATTGACTTTAGACCAGGTTTCAGTTGGTCAATGGCTCAGTCTATTTCAGTTCCTCAAAATAGCAATGCGCCAACAATGCGCCTGAACTCGCCTCTTTTTTAGACCAGTACGCCCATGGGTGCACAGATGGGCGCAAATGCATTTGCCATTTAAACAACGTGGGGCAGGACGTGAAAATGAAAACTGTGTCAGGCTGAAATTACCAAAAAACACTTGCATCACACCTGACGATGCATCGGGTGTATGATAGGGCCCTGAGTGTTTTTTTTTATATTTTGTAAAAAAAAAAAAGTGTTTATTTTTTTACTTTCTTTATAAATTCTTACATTTTTAATCCCAGATTGATGTGTGTGTGTATATATAAATATATTTTCTAAAGGGTAATTAAATGTAACAAATCATGTAAAAAGTATCTTTCATAAAATATCTTTCAAAAATGTATGTCAAAATATAAAGTACAACACATGTTGATTTATGTTAACTAACCTGGTAAAGTTTTTCAATTGGATTGAGGTTTTTTCACTTTAGCATGTAGTGTAAAGTATTTCACTCGGTTCCCTGATCATTCCGATTCAATTTCAGCGAGTGAAGAACAAATTCATGTGCATTATGTATCATGTACCTTGTCTCTGACAGACAGCATGCTGAAGCCGCTCTGGCTGCCATTTTCTTACTCTTCTTGGAAAATTATGATGAAGCCAAAACATCCGGTAGTGCAGATTTTCCAGGTAATGCATGAAGCTCTGCTTCCGGCACGTATTTCCACCCTTCATTTAACCACTAGTCAAAATGAAAAAAACATAAATGGTAAAAGTAAAATGTATTTTATGAATGGTGTTTGTCCAGTGCATTGGTTCGATCAGTGTTCATTCAGTACAGCTGGATATGGATGGGATCTCAATCATTCAGAAGAGCTCTGAACATCCTGAACATCAGCAGACGACAGGGTTAGATAGTGGATTACTGTGAGTAGAAAGGTCGAGAAACTTAAAATAAAACGCTGCTATATGGGTCGGTTCAGTACAAGCCCTATCAAGGGACCCACTCCCCCCCCCCCCCCCCCCCCCCCAAAAAAAATTCTTGGGGGCAGGTATGGGGTTATGGGAAGGAACAGACACCGGCTCAGGAACAGACGTGGTGGCAGCCATATTTGGACGAGACTCTGGCGTGGCGGCGGCCATCTTGTCCGAAGACACAGGTACCGCAGACATGGCGTGAACAGTCCCTGGCTCGGCAGGCCCGACGTGAAGCTCAGGCTCGGCAGGCCTGACGTGAGGAAGCTCAGGCTCGGCAGCGGCCATGATGGGATGAAACTCTGGTGTGACTGTGCTGGTGAGCAGTGTGAGCATTGGAGTTGCCAACATCAAAGTGGGCATAACGTGAACTGTCTCAGAGGATACTTTGAGCTTGCGGGGTTCTTCATCCGCAAAGCCCACCACAGTAAATGACGAACTGCTCAGGGAAAGGGCCAAGTCAATATAATGCTCAAGAGTCCAGCTAGGGTCATGTAATGGCATAAAGTAACTGAGCGGCTCAGATAGTCCTCCACGAAAAAATATCATTAAGCATACCTCGTCCATACAAGTTAGGTGAGCCAGCTCTTAAAAGTCCATCACAAATCTTTTCACTTGTATGCTCACACAAAAATCGCTGCAAAAGATGCTTTCCAACAGGTTTTATCGTAGTTTTTGTCCAACTCCATTGACTTGTATTAGGATGTGCTGTGAGGTACGGTATTACTCCGCCGCCGGAAACTGGAATGGGGTTGTTTGTATTCTTTCTGTAGTGCAGTCGCGGTATCATAATGCCAGTGGTTTGCTTGCAATTGGCAAAGGTGCATTATCGCCACCAACTGGGCTGGAGTGTCTATTATTCAAGCTCTCAACGGAAGAATGTTCGGGTGTGAGGCGTTTGGAAAAATAGATCCACAGTTTTACAACGAATGGTAAAACACCTGTTGGAAAGCATCTTTTGCAGCGATTTTTGTGTGAGCATACCATTGAACACCCCTGACCACTCGGTGAGTTTCACGTCTTTGTAAACGAATGTTTAATGCGTTTTAGGAAGGACTGTTCCAGTGCACCTATACAACCAGTCTACTGGTGAGGGGGGGGGGGAGCGAAAGAAACCTAAAATTCTCGGGACAGCAGCATGTGTCCAAAATTTTATCTTAACCGTTCTATTTCATCAGAAACGATCTGTAAACAGGGCTTTAAGTGTAAAATACCGAACTTGTCCTTTAAGTTTATGTTAAAAAGTTAAATAATTATTGCATTCTCTCAATTCAACAGGAACTAAGAATATACTTCAACATAAAATTTCTACAAAACATAAGACAGTACAGGGATCGTGACAGTTTTGGCTTTACATCAGCTCTAGAATAAAGTTATTGTCCAGCTAATCTAAGTTTGAAAAGGTTCTAAATTTCTATTTCTGTGAAAACTTTAAAAACTCGAACCTGCGAAAACGCTGACAGCGTGCACAGGTCTAATACATGTCCAGTCCATAGGTATGCGCGTTTGAATATATATGTGCACAGGCGTGTAGTCTCTCCCTACAAACCGACCTCAACAAACCACTAGTCTGGCCTTAAAAATGTATAATACAGAACTATTTATCGCCTCCGCGTAGCCACGTGAACTGGAACCACTTTGACAACGTTTTATCTCATGACCGCTCACATGTGCAAAACGTATTTTGAAGTAATTTATCCGTTTTTGACCCGTGAACCAAAAACGAAAAATCAAGCCAAATTCTCATTTTGTAATTTTTTTTTTTTAAACGAATAAAGGCGCGTTTTCTCGTTTTTGCTTATTTCATTTCAAATTGAAAAACAAACTTGAACCACAAAACAAAATAACGAGAAACCACCTTTTTTTCGTTTGTCGTTTCAAACCGAAAACAAAGAAACGGTAAAAAAAAGAGCCGTTCTCCCGTTTTTGGTTTCTGAATCCAAAAACGAAAAATGACTAAACCAAATTCAAATAACGGTCCGATTTTGGTTTTTTGAAATTCCTTTTTTCATTTCTCCGTTTGATGATCTACATTAAAAGAAAGACAGGTTGGCCATGTGACCCGGAAGTAATAGTAAATATAGCCTATAAAAATAAAAGCCAAGCTTTTTAGAACGGTCATAATATGCAGCACTAATGTTATACCAGAGTATTGTTAGAAGAAAAAAAAAATCAGTCAATAAATAGGCTTATATTACGGTGACGCACTGCTGTCACATACATATTATTTTTCCCCTCAATTATGTCGTAATAACGAGATCTTATGTCATTTTAACAACATCTTTTCTCGTAATAACGAGATCTTATGTCCACATAAAACTGATAGCCTATCATGTCTTTATCATACTTCTACGTTCAAAAAGCTTAAGCAAATATAGCAGCCCCCAATCAGGCAAAATTAATCAATGAGGCCCTTTTTTAAAATATATTTTATATAGGCCTAGTTTTTTTATATAATACACTGCTCAAAAAAATAAAGGGAACACTTAAACAACACAATGTAACTCCAAGTCAATCGCACTTCTGTGAAATCAAACTGTCCACTTAGGAAGCAACACTGATTGACAATCAATTTCACATGCTGTTGTGCAAATGGAATAGACAATAGGTGGAAGTTATAGGCAATTAGCAAGACACCCCCAATAAAGGAGTGGTTCTGCAGGTGGTGACCACAGACCACTTCTCAGTTCCTATGCTTTCTGGCTGATGTTTTGGTCACTTTTGAATGCTGGCGGTGCTTTCACTCTAGTGGTAGCATGAGACGGAGTCTACAACCCACACAAGTGGCTCAGGTAGTGCAGCTCATCCAGGATGGCACATCAATGCGAGCTGTGGCAAGAAGGTTTGCTGTGTCTGTCAGCGTAGTGTCCAGAGCATGGAGGCGCTACCAGGAGACAGGCCAGTACATCAGGAGACGTGGAGGAGGCCGTAGGAGGGCAACAACCCAGCAGCAGGACCGCTACCTCCGCCTTTGTGCAAGGAGGAGCAGGAGGAACCAGAGCCCTGCAAAATGACCTCCAGCAGGCCACAAATGTGCATGTGTCTGCTCAAACGGTCAGAAACAGACTCCATGAGGGTGGTATGAGGGCCCGACGTCCACAGGTGGGGGTTGTGCTTACAGCCCAACACCGTGCAGGACGCTTGGCATTTGCCATAGAACACCAAGATTGGCAAATTCGCCACTGGCGCCCTGGGCTACGGTTTCGTTCCAATGAACTGCAGTAGCCAAGGCGACGTCTAGTGTATATATCTATACCCGCCCGCGCCCTCAGATCATTTGAACGCGGCTGTGTTCAATAGGTAACAACGATATAAATACTATTCGTTTTCTCACACAAACCGCTCGTTTCTTGTCTTAGGCCATCAATGTGTACTTACGATGGGGAATTGTTTAATTTGGACTTTGTGCTTGCTCTTTGAGACAGTATCCATATACCTGCATGAAATGACTGACAGGCAAGAACGGTTTGACCTAAAAATATCAAAATTGAAACTACTGCGGAAAAAAAGACACCTACATCTTGGATGCCCTTTAGTCCAGTGGTGTAGTGAAAATACCGTTACCGAGGTGATAAAAGCACCAAATTTTGCATGGTGTTTCCTTAGGGTCTATAGTGTAATTTTGGCCCTAGGAGCCCTTGGAAATAAATGTTGTAACATGTTATATTAGAAGTATAACATTATCAATGAAATATGCTTAAAAACACAGAGATTTTCAAGTTCCTGCACAAGAAAAAGAATTTAAATGAATCCCAAAGTTAACATTTTGATATGTTTATTTATGTTTATGAACTTTTACATAACTAAAGCTTCAATACATGTTAAAGTATTAGCAATATGATCTTTATTGGCCCTGTAATTGATAATTACGAGTCGTTACAGTTGCATTTGCAAAGAGGTGAGCAGTCTAGAGTTGCTTTGACACATTTGCAGGTGGAACAATCCCCGTACAGCAACATTTGATAAGTTCTCTGCAGGCTGTGGGGACTTCTGGAAGTGTCATCCAAACTGGTTCCCAAGACCCTAATTCCTCGGTCCATCCATAGTCCCTTGGAGAAGGAATACCTTGCTGTGAGAGTGTGCTGGTCGCCCAGATTCCAGTCTGATAAACTGCCTGTCTGATGTGCTGCAGTAGAGTATCTTGGGTGGGTGGCAGTTTCTCCATTGTCCTACTCCCATGGCAGAAGAGTTCTTTCCTCTTCTGGACAATGGAGACAATGGATACAAGATGACAGTCAGTCTCTCAAGCTTTTGAAACTGCCATGAAGCAGCATCTAATTTTTGGAATGGATTTCTGGCAAGGGAAGCAAATACTTCAGTGGCTTTATCATAGGCTTGCCAGGCCCACCAAACTGACTTCTTACCCTTCCCAGTGAAAGCAGATGTTGTATCACACCCTGAATAGGCATGCAACATCAACAGTGCTTGAAACTTGTCCTTACCCAGACTTTTACATATGTAATTGACATGGTAAAATCTGTACTTTTTGCCCATGCCAAAAGCCACCCAGATGTCAGTCAAAGGTTGAATCACAATTAAATCATGGAATAGACCTTCAAGAATCACAATGACATCAGTGTCCACAGTACGCACATGGACAGTTTTTGCTCCTTGCTTCATGCTGTATATGAACCAAAATCCAGGTGTCTGCCTCTTCATGATTGCAACTGCTCATGGTGCTGCTGGAACCAAATGAAGATACAGCTTGCCCTGATGTGATATATAGCCTGTGTCTTCTAATACCCCTTTTCCACCAAAAAAGAACTGGTTCGGAACTGGTGCTGGTTCAAAGTTGGTTCAACTTGCGAACCTTCTCAGAACCTTTTTGTCTTCCCACTGACTAGATAGCCCAGCGAACGACGTTGTTACGTCACTGTGTACGTTGCTATAGGCTACGTCTTAGCTTTCCTAGAAACACTTGCGCCAACTTCAAGCATAACAATTACAATGGCGGACTACATCGTCTTTCTGCAAATGTTTCTCCTGGCTTTGCGATCCTATATTGGGGTCAGAAGAAGACGTTTAGAACACATTTGTGCTGCTCGTCTGGATTACTATAGACGGAGGTTACGTTCGAGAAGAAGTTTGACACTAACCCTGCCCCAGCCCCCGACGTAACCATGACGTGGTAAAAGAACAGTTCTAGTCCAGCAAAGAGTTGGTGCTGCTTTGGAACCAATTTTCCTGGTCGAAAACCGGTTCTTTGGCTGTCGAAACAAAGAACTGGTTCGCGAGTAGACACCGGCTCCGAACCGGCACCAACACTGCCTTGGTGGAAAAGGGGTATAAGATGAACTCTGTTTTAGCTACAGATTGTTACGGCTGTGAAGAGTGACTAGATGTTTAAAATCATCCAAGAAAGGGTTGCCCATTATTTTAATAGTTTCAGACAGGTTGGCTACATGTCTTTGAAATGTTTTCTGTGTGGAAAGACACTGTTCATGATGCTGGAAGTTCTTAGGATTATCTATGTCATTTTCAGGAAGAAAGTCCTCTTCAAATTCTTTCAGCAATCTTCCCAACTCTGGTCCAGAGATCATCCATCGTCTGAAAGCATTTGGGTTTTCTGTGAGACCAACTGCATCACCGCAATCTTTCACAATCGTATTCTCTTGTTCTTGACCTTGGTCGAAAGGTATTGCAGAGAACTTGTTGTATGTCTTTGAGAGAACCCAGTGTGAATGCTTTTCAAACTCATCCTTGATGGTGCTGGGCAAAGACTTCATGTCCCTGATGTGGACGGACATGCATAGTTCTTGTAGTTCTTGCATAGTTTCTATGGTCCAAGGCAAAAAATAGAGGGATGAGTTCTTCTAAAACTTCTACATATAGAAGGAAGTTCTTCTCTCTGTGAGCTCTGACAAAAATGAGAATGAGGGTTTCATATCTTAGTATTAGACCCCAATACATGAAAGTTGGACTCTTCTTCAGCATGTCATTTCTCCAAGTGATAAAGGTATCTTTATCTTTGTGGCCAGCAATAAGCCTAAAAGCTTCCTGCTGTAGATTGTGAAGTGACAGTAGAGTGACTTGGTCTCCATGACTCGCACCATGCCTGGTGCGAGTTAGGTGTGCTGCTTTCAGAAATGAGTCAGCCTTTCCAGAAGATGCTACTTCTGCTTCAGTGAGTGCTGTCGTCCAACCAGAGCACTCTAATTTTATTTTTATTTTTTTAAACAGGAAAAGATTAAAGACAATCGGGCCTGACTCAGTATAAAACTGATTTTCAGCAGGTTCCTGCTCTGCAGAACATAAATACCACATACAGAACAAAACTCCTAGACAAGACAGCAACAAACACACAAACCAAGAGAATGAGCATCAGGGGGAGGCCATGAAGCCATCTCAGTGGTCACAGATATATCTGTCCATTAGATGGCGAGCAAATGTTATTTTAAATAGTCTTATTGATGTTATTGTTCTGATGTGCTGTGGAATCTCTAATAGGTCGCCAAGTGTATTCCAAGTATATTCCTTAGTTGGACATTAAGCATAAAAGAACGAACGAATAATGACCTGCAACATGTCTACAATAGGCAACCAAAATAACTGAAAGTACATCTAGCTATGTACTGTCACACACAAATAGGATTTAATGTGATGTGATGCAGCCTAACATAAAACTAGATGTACCGCATGGCGGTACAAAATATGACCGCCGCTCAGGCCTGCACTGGCTTTCCACAAAAATAAATGACGTGGAGCAATTTGGCTGTATTGCGTGTTTATGTATATACCTAAAAAAAGTAGTAGTATGTGCATGTCTGTCTGTGTGTGTGTGTGTGTATGTGTGTGTGTTTGTGTATGTGTGTGTCTGTGTGTGTGTGTGTGTCTGTGCGTGTATGTATGCGTGCGTACATGTGTGTGCGCGTGTGTGTTTGTGTGTGTGTGTCTGTGCATGTGAATTTGTATGTTTGTGTATGGGTGTGTGTCTGTGCGTGTGGATGTCAGTGTGTGTGCATGCTTGCGTTTGTTTGTATTCCTGCATGTGTGTGTGTGACAGTATCATCCTAAACCAGCAACCCTTCGCTCAACACCACCATCTACAGGCCGATGAGTGTACAGTCACTAAATGTGCACATAAATGAATATATTTTATACCCCCCCCATGGATGAAATTCTACGAAACTTAGCTTACCCCCAGAGGATGTCAAGTTAATCATACACATGAAATATGGTGCAGTTCTGAACATCTCAACTGAAGATAGGGGCGATTAAAGCAGAATAATATTGCATTTTCATTTTTTATGGGAGGGGCGCAAATCACAAATGAGTGATTATGGGCTAGGTTGATGTGGGTCCTTAAGAGCAACATACCATAAAAATTTCTTCATCCTCGGTGCCATGGTTCAGGTAGTTATTTAGGAAAAACTGCATTTTTGGGGTTTGGGGGGGCCCAGCGTGGGGGGGAGTGGCCCCCGGGGACCAAACGAAATTTTTCCGTTAAAGTCTAGTGGGGCTACATGCCCACCAAATTTCATGTTCCCCGGTGTTTCGGTGTCCCTGGTATCGTTGACGAAAAATTCAGTAGATGACGAAAAAAAAAAAACTTTGACAATCCCTATATGACCGCTTTCGCTAGCTATGCTAGCGGCGGTCATAATGACCAAACTATGAACTCAGTAGATAGCTATATGAATGACCTAGTTGAATTGAAAAATAAAAGAGAAAACCAATATCTCTTAACATTTAAGCATTTTTGCTGCCTTTTTTAATAATTCCACCTATATTATACAGGGCTTTTTGAGTTTTTTTTAGGTATAAGGTGTCTTAGCACTCTGTTTTACACTTATAATTTGGAAGATCTACTGGCTTGAGCACAAATTAACAAAAGGAAGCTTATTCATTGGTCTTAAAAGGCAATTACCCTGAAAGTTTTACTTGAGAGGAAAAAAACAAAAAACGTTTTTCATGAATATTGTTTTTTAAGTGATTTGACACTAAATTTCAATATTTCGGCTGGGCTCCTAGGCTGAAATCATTTAGGAGGTCCTAAAGAAGCTTCATGTAAAATTTGGTGCTTTTATCACTTCGGTAACGGTATTATTTAATATGTGCACTATCCAACTGGACTACTTGAGGTAAGCTAAAACATACCAAAATTTTATTTCAAAGTGAACTATCCCTTTAATAGGCTATATCTTCATTACCTAGAGATATAATTAAACAAAAAGTAGTAAAAACACATCTAACAAAACATAGCCTAAGTTGTTTATTTTTTACAACATTGTGTTCTTATTTTGATTAATTAACGAAATGTCAATCTTTGTCTTTATAACAGAAGATACAATATAATACAAAAATCTTCAAGATACAGCCTACAATCTTCACATTTATAACGGATTGTCACCTTATAAACAGTCCTTTGTGTGGTGGAATAAGCAATGCTATATAGAAATATATGGTTAGTATCTTAATTTAAACTTTATTTTATTAGTTCATTATGCTTACTCAACTAATTTAATGTAAAGAGCTGCACTAATTACTAATTAAATAATGTCAAATATTAAATGTAGGCTATTGATTAGAGTTGCCATAGACTAAAGATTTTTCTAGACTATTCATTTAAGCAATTAGGACTAATCGCACGTTTATATTCAGTCCTGGGTGCATGTAGGCTATAGCCTGTATTCCGCGCTCAAGCGCATAGGCTACATAAAACTTGCCGCAAAAGTAGGCTAATGATAATAAATGTGTCTGAAAAAAATAACGAAGCATTTTAATTGTTTATTAATAAACTAGTGTTTTCTAAATCAGTGTAGACTGCCTGCAAACATATCTCCATACATCTCCGCTGTAATGTAGCCTAGATGCACCTTACAGACAGGATTATAATCAGATGGTACCGTATTTGATTTCGATTGGATTTTTTTTCGTTGGTGGACATTTTTTTTTATAAGCTTTATATAGATAGTTATATTTCTCATGCCTGTGAGGCTTGTCTATAGGCTACACTGTTTTTCAGTTCATTTTTGAGACGCGCTCCAATTCACAGAGATCATGAAAGCGCGCACTGTTCTTTTTATTTTATTTTACAAAAGCACACCGTTTTCTTGTTGTTGAGAGTTTACACAAATAAAAGTAGTTGCGACTGATGTATTATTCTTTTCTGTATGACCAGAAATGATGGAGTATTTTAAGTTGTTTCCACTGTTGATAGGAAAATGCGAGTGATGGCACCGGCGCCTCCATGTCATGCAGTGCGCGCTCCACACTCTGCACAAACACTCGGATATGCGCCTAATAATAGCGAACATTTATCTAGGTTAACGTTAGAGCGAGCGGCCATGCCAGACGGATAATCCTCTTCATGTTTAAATAATCAAATTCTGTTGCATTTTATTGCGGCAGTTTGAAAAGGGCGGCTGAAACATTTAGCCAGTAGTCCTTACCCTATTCACCTTATTTTTAACGGAAATACGGACGCAGCCAGTTGACGGTATTTTGTGCGAGACTTCCGGTAAGGCACTTCCGGTCACTGGCGAGCGTTGTTCGTAACAACAAACTCATCGTTATGGCTTCGAGGAAGACCGGGATTGTTTGTGCAGTTAGAGGTTGTCATAATAACTGGCACAAAAGAAAGATTTACTTGGAGCAGGAGTGTTTTAATCATCGAATTATTGACATTTTAATAATCAGGCGACCGGCGACACACTGGCTGCGTGGCGTTTCTGTTGCGTGGTGTTTTCTATGTCTTTGCACACCAGAAACGTCTCTGACGATGCGTTGCTGCTGCTAGGTGACACGATAAGCCTCATTGGTGATATATTCGACATATGGGGAGAGAGTTGTGGAAGGCACTTAATGTTAAACATAAATATATAGCAGCAAAGACAACGTCGGCAGTATTGACAGCAAAATAGGCTACAGAATATTTCGTTCTGTATTGACAGGTGCAATATTTGAAAATCGATAATATATATATATATATTTTTACATTTAGGCTATATCTGCATTTATGTCAAAACCTAAATTCAAACATCAAAATGTCATTTATTAATATGTATTCATATCAAAATGACATACAAACATATTTTCCTATTCTATTTTGCCTGGAAACGCTTCCGAAACGCTTCCAAAACGCTTGCGTGTCGCGTGAAAAATAGGCATCGATTCTATTTCTAGCATGCACGCGTTTTCCCTGAGACGCGCGTGTGTCACGCAGGCAGTGTGCAAGCTCTAAATAACCGGTTAACATGGGAGCCGAAATAACGGACAGGCCACGCAGCCCATTTGAAGAAACGACCGTATGTTTGTTCTTTTCATTTCGTGAACACAAGACCTACAGAAGACCACCCGATACCAGAAAAGTGTCTGGGCTACGAAGTCTGAATAAAAACTCCAAGGAGAAACAAAATCATTATAGTAACCCCTGTATAAAATCTAGTCATCATGGCATGATCATCATGGCATTTATTTTGTATGATTTATAATTATTTATAGCCATCTATGATCTACTTATTGCTATCATGTGCTTTGGTTGCATTCTGATGACATTATTAATACATTTGACATGACAAAATAGCCTACCTCCATAGATATATTAACTTAGTCCAGCGTTGGCTCGACCGTGTTTAGGGCGGTGCTGAAGGCGCCGGCGAAGTTTTGGCAATCTGCCAGCTAGATGCATGAGTGTTTTCAACCAGGTCCAGTACCCGACCTGGGTGAGGCGGGGCTTTAGTTCTTTGTTGTATTCATCTGCTAAGGCATGTGTAACATTTTTCTGTCAACTCTGCATAATCCTTCGCAATCGATATCGTTAGTTAGCCCAGAGAAGCGAGGAAACGGAAGTGCCGCACAAAAACCGGAAACTGGACCCATATTTACTTCCGCGTTCGAAAATAAGGTGAATACAGTAGCTTATGTCAAAATGATTTACGACTTTGACCTTTGACCTTTTGACAGGTTGAACTTCCGGTTGCCCTTTTGATTGATAGGTTGAACTTCCGGAATGGGGTCAGGGATTAACCTTTGACCTTCCCACCCATCGATCATGTGGTATGACAGTTAGTTTTGCCCTATTGACCTAGCTAGCCCTAAATCATAGTTTTGACGAGTAGTTTTAACCTATTTGAACCTTTTTAGCCCTAGATCATGTAATTTTGACGGGTGTTTGAAGTTGGTGTCAGGTTTGAGTTATGTGTGTGTGTGTGTGTGTGTGTGTGTGTGTGTGTGTGTGTGTGTGTGTGTGTGTGTGTGTGTGTGTGTGTGTGTGTGTGTCAGTTTATATGGTGTGTGACACACAAGCCTCACGCTCCCTCCCTTCACAAGTGAATGTCACAAACACATTCTATCCTTTATATTCTATCCTTTATATAATTTATATAATATAAATTATGTAGAGTGCTTTCACTCTAGTGGTAGCATGAGACGGAGTCTACAACCCACACAAGTGGCTCAGGTAGTGCAGCTCATCCAGAATGGCACATCAATGCGAGCTGTGGCAAGAAGGTTTGCTGTGTCTGTCAGCGTAGTGTCCAGAGCATGGAGGCGCTACCAGGAGACACAAACACATTCTATCCTTTATATTCTATCCTTTATATAATTTATATAATATAAATTATGTAATCTAAAATAATTAAACTAAAGTTGAAAACATACTGGTCTTTAAAACTATATAAATTATATAATATAAATGAAATGTTATAAAATAATTAAACTAAGGTTGAAAAACATTCTGGTCTTTAAAAGTGTATAAAATAAAAACTACTGAAACCAATTCTTTCAGTTTTAGATAAATAAAAGAATAAAAAAAATCATCTTACATAAAACATTCTGTTCTTTTTAAAAGTGTATAAATTAAACTAAGGTTGAAAAAACATTCTATCCTTTAAAAGTATATAATGAAATGCTTATAAAATATATCTTACTAAAAAAGAATACAAATAAAAATCATCTTACATGTTTGTAAGTCTGGACGGTCTCTCACTTTAGTGATCAGAATGAGACAATGTGTTAGGGTTCAAATTTATTTCAAAATTATAATCTTAAAAGTTTAAAAATGATTTAAATTTAATACATTATTAAAAGTTGTAGGCTAATAATGTTTTAAATTAAATACATAATTAAAAGTCTTAATACAAAAACACTGTTTTTCCTGAATGCCTCACCAGCGCAGTCTCTCAGCCAGAGGCCGACGGGGGCGAGCGTCTGTTTGTGTGTATCTCACCAGTAAAGGAGCCGCGCGCGCGCACCTATGCGCGCCCCCTCTCCGTCTGAGCTCTGACCCCCTCCTTTGCATACCAGAGCACAGTGAAACGTCTCGGTTACGGATGTAACCCTCGTTCCCTGAGTGGGAACGGAGACGTTACGTCGGATGACGACGATTGGGGTTTCGCTTAGAAGCCTATCACCTTCGAGTATATAAAACGAGCCAATGGCAATGAAATGCCATGGGTCTGCGGAATTTGCATAGCGTATCTCCGCCCACCGCAGGGGGTATAAAGGAAGTACGCTGGCATAATGCAGATATGTCTTCGCTGAGGAGCCGAGACTGAACTCAGGCGTTTTTCAGCGGTACAGCGGAAGTGGCAGGAAGACGTAACGTCTCCGTTCCCACTCAGGGAACGAGGGTTACATCCGTAACCGAGACGTTCCCTTTCGTGGTCACTCCGAGTTACGTCGGATGACGACGATTGGGGTTCCAGTCTAATCACGCCACCTCGGCTGTCTTCCAGTGCCCTGCGTAAGTCTGAGCTCTCTGTTGTGAGACTAGCACGAACGAAGGAGTCCTACTTAACACAGGGATACCAAGGTACACTGGGAAGCATATCTCCAGAGAGAAATATGCAATTATGCCCAGCCATTGATGGGGGGGACTTAGAATACACATATGACCCAGAGGGATGCATATGGAAAATCACTGGGGTGTCCAGCCGCAGGTGGAATTTTAAACCCCAGGGGTGGCAAGGTGGCTTGCCAAGGGAAAGACACACGCTCACAAGGAGACTTACAGTGGAATACACATGTGGGGGTCGCCCAGAGGGGGAACCATGCACATGGAGGCACCTAGTCAAGCGCAAAAGCTGCGTTATGGCAGAATGGCATAAGTCAGGCGTTGACGTCACCAGTGCTGGAGGAAACTCAGAGCTTATCAGACTCACCTGAGAAGAAAATCGCACGTATCCCGTCCGTGGAGAGGAATGGCGAGCAAGCGAAGACACCTGAGCAGAATCTAGCACCGGCTGGTTGAAGCGAGTACATGAGAAGAAACTGGCTCTACGCGGAGATTATAGAATCTCGCGAATGTGTTGGGTGTCACCCAGCCTGCAGCTCTACAAATGTCTGTTAGCGAGGCGCCATGCGCTAGAGCCCAAGAGGAAGCCACACTACGAGTGGAGTGGGCTTTCACACCAAGGGGGCATTGACGGCCTTGCTGCTGGTATGCCAAAGCAATGGTATCCACTAACCAGAGTGATAACTTTTGCTTTGAGAGAGCCTTTCCCTTCAGCTTCCCACCATAACAGACAAAGAGCTGGTCTGAGGTCCTGAAACACCGCGTTCTGTCTACGTAAGCACGAAGGGCGCGTACTGGACAGAGCAGTGCCAAGGCTGGGTCTGCCTCCTCCAAGGGCAGCGCTTGCAGGTTCACTACCTGCTCGAAAGGGTGTGGTAGGAACCATGGGCACGTATCCAAGCCGGGGTCTCAGGATCACGTGAGAGTTAGCCGGCCCGAATTCCAGGCACGCTTCGTCAACCGAAAATGCCTGCAGGTCCCCTACCCTCTTGATGGAGGCCAATGCAACCAGGAGCGCTGTCTTCATTGACAGGAACTTAAGCTCCACTGATTGTAAAGGCTCAATGGAGCACTCTGCAGGGCAGTTAGAACCACTGAGAGGTCCCAAGAGGGTACGAGGGGAGGACGAGGAGGATTTAGTCTCCTCGCTCCCCTCAGGAACCTGACGATCAGGTCGTGCTTCCCCAAAGACTTACCATCAACTGTTTTGTGATGTGCGGCAATGGCGGCAACATACACTTTCAGGGTGGAGGGAGACAGCCTTCGCTCCAACCCTTCTTGCAGGAAGGAAAGCACGACACTGATGGGGCATTTCGTGGGTTCTTGATGTTTAGAAGAACACCAGTTGACAAAGAGGTTCCACTTCAACGCATAGGCATGTCTCGTGGACGATGCTCTAGCGGAAGTGATGGTAGCCACCACCGCAGGTGGTAGGGTACTCAAACCTGCCTCGTCCCGTCCAGGAGCCACACGTGGAGGTTCCAAAGATCGGGACGAGGGTGCCAAAGGGTGCCCCGTCCCTGAGAAAGGAGGTCCTTCCTCAGAGGAATTGGCCAGGGAGGTGCTGTCGCGAGGAGTACTAGTTCGGAGAACCAGGTCCGGTTGTGCCAATACGGGGCAACCAAAATGACCTGCTCCTCGTCCTCCCTGATCTTGCGCAAGGTCTGCGCAAGAAGGCTCACTGGGGGAAACGCATACTTGCGAAGGCCCCGCGGCCAGCTGTGCGCCAGTGCATCCGTGCCGAGCGTGCCCTCGGTCAGGGAATAAAACAGGTCGCAATGGGACGAGTCGTGGGAGGCAAACAGGTCTACCTGTGCGTCGCCGAACTGATCCCAAATCAGCTGGACCGTCTGGGGATGGAGTCGCCATTCTCCAGCGAGAGGCCGAACTCGAGACAGCTCGTCGGCCGCCTGGTTCAGGTGTCCCGGGATATAAATGGCTCGAAGCGACCTCAGATGCTTCTGACTCCATATGAGGAGGTGGCGAGCGAGTTGCGACATACGGCGGGAGCGTAGACCACCCTGATGGTTGATGTACGCTACTGTTGCGGTATTGTCTGATCGGACTAGTACGTGCTGACCCCTGAGCAGCGCATGGAAGCAGTGCAGTGCGAGACATACAGCCAGCAACTCGAGGCAATAGACATGCCAAAGGCGCTGGGGTCCTGTCCAGGAGCCCGCGGCAGCATGACCATTGCACATGGCGCCCCAGCCCGTGGTGGAGGCATCTGTTGATACAACAACATGCCGGGAAACTCGTTCTAAGGGCACTCCGGCCCGTAGAAAATTGAGGTTCGTCCACGGGGTGAAGGTCTGACGGCAGGCTGGAGTCACTGGGACTCGGAGCGTGCCGTGTTGCCATGCCCACCTCGGGACTCGATCGCGAAGCCAAAGCTGAAGCGGTCTCATATGAAGCAATCCCAGCGGCGTTACTGCGGCTGCGGATGCCATATGCCCCAGGAGCCTCTGAAAAGTTTCAGTGGAACCGCACTCTTGCCCTCGAACTGACGAAGACAAGTCAGCAGTGACTGCGCGCGCTCGCTCGTAAGCTGCGCACACATGGCGACCGAGTCGACCTCCATACCGAGAAAAGAGATCCTCTGCACGGGGCAGAGTTTGCTCTTCTCCCAGTTGACCCGAAGGCCCAGACGAGCTAGGTGCCGGAGCACTAGGTTCCTGTGTTCGCAAACCTGGTCTCGAGAGTGAGCTAGGATCAGCCAGTCGTCGAGATAGTTCAGGATGCGAACCCCGTGTTCCCGGAGGGGAACAAGGGCTGCCTCGACGACCTTCGTAAAGACGCGAGGAGACAGGGTTAGCCCGAAAGGGAGAACCGCGTACTGGTATGCCTGCCCCTCGAAAGCAAACCGTAGAAACGGTCTGTGTCGAGGTAAAATGGAGACATGGAAGTAGGCGTCCTTCAGGTCGATCGCTGCAAACCAATCCTGCGGCCGCACACACTGGAGGATGTGTTTGGCCGTTAGCATCTTGAACGGCAGCCTGTGAAGGGAGCGGTTCAAGACGCGCAGGTTGAGGATTGGCCGTAACCCACCGGACTTCTTGGGTACAATGAAGTAAGGGCTGTAGAAGCCGGACTTCATCTCGGCTGGAGGGACAATCTCGATCGCACCCTTCGCCAGTAGGGTGGCGACCTCCGCTCTCATGACAGGGGCATTGCCACCGACCATAGTGAAGCGGACTCCCCTGAAGCGGGGAGGAGATCTCGCGAACTGAATCGCGTAGCCGAGCCTGATGGTTCTCGCGACCCAGCGGGACAGTCTGGGAAGCTCTAGCCAGGCCTCCAGAAAGTGCACCAGCGGGGTCATACGAACCACAGACGTACCGTCGGTGGGGCAGCGAGGCGGAATGACCGGCACCGGCGAGGGTGGCATAGCGGCCCTGTGCGGGGGCACGGTCATTAACCGCGTCCTGCCAGAGGAGGCCAGGGGAGGGCGCGCGTCCCACGGGGGCGTGCTCTGGCAGGGGTCTGGCGACAGAGGGGGATGAGAGGAGCGTGGCCCGTGGGCGGCGCGTGCTGTCATCCCGCACCTCTGGGACAGAGGAGGGCGGCAGTGGCGGGACCCGAGGGTGGCGCGCACTGCGGCCCTCGGACTCTGTCGGCTCAGGATTGGGGAATTCAATTCTGTCTTCAACCACATCAGAGTACTGCTTGTCGTTGGACGAGCAGCGGGGAGTGGAGAACAAAAGATTCTCCCCCGGCCCTCCACCGGGGGAAGGAGTGGCCCTGCTACCAGCTCCTGGGACAGAATTGAAGCCAACCCTGAGCAGCCCGTCTCAGGAGCGCCGCTTGGCCTGGCGTTTAGCGGGCGGCGGGGCTGGAGAGGGCTGTGGCGCCTTCCTGCGGCTTCCTCCACGACGCGGCCCAGATGAAGGCTGCTACTGGGGCCGTGCGGGAGGAGCGGGAGCCGCGGGAGGGCGCCCTCGGCGGTGGGCAGGCTGAGGATTCTGTGCCGACGGCTGAGCAGCGAAGCGTCGGGGCAGAATGTGCTCGCCTCAGTCTGCTTCTGGTGGCCGAAGCCACCCCGCCGAAGAGCCCAGCCTGGGACATGGGGGAGCTGAGAAAGTGAACTCCCAGACCCCCTCACATCAACCTGGCTAAGCCCATAACTGGACCACTCTTGTGGACACCACCTGACCCAGGAACACGCAGGTACCGATGTCGCCCGAGAGCGAGGTCAGTAGTGTGCGTGGCGGAATGACCAGGCCAGGCATGGGAGGCATAGCGTCCCAGCAAGGGGGCGTGGTCGAGTTTCCGCATTCTGTCAGTGTTGGCCAGGGAAGGACCAGCGTTCCACTGCGGGCGGTTCTGACAGAACTCCAGAGTCAGCACTGCCTCGAAGGCGAAGGCGACACACAGGACTGCATGCCTGTGTCATAATAGTGACAGAGAACATACAGACCAGGATCGCCCCACGATCAAGGGCAGCGAAGGCGGAGGACGCCCGCGGGCCGCAAAAGTCACGTGGACTCCCGCAGGCCGGAAGCGTCCTGATGCACATCCGGGAAGCCTACAGCGCTCGGGGGGGAGGATGCCACTCCAACCGATAATTTCAGCTGCCCGGGAAAGCATGGCCATCAGCTCTGGATCTGACTCGACTAACGCTGACACTCCCGAGGGAGGCAGCGCAGTCGAATCCTCATTTCCAGAGGAATCAAGCCCGCCTTATGATGCTGTGAGTGACATGACACCATCTGCTGGAGTCCCGAATGAAAACACTGGGTCCCTGAGAGGAACCAGGCACACACGGAAGCTCCACAGTTTGCGATGTGGAGGGGGGCGTGGCCCGAGGAAAGCTCGTCGGAATTATGCCACACTATAACCCTCAGATCACCCTGGCCACCAGCCAAAGTATCCTTCACGTTTTAGGAAGAGATAGATTGGGGTGTGGCAGAGGGGACTCTCACACAAAGATCATTGAGTCTCGATCTATAAACATCGCGATGGTCATGTTCCCGTAATGAAAACATAACTCATCCACGAGCGCTGCCGAGCGCGATTAAGCCCAACACGCAAAACAGCGCTCGCGACCGTTAAACAGATGAGTCACGCGCCCACATCCAGTAATACACGGGCGAACCGTCTTGAAAAAGACGTGCCGCGTGCAGCTCTTTTAGAGAAAGGAAAAGCTCAGCAATGTGCTGAAGCGCCCAGGGAGAAACACACTCACTGTCGGCAGATCACTGCACAGATCAGCAGCAGGCAATGCGATCTCGCTGGAATACGCCATCACACAAACACACTGAAGAGCCGCTCGTCTCGTAGAGTGAAGATGATACAGAATGGCTTGTAGGAGTGAAGAAAACTCTTGGCTCCGAAGCGAAAACATATCTGCATTATGCCAGCGTACTTCCTTTATACCCCCTGCGGTGGGCGGAGATACGCTATGCAAATTCCGCAGACCCATGGCATTTCATTGCCATTGGCTCGTTTTATATACTCGAAGGTGATAGGCTTCTAAGCGAAACCCCAATCGTCGTCATCCGACGTAACTCGGAGTGACCACGAAAGGGAACTGTAGGCTATATCACACTAACAAAAGGTGAAAAACATTCACATCAACATTAAAAGTATATAAATTACATAATATGTAATATCTTGCTAATTTAACTAAAGTTGAAAAACATACTATTCTTTTTAAAAGTGTATAAATTATATAATATATAATATCCTGCTAATTTAACTAAAGTTGAAAAACATACTGTTCTTTTTAAAAGTGTATAAATTATATAATATAAAATAAAAATATCTTGCTAAAAATCTACTGAACCAGCTTAGATAAAATTCATTTGACATGTTTAGAGAGAGATGAAGAAAAAGAAAACATAGGCACATGAAAATGGGGGTCACAAAATTTGCAATGTTTAGATAAAAATAAAATCATCTAAGTCTGCTGACTGAAGGGCCTCTGCATCTGAGCTCTGACATCTGAAACATAACCGAAATTCAGAGCCTATAACCAACGTAATGTTACCAAGTCAGTTATTTCTGTTTTTTAATCCTATTAATATTTCCACCCACTGTGTGTTAATGTACTTTCCCCTTAAAACATATTACCGCGTGTGTAGTGTTTTATGGTGCTTAATCTAACCCTACGTGGTTCTTAATTAAAGACACCTTCTACCTTATTTTGATTTTTCTCAGGTTAGGTAAAGTAAGTCGAATCCGTTCTAAACAATAAGTATTTAAATTTCCATACTTACAATTTAGTCAGAACAGGAAAAACAGTGTTTTTGTATTAAGACTTTTAATTATGTATTTAATTTAAAATATTATTAGCCTACAACTTTTAATAATGTATTAAATTTAAATCATTTTTAAACTTTTAAGATTATAATTTTGAAATAAATTTGAACCCTAACACATTGTCTCATTCTGATCACTAAAGTGAGAGACCGTCCAGACTTACAAACATGTAAGATGATTTTTATTTGTATTCTTTTTTAGTAAGATATATTTGATAAGCATTTCATTATATACTTTTAAAGGATAGAATGTTTTTTCAACCTTAGTTTAATTTATACACTTTTAAAAAGAACAGAATGTTTTATGTAAGATGATTGTTTTTATTCTTTTATTTATCTAAAACTGAAAGAATTGGTTTCAGTAGTTTTTATTTTATACACTTTTAAAGACCAGAATGTTTTTCAACCTTAGTTTAATTATTTTATAACCATTTCATTTATATTATATAATTTATATAGTTTTAAAGACCAGTATGTTTTCAACTTTAGTTTAATTATTTTAGATTATATAATTTAGATTATATAAAGGATAGAATATAAAGGATAGAATGTGTTTGTGACATACACTTCACAGTTTCACAGTGCCCGATGTGAAGGGAGGGAGCGTGAGGCTTGTGTGTCACACACCATATAAACTGACACACACACACACACACACACACACACACACATAACTCAAACCTGACACCAACTTCAAACACCCGTCAAAATTACATGATCTAGGGCTAAAAAGGTTCAAATAGGTTAAAACTACCCGTCAAAACTATGATTTAGGGCTAGCTAGGTCAATAGGGCAAAACTAACTGTCATACCTTATGATCGATGGGTGGGAAGGTCAAAGGTTAATCCCTGACCCCATTCCGGAAGTTCAACCTATCAATCAAAAGGGCAACCGGAAGTTCGACCTGTCAAAAGGTCAAAGGTCAAAGTCATAAATCATTTTGACATAAGCTATAGGGTAAGGACTACTTTAGCCTATACAGATAAACGCCCAACGCTGGTGTTTTTCTTTAAATAAATTTGTTTAGGCTTTAAAATAAATATTGTTTGTGGGCTAATTAATGCCACAATAATTTGTTTATTTTATTGGCTACTTATATTTTTTGTTTTGTTTTGCATTGAATACCATTTAAAGGATTTGCTGTGCACCGCAATGCCATCCTCCCATAGTTAAGCCATCCTCCTAGACACGTTAAGAGCCACCTTTATTTTCTTTATAATAAAGGGTTTCTATGGGAGGAAAACGCTTAACGTGTAATTAAATGCGTTGCGTTCACATTCTGGGCTCATTTGCTTTTCTGTAGGATAGTATGGTTTATTAATAAGGTGTGTACAGCATTTGATCTTTATCACTGAAGTAGCGTATTAAACCACATTAAGTTTTTTCTTTATAAGGGTTTTCTATGGGAGGAAAACGCTTAGCCTAATGTGCAATTAAACGCAATGTTCGTATTCTAGGCTCATCTGCTAATCTGTAGGCTACACATGCTTTATTAATAAGGTGTACAGAATTTGATCTTTTAACATGAATGTCCACTGGGGGCTGCTATTGCTTCAGCTTTTTGAACGTAGATGTATGATAAAGACGTGATAGGCTATCCATTTTATGTGGATAAAGGCATATTTTGTACATGACTACACATGTCCTTATAAGGCCAAGAAAAGATGTCGTTTTAACGACATAAGATCTCGTTATTACGAGAAAATATGTCGTTTTAATGACATAACATCTCGTTATTACGACATAATTGAGGGGAAAACGTAGTATGTGGCAGCAATGCGTCACCGTAATATTTTCAAAGGAAATGTCCCAAAGAAGTCTTGTACGTTTGCGGCAATCATTTTGCACCAGACTGCTTCACAAAACTAAGCACTGTGTCCATGTGGCTTTGCTCCCTGAAATTACTGCTCCACCCCAAAATAAAAGGCCACACCCACTTCAGCCCCTCATTTCACTGAACAGACATCTCAGGGTCATATGCTATATTATGTATAAAATATATATATATATATATATATATATATATATATATATATATATATATATAATTTATTTTTTATATATGGTGTGAGGTCCAAAAATGGTAGTTTGTTGTCTGACGGCAACACCATCATGCCATAAAGGGACATAATTATACAGTGAGGAAAATAAGTATTTGAACACCCTGCTATTTTGCAAGTTCTCCCACTTGGAAATCATGGAGGGGTCTGAAATTGTCATCGTAGGTGCATGTCCACTGTGAGAGACATAATCTAAAAAAAAAATCCAGAAATCACAATGTATGATTTTTTAACTATTTATTTGTATGATACAGCTGCAAATAAGTATTTGAACACCTGAGAAAATCAATGTTAATATTTGGTACAGTAGCCTTTGTTTGCAATTACAGAGGTCAAACGTTTCCTGTAGTTTTTCACCAGGTTTGCACACACTGCAGGAGGGATTTTGGCCCACTCCTCCACACAGATCTTCTCTAGATCAGTCAGGTTTCTGGGCTGTCGCTGAGAAACACGGAGTTTGAGCTCCCTCCAAAGATTCTCTATTGGGTTTAGGTCTGGAGACTGACTAGGCCACGCCAGAACCTTGATGTGCTTCTTACAGAGCCACTCCTTGGTTATCCTGGCTGTGTGCTTCGGGTCATTGTCATGTTGGAAGACCCAGCCTCGACCCATCTTCAATGCTCTAACTGAGGGAAGGAGGATGTTCCCCAAAATCTCGCAATACATGGCCCCGGTCATCCTCTCCTTAATACAGTGCAGTCGCCCTGTCCCATGTGCAGAAAAACACCCCCAAAGCATGATGCTACCACCCCCATGCTTCACAGTAGGGATGGTGTTCTTGGGATGGTACTCATCATTCTTCTTCCTCCAAACACGTTTAGTGGAATTATGACCAAAAGGTTATATTTTGGTCTCATCTGACCACATGACTTTCTCCCATGACTCCTCTGGATCATCCAAATGGTCATTGGCAAACTTAAGACGGCCTTGACATGTGCTGGTTTAAGCAGGGGAACCTTCCGTGCCATGCATGATTTCAAACCATGACTTCTTAGTGTATTACCAACAGTAACCTTGGAAACGGTGGTCCCAGCTCTTTTCAGGTCATTGACCAGCTCCTCCCGTGTAGTTCTGGGCTGATTTCTCACCTTTCTTAGGATCATTGAGACCCCACGAGGTGAGATCTTGCATGGAGCCCCAGTCCGAGGGAGATTGACAGTCATGTTTAGCTTCTTCCATTTTCTAATGATTGCTCCAACAGTGGACCTTTTTTCACCAAGCTGCTTGGCAATTTCCCCGTAGCCCTTTCCAGCCTTGTGGAGGTGTACAATTTTGTCTCTAGTGTCTTTGGACAGCTCTTTGGTCTTGGCCATGTTAGTAATTGGATTCTTACTGATTGTATGGGGTGGACAGGTGTCTTTATGCAGCTAATGACCTCAAATAGGTGCATCTAATTTAGGATAATAAATGGAGTGGAGGTGGACATTTTAATGGCAGA
The DNA here is from genome assembly GCA_021464565.1 of Rutilus rutilus. Taxonomy (NCBI): domain Eukaryota; kingdom Metazoa; phylum Chordata; class Actinopteri; order Cypriniformes; family Leuciscidae; genus Rutilus; species Rutilus rutilus. The sequence continues at coordinate 2,089,286 of JAJAQA010000004.1, forward strand.
CTAACAGGTCTTTGAGGGTCAGAATTCTAGCTGATAGACAGGTGTTCAAATACTTATTTGCAGCTGTATCATACAAATAAATAGTTAAAAAATCATACATTGTGATTTCTGGATTTTTTTTTTTAGATTATGTCTCTCACAGTGGACATGCACCTACGATGACAATTTCAGACCCCTCCATGATTTCTAAGTGGGAGAACTTGCAAAATATCAGGGTGTTCAAATACTTATTTTCCTCACTGTATAAGTAAGTTCAGTCAAACATACATTTACTCTGGAACTCAGACTAAAACAGTGTGAATGAAAATGGACTTAAGTGTAGCAAATTAGTTCTATGAAATATTAATAATCAATAATGACTTGTTATAATTGATTATTAATATTTGGATCAGTTAATAGAATTAACTTAATGTTGTAAATTAATATTACAATCAATTAACCTGTTTTTCCCGTGAACACTCAGTATTAATTGTTTATTAATTCTAAGAAATGTACATTGCCAGGGCATGGGAAATGTCTTTCTTACTGTACAGTACTACTAAGAGCAAGTAGTCAAAATCTATGATTAGGGACTCCAGTGAGCTTGAGACATGGACAACTTTACGTGTGACATGAACAAGACTTTATTAACTAGACTAAACACTTAAACTATTCTAACATACACATAAATACATACAGTTTACCAAGGGAAAGAGAGCTGAAGCAGAATACAGGAAAGCAAGAAGTTATAGCATTGTTTGAAATTCAGCAGATCAACAGCCTTGAGCAAACCATCAGTTTAGTTCTAACACTCCTTTCTTTAAAGGGCAGTCTTAAGGGCAGTCATGGCCTAGTGGTTAGGGAGTTGGACTGGTAACCCAAAGGTTGCTGGTTCAATTCCAGAGCCGGTGGGAAATGACTGAGGTGCCCTTGAGCAAGGCACCTAACCCCTAATCGCTCCCCGGGCGCCACACAAAGGCTGCCCGCTGCTCTGGGTGTGTGTATCCACGTTTGCAGTGTGTGTGTTAACTACTCACTACTCTGCTCCTAATGTGTGTGCATTAACTTGGATGGGTTAAATGCAGAGGTGGGTTACCATACCCACCATACCATGGGTTACCATACTTGGCCGTCACGTGTCACTTTCACTTTCACTTTCACTTTCACTTTCACTAAAAGGGGTAAGGATACTTAATGTATCAAATAATGAGACTAAGCTTGATACTTGCATGTCTCGCCGATTTGAATTAAACTGTCCTGATGCAGTTTGTTGAGGCTCAGTTGATCTTTGCTGATGTAACGGGTTGTATATAGTTGTTAAATTCCTGCATAAATTCTGGGTAATCCACAGCAGAACTTTTGATAACTGCTGTGGTAAGTCGCATGTTAAACGCTGCAGAGACAATAATAGCCTAAATGCTTTAGATCTCACTGCACAATGTTTTATTTCACTGTATTTTTGCTGTGATGTAACTAAGAGATGAATGCCATTTGTTTGACGTCGAGTGAGTCATTAGTTTTAGAGTTGAATGTTAAATGTAGCATATGTTGCATGGCTGCTGCTACAGCTATTCCTCCGTCTGATTTACTGTGTGTTGTGTAGGGCTGTTCCATTCTCTATCTGCGATGTCATGCCATTCCTGATTCGTTTTGTTTTCCCCTTGTGCAGGTAATATATTGAATTTGATGTTTATTTTTGTTGTGTGAAAAATGTAAGTTAATACAGCAATATTCCTGTTGAAAACATTTTGCTGTTTTATATACTGTGTTTTCATATAGCAGAAATGCTTTAGAAGCTGGAGATTTTATTTATTTTATTTTATTTTACATTTTACTGTGGAAAAGACAAAGAATTGTGAACATGTATATTTGTACTTTTGATTAAAAAAAAAAATAATTACATTGAGCGTTACTGCCTTATAGTCAGTTACAAAACTCCTCCTACAGAGATATGTCAAGTCAAGTCAAGTCAAGTATATTTGTATAGCGCTTTTCACAATACAGATTGTATCAAAGCAGCTTCACAGTATTAAATTAAAATAATACAACAAGGTTTGTTTCTAGTGGAATTTATTGATAAAATCAAATTAGATATCCCCAGAATATCCCCAACTGAGCAAGCCAAAGGCAACAGTGGCAAGGAACCGAAAAACTCCATCAGGTGACCCAATGGAGAAAAAAAAACCTTGGGAGAACCCAGGCTCAGTCGGGGGCCAGTTCTCCTCTGGCGTTTATTAACTAGAGGCCGGATTGTAATTTGAACTGTAAGATTAAAAATATTATATGAATGCCTGGCTGAAGAGATGCGACTTTAATCTAGTTTTAAACTGGGAGAGCGAGTCTGAGCAACGAACAGTATCAGGAAGGCTATTCCAGAGTTTTGGAGCTAAATGTGAAAATGCTCTCCCTCCTTTGGTGGTTCTGGATATCCTAGGTATGACCAAAAGCCTTGAATTTAGTGATCTTAAAGAGCGCGATGGATTATAGGGCGATAGAAGATCCGTTAAATAGACTGGAGCTAAGCCGTTTAGGGCTTTATAAGTAAGTAGCAATACCTTGTAATTAATACGGAACTTTATAGGTAACCAATGCAGTGATGATAAAATCGGTGTTATATGATCATATTTTCTTGATCTAGTAAGAACTCTAGCGGCTGCATTTTGGACTAACTGTAGCTTGTTAATTGAGGATGCAGGACAACCGGCTAATAAAGCATTACAGTAATCTAGTCTCGAGGTCATGAATGCATGAACTAACTTTTCTGCATCAGAAACTGATAGCATATTACGTAGCTTAGCAATGTTTCTAAGGTGGAAAAAGGCGGTTTTTGTAACATATGAAATATGATTTTTGAAAGACAGGTTGTAATCGAGTATAACACCCAGGTCTTTTACTGTAGAGGATAAAGTAACAGGACATCCTACTATGTTAAAGTTGTATTGCGAGAGGTTTTGTGGGCGGTTTTTTGAACCGATAAGTAGTACCTCTGTTTTATCTGGATTTAATAAAAGAAAATTACGCGTCATCCAATCTTTTATATCTTTAACACACTCTGTCAATTTGGATAATTTAGCGTTTTCATCTGGCCGTGATGAAATATAGATTTGAGTGTCATCAGCATAACAATGGAAACTAATTCCATGTTTCCTTATAATATTTCCAAGTGGCATCATATATACTGAGAATAACAGAGGGCCTAACACAGATCCCTGTGGCACTCCATAGTTTACTGGAGTTATGATCGATTTTTCTCCATTTAAATAGACAAAATGGTAGCGGTCAGATAAGTATGATCTGAACCAGCTTAATGCTTGTCCTTGAACACCAGTATAATTTTGTAGTCGATCTAAGAGTATTGTGTGATCTATAGTATCGAACGCATAATGGCATAATAATGCAGGTACACCTTTTCAAAGATCTATAAACTTATTTCTTAAGAATATTAAACATTGAAAACGGAAAACATTTTAAATATCCACAAAAAGTGAACAAAACAACCAAAAACTATAAAAGCAATGGACTCTCTCAGTGTCTGTTAACAAAAAAATTCACTTGAATAAATACCAAAAACAATAAATAAAATGGATGTAAACAAAATTGCACTTCAAAAAATATTAAACATAAGACATAAATAGTGATACATTCCATAACAGGCAAAACTGCCGGTTAGGACCTTTGTAAACAAAAAACAAACAAAAAAACAAAAAAAAAACCTCAACAGGCCATATCACACCATTTTGCACTGACCTCCTGTTACTTTGTCGACTAAACAAACGCCCGAGTGATTGTTTAACTTACTGTCGGGAAGACGGAGACGCACTTTATTGCGTGTATAGGCTACACACTGAAAAGAGTAAGATATAGCTTTGAGGAGAACATTATAAAACTGCCAGCCAAACACCTCTGAGGGGTCTCACTCCGCCTGCAGCTGGACTGTGGATGGACTGGGAACTATTCTTGTAAGAATAAATATATTTTAATGACAATTTGAATTCTGATGTCTCTTATGCCGTGATGCTGTTTTGTTAATTAATATTTATGCCACAACAATTTGGTGTCAGAAGTTGGGATCCCGTGAGGAAAATTCTTCTCCTGGTCCTGAGACGGATTTGACGGAGTGAATCGCCCCGGTACCAGGCTACCGGTCTCATGCTTCGATGGTTTGAGAGAGAACTCAACAGGTTACGAGAGAGAGTGCCAACTCCCGATTTTCAGGGCCAGAGAAGAATCCTCACTGGGATCAGAAAGAATCCGTGGCAAATAACAACAGAAAAAGCAAGCATCTCCGGGTAAGAAACGGCAAATTGTTTTTATTTTTTTGTTGGGTGTAAATTGATATAATTGTGAGTGAACCATATTGGCTGAGACTGTCTCTTTGGTGCGAGCAGAGAGAGTTTTCAAGCGGGAAATTGACCTGAGGAAGTCAAGCCAATTTTCCGAAAAACTAGCTCGTAGGTGGACGGAAGAGCCACAGCTGATTAAGCCCCGATCTTTACGAGTTGGGGTCTTGTCAGTGAGAAACATGGCGGAATACCACAATACGGTATTTAGCAGTGATTGTCAGGCTTTTCTATTTACAGCTTAGTAAATTAATTGCCTGCACACAATACAGTATGATAGCATTATATTGTAACAATAATATAAGCTATAACGATAAAATTTGTGGCTTCATAAATTAATTAAAAACCTAAAAAAGCAATACACACATGATGCACATTCCTTGTTCTTCATTTTCTAGAAGTAGAGGAGAATAAGACCCTTGCTGTATTTTTGTGTAATTAATTAAGAGAAAGTGCACCACCATCTAGTGATTTGAACGCCACGCTAAGATTTTTTTTTTTCTAAGACACTTAGGGCTTGCTTTTTGCTCTCCATATAGTCGTTTACTTTACTATACATATGGCTTGTCACGGATTGCGTTTTAGGTTTATTTGCAGGAAAAAAAAAAACAGAACCCGGATTACAACCCGGAAGGTTGCCGCTTGGTTAAAATCTATACAGTAGCACCAGGCAGCAGAGCAAGAAATTTAGCTTTAGTTACAGAATTCAAAAAAAGTCAAAATGATTGTGCCATCATTGATACTCCTCTCTGGACAAGACTGGATTTCTCAGAGGATCCCCAGAGTAGGTAAATTCTCAGTAATTTATAAAGAAAAAGCTTTTGCATGACCTAAAAAAAAAAAAAAAAAAAAGATTTATCTCAATAATTTTGGTGCAAAGCAATCTCACTCTGACAAAAGTGACTTGAACGCCCCTGCCATCAGAAACACGACTAACCACTTCTTAAACACAACCTTCCCAGAAGGACTTTAGCGCTACACCTGTAGACCCACCCATGTGCGCCACTGTTCTGAAGCAAGTCCAGACAAAACAGACATCGGGGAAAAAACACTAGGTTACTAGAGTGCTGGTAAACCTACATTTACTCTAGAATCCGATTGAGAGAGTGTGGATGAAAATGGACTCAAGTAAGCATTTATTATTTTAAAAACTAGTCTTTTCCTTGTTAATTCATAGTAAAAATTACTTTTAATCAAACTTGACGTGTTTAACCGACTGTTTCTGTGAGACATCGCTAATGCTTTCACTGTCATATTGGTCTATACAGCTGGGTCATTCCATGATGTGGATATAAATAAGATTACAATGGAAAAACTTGGAAGGCCATTTCAAATATAATTTTTATATTTTTTTATGAAATTAATGATAGTAATAGGATTGATAGAAACAGGACTGACGAGTAACTGGGACGACAGCACACATTCTTCAGCATACACGGCACATGTTTGCACAAGTTTTGCACTCACTTTGTATAGTTGTATTAGTGAAGCACATTACATTTCTAAGGGATCTAATGTTTTAATGGTATTATATTTAGACCCATGTGTCCCTCTGTTTGTCTGTGTGAGTATGTCCCCTCACAGAACTTAAAATATACTGATCTGGTTCAATTATTAGGCAAGGAAGATGATCAGATTTCCTATGATCATCTGAAGACCAAGATCTTGATGCTGAAATCTGTTTACACTTTCTTGAACATTGCAAGATTGGGGCGAGGGTCTGCAGTCACTGCTCTCGTTTGTTATTAAGATAAATTAAGAAATTTCTTTTTTTTAAACTTATTTTCCATTTGAGTTCAGATCATTTTTCTTGTTTTTAAGATATTTGGACTGAAAACAAAAAATATATATTTTTGCAGTGCATGCAGGCTACTAACTAAAATACTAATAAATAACTAAATAGTTAGCCTTACTAACTGTTGCTCATATGCCTCCCAGACTGAATGATATAGGCATTAGCTCAATTATACACCCAGGATAACCTTTAAAAATGTTTGCATTTTACACAGATAAACTTTAAAAACAGTGTGGCTAATGTAGTCGGTTTGGGCGTGCGTGTGTGTCTCTCGCTACAAATTGGCTACCCCTCTGCGTTGTGTTGTGTTGTGTTGAATAAAGACTGGACTCAAGTCTGCTGTTCAGTGGTTCTTTATCCATAATCTGCATAAGTTGGAAAATGCAGTTATAAATGGTTGTATTTAATCAGTATAATCAGCCTGCTCCTCGCTCTGCTCAGACCCCCCACGGACTGAAGCGAGTTCACAATATGCAGACAATCTCATTTTACCATAATAAAGTAATGTAAAAAGAAAATAATATTAATATTAGTAATATCACATTAGATACAATTTTAATATAAATGTATTGTATAGAAGACCTCACTTGATGCAATCAACAGTAAATTAATTTCAAAGATATATATCAAAAATGAGTTTGTATTGCATCACACTCTTATTATTCAAATTTAACTAATATAATGTACCTCTTCAATCACACACATATCCAGCATTTGATATAAACACAACCAATTAAATTTTGAACACATGAAAAAGAAATGGTAGTGAAGTGTAAGGTTATGTGGGAGTGTGACACTAGAGGGCATGCTTGTGCAACAGGTGCTAATCTCTCAGAGTTAGCAGTGTTGTGTGAGCCTGTGTTTGGTGGCAGATCTATCTCGTGTGTTCCTGTGTAAAGATCTGTTAATTGTTTTGGAAATATTTAATACGAATACAACCTACTAAATCTGACTTCTTTACCACGGACAATTTAAAAAACTTCTAGTTGTTAAAAATAATATTTACAGTATCTTGAGGCAATTCCCTGAATACTTACAATACAATACAATACTTCCCTGAAGTAAGGTGACGGCGTCCTGTCAAGAAGCTCCTATCACTGCCTCAATCACACATGAGCACACAGGTCTTTAGCATCTATACACTCTCACCGTCCTTATCAGGTGTTCGCTGGTCCGACACAGGATCATTAATACTAACTCAGAGTATTACAGCCTCACCCCGAGGGCGGCTCTATCCACAACTTTCCTGCGAGTCTTAATGGGCGTCGCCATGACACTCGATACTTCCTGTTGCCGGTATCTCAGTTCCGGTTTAGCGTAACGCTCAATGAAGCTTGCACACAAGGGATACTTGCGTCGCGGTACAAACGGGTGAAACTGATTTATGACAAGTAGTAATGCTGACAGATAAGCAATGGCTCCTTGTGGCTCAACGTGTACCGTTGTCAGGTGCACAAACAACACGCGAAAACTGAAGGATTTTATGAATGGGAGTTGTTTCCAACATAAACGGACCCTCTACGCAGAAAGAGTGTTTCTTGTAACTCTACTTAGAATAAAAACTGCAGTACAACTGTATATATTTTTAAGTGGTATGTTTATTGTTTTCAATAATGTGAAAATTAATTCGAGAATTAACTTGAATGTGCAGCAATTTGTACAAATAGAGAGTATGTAGGCCTACTATATTTGTTGTAGCCATTAAATAAGAGCATTTAGTTTCATATTTGTTCAAATATTATAATGTAATTTTTTCCATCTATGTTGATTATGAAAAGTGAACACCATTATCATCTTCATCTTTGCAGCAAACACTGACAGAAAACACTAGTTTATTAATAAAAATCAATGCACGCGTGTCACTAGATTTACAAATGCACATCTTGCTTATTGCACGCACACTCGGCACACATTTGATGTCGAAATAACGAGATATTGTGTTGAAATAACATTATTAATAATAAATCTTTAATAATATTTGATTGAATGCCGAATGGTGTGCTTGCTCAATTTAATAAAATTAATACTTTAATTGTGATCATTAAAATAATTGAATATTAAATATTAAGTGGCCAATTTTTGCTTATTTATTAAAAGTATTTATATATATCATATATATAGCATCCCCTCAGCACACGTTAAAAAATTATCTGGCGCCGCCCCTGGTTATAACGGCCCACGTATTAAAAATGATTGGGTCTAAATTGGGCTCGGCTCATGTGTCGGGCCGGGCTCGGACACAACGGGCTCAGGTAGGGTCGGGCTTGATTTTTTGGGCCCGATCTAAGCTCTACTCCTCATTATCCAAGCAAATTGTTTGGGCTTGTTGAGGCTCTCTGTTAGCGGTATCTTCAGGATAACGTAAACCGGAAGTTCGTTACCGGCTTGTTCTACGTTGCCATAGCGATCACGGGAAAGGTCAGAGTTCGGGAAAGTCGTGGATAGAGTGCCAAAGTTTTTGACGTCACTTTGTAGGCCAAAACGCGGAAGTGAGTTAGCATGTTAGCACTTCCGGTTCCCTCGCCCTGAAGTCTATGAGTTTTTTGAATGGGTTTTTGCTAAATCACCTAAAATAAGGTCTGTGGTTAACAAAGCCTCTAAATATTTTCACGTTTTGATTTATACCATAAAACACACCAGTTATAACCTGCTTGTGATTTTTTAAACTTTGTGTCTTAAAAACGGTGGTTGCAAACAAGTTGCTAAAAGGGACTACATCCTTTGGCGGGGACTTTAGACTTCATCATGACAAACAGGAAATCTCTAGCCCGCGTTTCAGCTTCACGTTCTTAGAAGTTTACCTTTCAGTTAGGTTGCGAGTTCAATTCCCAGAGAACATGCTGATATGTATAGCCTGAATGCACTGTAAGTCGCCTGTCTGACAAATACCAAAAATTAAATGTTAAACTATTGTATACTACTTGTATACTATTGTAACTACACTCCAGTCAGCTCACAGTAATGTGAATGTGAGATAAAATTTACTACACTGGCTCTCACGTTGGGGCTTGTGGATTACCAGGTAAAAATATATAGAAAATGTTAACAAAATGAGTATATATGGTTGATTTAGGGAACATATATGATTTAATTATAATATATTATAATAAGCATTTGTTGATGCTATTGGACAATTCTCTTTAAATTCAACATATACTGTAATTATATACAACTATTATATTAAATGTTTGGAATTTAACTGTGTTATGCTTGTTCAGAGATTATTTGTATAGTTATCTTAAATACATAGAACACTATTATAACTCCTCTATATCTCCCTAGTTTTACTTACCGAGACTCGATAAACCTTGTCCCTCATGCTGGCCCTTACAATACCGGCAAGTAAACCAGCATCTAAGCTGCACTGTTCATGTCCAGATTTATAGTGGTTCTCTCCTCAATCTATGGTTTTTCTATCGTCTAAGAAAAAAGACATAAGATTGGAAATTGATACGGCCATAGCTAACGTTAGTGCTTCTGAGATGGTAAAAGCGCTTTTTTTTTTCTGGCGAATTAGCAAATGGTATGCAAACATACAATCAAACATAATACAGTGAAATAATCGTTTATTTGTTTTTTTTGGGGGGCACAATTTGGGCGTTTATATAAGTTTATTTGGGGCACAATGATCAGGCATATTAACAATCTTAATCACAAAGAAAATAGTATTAAGGTTTATATAAACTAACAAAATAATAAACGAATAAATAAAACATTAACAAAAGATTTTAAAAAATCTCAGAGAGGCACGCATAAAATTAGTTTCTAACATTTTTGGAAAAAAACGAATGGGCAATATTTCTCATGAAAAAGTGGATAAGTGTTCATACACAGCGCAGATCATAATGAGCGAGCTTGTTTTTTAAATAAAGTTTGAGGAAGCTTGATGATGACGTTGATCCGCGACCATGGTGTGCTGTAGTCCGTTTATAGCCTACCGTTAGCATTTTATATCTGACGGCTTTATTCAGGCTTCAAAATGTATAAATTTACAGAAGTTTACATAAATTTACATAAAGATTTATATAAGGAAGACAATATTATGTCATTTCAAGAATTAAGTAATACATTTGATATACCTAAAAGTAATTTTTTTAGGTACTTACAGATAAGAAGTTTAATTTTATCATTTCAAAAAAGTACTGGAAATATACCACCACTATCAGTTTTGGAAAGAGTAGTCACCAAAGATTATGATAAAGGTCGGATTTCACTTCTGTATAATATGTTGGTAGAGGGCTCCCCGGAGTCTTCTAGCTCTCGTTTAGGAGCATGGAGTAAGGATCTTAACGAGGAGATCACACCAGATGAATGGAGTGAGATTTGTCAAGATGCTCAAGTACAAACAGTTAATACAAGATTAAAGTTGTTGCAATATAATTGGCTTATGCGAGTATACATAACTCCAGTATTATCAAACAAATTTAATGAAAATATACCAGATACATGTCCCAAGTGTAATGTTTGTAAAGGTACCTATTTCCATTGTATATGGGAATGTGAAGAAATATAGAAATTCTGGAAAGAAGTGCATAATATGATTGGTAAAATAATAAATGTGAGTCTTCCTTTTGGACCAAGGATTTTTCTACTGCATTTGTATCCTAAGCTTAAATCAAAGAAAATCTTTATTTCTATGTGTATCTTACAAGCTAAACGCCTCATTGCATTACAATGGAAGAATCTAGAACCACCCAGCATAAAAAGGTGGCTCAGGGAGATGGTACTGAATATGTCAATGGAGAAAATAACATATATTATTAAAGGAAAGGGTAAGACTTTTGAAGATGTTTGGAATCCCTTTAGATCCTTCATAGAGAATGAGGATAGTGACATGTTTAAGGAGACAATTGAAGATATGTGAGATTAGAGGATATATTTGTATTAGGAGGCCTTAATAGTTTGTATGTGTTTTTTTTTTTTTGTGTGCTTTTGTGTTTTAATTCATTTGTCTTGAGGATGTGAGTCCTGTACAAATTGAGATATGCTAAGTTGTAATGATGCGAAGACATCAATATTTGTCTATTCTGCATTTTGTATTTTTGTTCCTGGTGTGTGTGTAATATATGTTGTTAAAAAGTTAATAAATATATTAAAAAAAAATATTATCTTGATAGACAAAACGTGTAAGTGTCACAACTCTTTGTTGAACACAGATCTTATTTTTGGCGATTTTCCAAAAGTCTATGGGGAAAATGCATAGCTTTTCGATCGAGGGAACCCATGCGCCGCTAACTTCCGGGTTGTCCTACAAAGTGACGTCATAACTTCGGCACTATATAGTCTTCAACACTATCACTGTCTCTGAGCGTAGAACCTTTAGTACTTCTAATACTACCTTAATCACACACAGATGTTTCTGTTGTTGTCTTTTAAACATATTTGTGTGCAGCAATAAAATAAAATGTTTCTTTTTATTTAATTTAAAACATTTTAAAACAAATTTGTTTTAGTAATTCTATGTCTGATTGTTTCTCAGGGACACAAAAGGCACCTATTTCAGGGAATGACCCAGCTAAGATTTTTTTGTAAGACACTTAGGGCTTGCTTTGTTCTCCATATAGTCGTTTTCTATACAGTACATATGGCTTGTCACGGATTGCGTTTTAGGTTAATTTGTCGAATACAGTCATACATTTTAAAGTGCTTGACAGTGCAATTATGCTCTCGCAAGAGAGATATTCATTTATTAATATAGTTTGCCTTTTTACATGTTGCACATTTTTAAAGGATATAGAATTACTGAAAACATGTTGTTGTTTTTTGCAATAAATGGCAATTTAGCCCTGAGTCTTATGTAATCTGTGTTTTTGTTTTCTCTTGATTGAGAAAATTAAACAATTCTCATTTCTTCATCATTTAGTTAACCATGGTCCATGGATGATGATTAACGTAACCCATTCATGAGGCATTTGTATTTGTATTATGATTAGAATATTTTAAGCACAGCTTTCTTGTTGACTTACATTTACAGTTAGCCATTTAGCAGATGCCTTTGTCCAAAGCAATTTACAAATGACTTACAAATTAACTGTTTAGAAAGCACACACTACAGGATACCCTGAGTCTGTTTCCACCTTAAGAAGTGTGTTTGTTCTGTATTTGTTGCAGGTGACGCCCAACATCTCAGGATTGTGTTGATGGGATACAGAAAAGCTGGTAAGAGTTCAGCTGGAAACACCATCCTGGGCAGAGAGGAGTTTGACTTGAAGAAATCTGCTCACTGTGTGAAGAGACATGGAGAAGTAGCAGACAGACACATCACTGTCATTGAAGCTCCAGGATGGTGGAGGAATTTCCCTGTAGAGTTCAGTCCTGAGTTACTGAAACAGGAGATTTTGCTCAGTGTGTCTCTGTGTCCTCCAGGACCACACGCTGTACTACTGATCATACGTGTGGACACTAGATTTAGAGAGACTGAGAGAAAAGCATTGCAGGAGCATCTGGATCTTCTCAGTGAGAGAGTCTGGAGTCACACTATAGTGCTGTTCACTGGTGGAGACTCTCTGTTACACACATCTATAGAGCGGCACATTGAGAGTGAAGGGCCGGATCTCCAGTGGCTGCTGGACAAATGTGGGAACAGGTTTCATGTTCTCAACAATCTCAACAGGAGTGACGACACTCAGATCAAGGAGCTGCTGGAGAAGATTGAGGAGACAGTGGCACAAAACAACGGCTGCCATTTTGAAATAGACAGAAAGATTTTACAGGAGATGAAAGAGAGAAGAAGAGCAGAGGAAGAGAGAGCAGAAGAACGAATGAAGAGGATGCAAAAAAGGAGACAAAACATCAGATCACAGATGAGTGAGTCCATATACTTTATACTACAGATATTAAGTAAATCATGAAAATGTGACAGTCACAGCAATTCATTCATTCATTTCATTTCTCTTTTATTCCTTTCATGAAAATGCATTAATTGTCCAAGGCACATACAATTCATTTGAATTTTTCCTTTACATTTCCATGATCAGAAAGGAGCAGATGGAAGAATAATATTCTTATATTTATCTGCCCCCTTTATAAACATAAATAGTAGATGGCATTAGCATTGTTCCCTCCACCACCACCCAAAATGTATTAACCTAAATAATAGATGACATTAGCATCACCCAAAATATATTAACATAAATAGTAGATGGCATTAGCATTATTCCCTCCACCATCACCCAAACTCCAACATAATCTGATATTTATTTAAACGTTTTACAATGATCACATACAAACAAAATCAAAATTCAGTTTGATATAATTCAAGTTGTTTCTTTTTATAACTCCTTTTAAATTCCAAAATATTTTTGCAGCTTTTTAAATCTTTCCTTAAAGAATTCCATGCTTTTACTCCAGCAACAGACAAACACATTTGTTTCAAATTTGTTCTTGCTATTTGATGTTTAAAGTCATACGGCCGTCTGTGATTTTCATCTTCAGAAGTAAAAACAAATAACTTTTGTAAGTCATGTGGAAGAGCTTTGCTTCTAGCTTTAAACATCACTAATAGAGTTTGTAATTCTACAATGTCTTTAAGTTTTAATAATCCTGACCTAATAAAGAATTGATTTGTATTGTCTCTATATCCTGCTTTAAAAATAATGCGAATGGCTCTTTTCTGTAAAATAAATAAAGGCATAATGTTGCTATGATATGTATTTCCCCATATTTCTACACAATAGTTTAAATAAGGCAAAATCATTGAACAATATAACATTTTCATTGTATTATATGGTAAACTGTATTTAACCTTATTCAAGATAAATAAGCTTTTTCCCATCTTATTTTTTACATGCAATATATGACTTTTCCAAGTCAATTTCTCATCTAAGGTGACTCCTAGAAATTTGATTTCAGACACCTTCTCAATGTTTACATTGTTTATAGATAAGCTGACTTCCTCCTTTCTTTTATTGCTGAATATCATAAACTTTGTCTTATTCAAATTTAAAGATAATTTATTTACATCAAACCACAATTTTAGTTTAACCATTTCATCTTCAATATTATTAGCTAAGGTTTTCAAGTCATTTCCTGAACTGTATAAATTTGTATCATCTGCAAATAATACATAGTGTAACATGTTTGAAACCTCACAAATCTCATTTATATATAAAATAAAAAGTTTGGGTCCTAAAATTGAGCCTTGTGGAAGTCCACATTTAATATTCATACATTCTGACCTATAACCGTCAAACTCAACATATTGTTGTCGTTGTTGTAAATAGCTGGTTAACCAATCCAGTGCAACTCTAATTCCATAAGTATATAATTTAGAAATAAGAATTTGATGATCTATTGTGTCAAATGCCTTCTTTAAATCAATGAAAACTCCTATTGTGTATTTATTTCTATCTATTGCAGTTGTAATATCTTCAATAATTTTCATGATAGCCAAGCTTGTAGACCTATTTGACCTAAATCCGTACTGATTTTCATTTAATAATTCATGTTTTTCAATAAAGTTGTCTAATTTATTAACAAAGAGTTTTTCAAACACTTTGGAAAATTGAGATAGGAGAGATACTGGTCTATAGTTATTAAAAATATGTTTATCTCCAGTTTTAAAAAAAGGTATTACCTTAGCTGTTTTCATACTATCTGGAAAAACTCCTTCTGTAAAAGAATAATTATATAATATAATGGTTTAATAATGCAATCAATTGTGTTTTTTATTATTTTCATGTTAATACCATCACTATCCGTTGAGGTCTTGTTTTTTAGCTTATAAACCACAGATAATATTTCATTTTCAGTCACCTCACCTAGATACATTGACTGCATAATCCTATTTTCCCTTTTCCAGACTCCCCCTAGCTGATCACTAGGTATTGGTATTTCATTTGCTAAGCTAGGTCCTACATTTATAAAGAATTGATTTAATTCATGAACCATTTCATCTTTATTATCAATCACCCTATTGTCCTTTTCAAAATATTTAGGTAATTCCGTTCGTCCAGTCTTATTCCCAATTACATTGTTCAGAATATTCCATGTAGCCTTTATGTTATTTTTATTTCCATGCAACATTCTATTATAATAGTCCTTTTTTGCTTGTCTCAATATATTAGTCAACTTATTTTTGTATTTCTTATAGGGGTTTTCTGCATTCTCTGTCCTTGATTTAATAAACTCCTTATAAAGTTTGTTTTTCTTTTTAGAGGCATTTTTTAATCCGTTTGTTATCCAAGGTTTACTATTTTGCCTTTGTTTGGATCTGCATAGGATCCAGGACAATGCTTATTATACAGAGTAAGATAACATTTAAGAAAAAAATTATAAGCATTGTTTACATCATCTATGTACACCTCTTTCCACTCTTGTTTGAATAAATCATTCCTAAACTTATTAATATGATCAGCACTCCTTTTTCTTTTGTATATTTGATGGTATACTGTTTTTTTAGACAGTTTATAGTCCAATATTGCAAATATAGGCAGATGGTCGCTTATATCATTTATTACCAACCCACTAGTAATGTGATTCTCCAAAACATTTGTAAAAATATTGTCTATTAAAGTTGCACTAGTTGTGGTTATTCTGCTAGGCTTCGTTATTAATGGATATAGCCCGTTTTTATATAATATCTCTAAAAAATCTGAGTTTTGTATATGTGAATCTACCTTTAGAAGATCAATATTATAATCTCCACAAATTACGAGATTTCGTTTGTTATTTAGACCATGAATCATTTCTTCTAATTTATCCATGAAGGTTTCCACTTTTGATCCTGGTTTTCTATATACACATGCAACAACAATATTCCTATTTTGTTCTAATTCTATTTCTACAGCTACACTTTCCATTAAATCATTAATGGCTGTTGTCATGCATTTAACTGGTCTACATTTCAATTCATTATAGATATAGAGGGCCACTCCCCCTCCAGTCCTATTGACTCTGTTGGTGACATATAAATCATAGCCCTTTAATTTCAGATCAACCTCCTTGCCTTTCTTTATCCATGTTTCAGATAAAGCAATTAACTTAAATCTTCCTTTAAATGTCTCCAAAAAATGTTTGATTTCAGAAAAATGTTTTGATAGACTTCTACAATTGAAATGAATAAAAGAAAATGCATGTTCAATTTGTACCTCATCAAGTTGTTCCTCAGTGTAATACTGACATGAGTCCCTAATATGATTAAATAAATTAATCTCTGGATCCACATTATTTTCAAAATCATATGTATCACGTTCTATATAATCAACACTTGCAAAGTCTTCAGTCTTAAATGAAAGAGTCATGAGTTCCTTATAAGAGATCCAATAATCAAGCAGAAAAAAGGAATGATGCACTCACTATTGTCATTTGTACAGATCCAGGTCCTTCATTTTTCTCACCATAATCACCTTGGCTTGTTCCGGAGGTCCATTCGTCCGGATGAAAACTTTTCCATTCCTGGTCCAAGTTGATAGAATTTTATTTTCCTTTTTCAGGGTACGACTGGTCCAAGCAATTTCTGCATTTTTCTTTGTCAAGTGCTCATTTAAATACACTCCAGTGCCTTAAAGTTTCTTAGCTTCCTTCAGGATTTCCACCTTATACTTTCTACTTACAAACTTGACAATGATTTTAGGTTTATTTTTTTTGTCCTTACTTGGAAGAATATGACATGCTGAAATTTGCTGACTGTCCAGAGGAATGGTTTTACTCTTCATGAAGCGCACCACTTGTTGCTCCAGGGTTTCAAGCTCCTCAGATGGTGCATCCTCACCTTGTTGGTCACCAGATGGGCCTGTAGCCCGGGCATAACTTTGATGCCTAGTTTCTAGGCCGGTGATTACAAGGTCATCAGCTCTGGAATACTGTTCCAAGTCATCCACCCTTTGTTCCAGGAGCTCAATACGTTCATCCTTCTGTTGGATAATAGTTTTTAGTTGCCTGATCTCCTCCATGAGGCCTGTCAGTTTTCTTTGTTGTTCCACCACTTCACTTATTTCCTTTGACATAAAATTCAGGGAATTTTTAATTTCCGCCATTTCAGCTGCTATTTTTGCAGTATTGGCCATTGTACTCCAAACAGTCTTGACTTTTGTTGGATGTCAGTGCAATTTGATGATTTTAATGGATTTCATCAGGCCTTTGAGCAGAGAGAAACAGTTGCAGCCATCTTACTCAAAGCCATGCCACGCAATAATAGCAAGATACTTCTTGTCATTATTAACCGCTATTTGTAGAGGCATTCCCAATAGATGGGTTCAAAGCAGCTCACAGTATGGCCCCAAAAATATGTTACTGAAGGACATAAGCACTTTCATTTCTTAAACAATCCTGTTCTTCATGTGTGCTTCTGATAATGGAAATCACTTTACCTAATCCATAGAAAACAATAAAAAAACAAAAACAAAAACCCTAGAAACATCTTGTCTTGAATATAATCTTAAACATCAGCTTTACAACTATAGACACGTCTAATGTTTGCCGCTGTTCTGAAGCACCAGGAAGTGAGTCCCGTCAAACACACTTTGAAAGTCCATTACAAGTAAAAACGTTTCGGTTACTGATGTAACCCTTGTTCCCTGAAGGAGGGAACGGGAGACGTAACGTCGACGTGACAACGTAATTGTGATCACTTCAGGGAGCCCTATCAACTTCGAGTGTCTACAGAATGAACGTTGGCGTGCGTGAATCGCGTCACACGCCCCGCCCCGCAGCGCGGGTAT
The DNA here is from genome assembly GCA_021464565.1 of Rutilus rutilus. NCBI lineage: Eukaryota > Metazoa > Chordata > Actinopteri > Cypriniformes > Leuciscidae > Rutilus > Rutilus rutilus. The sequence goes on from JAJAQA010000004.1 coordinate 2,107,060, forward strand.
AAACAGGAAGCGGACGCACGCACACATTGTTTTTCGCTGAGGAGCCGAGATTTGTGGCGGCCATGCAGCGATGGTCAGCAACGGTGGCGACGGGACGTTACGTCTCCCGTTCCCTCCTTCAGGGAACGAGGGTTACATCTTTAAGCGAGACGTTCCCTTTCATTCACTCATGTTCAACGTAACGTCGACGTGACGACGTAATTGGGATCCCTTGGAAAACGCCACGGTTGCTGCCACATCCAGCGCCCTACGCAAGACTCTCAGACCCCCAAATGGCTGGGGCGGAAGATCTGCATAGAGGGAGTTCAACTGCTGTTCCATTATACCCCACACAGAGGTACTCTTTGGATAACACTGGGAAAGCATGCCTTTCCGGAGAAAGGACGCTGCGGAGCCACATCCTGCCCGAAGGGAGGTAATATGTGGAGAATACACATATGGACTGGCCGAAGGGGCAGTGCAACATATGGAATGTCACTGGGGTGGCTCCAGCCCGAAGGGGGAGGCTACAACGGACAGTGATGGCAGAGCAGACTCTGCCGAGGGAAAGACACGGGCTCACCGCAGGGAGCTGGACGTGGAAGAATACGCATATGGGATCGCCGCAGGGATCACACATATGGAACCCAGCCTAGCACAAGTTACACAAGCATACGAGCACTAGGCCTGGCGTCGGACGCTCTGCAACGTCCGACTGCCGGAGGGTGCGGAGGAACTCACAGGGTTCGCCTAAGTGGGGAACTCAACTGGAGCAAAAAGCGCACGTATCCGTTCCGAGGAAGGGAGTGGCGCAGCAAGCCGACACTAGAGCGGGAACTTCAGTGTTACCGGCTAGTTGAAGCGAGCACACTTGAGCACGTATCCAGGCCGGGGTCTCAGGATCACGTGAGAGTTATCCGGGCCGAATTCTAGGCACGATTTATTGACCGAAAATGCATGCAGGTCCCCTACCCTCTTGATAGAGGCCAATGCAACCAGGAGTACTGTCTTACAGGACAGGATTTTTAACAGCTGATTACAGAGGCTCAAAGGGTGGTCTCTGAATTGCCGAAAGGACCAGAGACAAATCCCAAGAGGGTATAGAGAGTGGGCGAGGAGGATTCAGTCTCCTCGTAACCTCCGTCTATAGAAATCCAGACGAGCAGCACAAATGTGTTCTAAAAGTCTTCTTCTGACCCCAATATAGGATCGCAAAGCCAGGAGAAACATTTGCAGAAAGACGATGTAGTCCACCATTGTAATTGTTATGCTTGAATTTGGCGCAAGTGTTTCTAGGAAAGCTAAGACGTAGCCAATGGCTACGTACACAGTGACGTAACAATGTCGTTCGCTGGGCTCTCAAGTCAGTGGAAAAACAAACTGTTCTGAGAAGGTTCGCTAGTTGAACCAACTTTGAACCAGCTCCAGTTCCGAACCAGTTCTTTTTTGGTGGAAAAGGGGTATCAGAGGGATGGGCCAGGGAGGGGCTGTCGCGAGGAGCACTAGTTCCGGGAACCAGGTCCGGTTGGGCCAATACGGCGCAACTAGCAAGACCTGCTCCTCGTCCTCTATGACTTTGCATAAGGTCTGTGCAAGAAGGCTCACTGGGGGAAACGCAGACTTGCGTAGGCCCCGGGGCCAGCTGTGTGCCAGAGCATCCGTGCCGAGGGTCCCCTTGGTCAGGGAATAGAACAACTGGCAGTGAGACGTGTCCGGGGAGGCAAACAGATCTACCCTGTGCAGTCCCGAAGCGCCTGAAAATCAGCTGGACCACCCTGGGGATGGAGTCGTCATTCTCCCGGTAGCACCTGCTGCCGTGAGAGCTTGTCGGCTGCATGGTTGAGCAGGCCCGGAATGTAAATGGCATGAAGCGACCTCAGATACTTCTGACTCCAGAGGAGGAGATGGCAGGCTAGTTGTGACATGCGGCGGGAGCGTAGACCACCTTGGCGGTTGATGTATGCAACGGTCGCAGCGCTGTCCATACAGACCAGTACGTGCTTGCCTAGTAGCAGCGTTTTGAAGCGGCTCAGCGCAAGACGTACTGCTAACAACTCGAGGCAGTTGATGTGCCAGTGCAGTTGAGGCCCTGTCCACAGACCTGAAGCTGCATGCCCGTTGTACGTGGCCTCCCAGCTGGTGGCAGAGGCATCCGTGGAGACCACAGAGTGCCTGGACACTTGTTCCAGGGGAACACCTGCCCGCAGGAACGAAGGGTCCGACCACAAGCTGAGAGTTTGGAGACAGTGCGGAGTCACTTGGACCCGGCACAAGCCGCTCTGTCACTCCCATCTCGGGACTCGATCGTGGAGCTAGTGTTGGAGCGGCCTCATATGAAGCAATCCGAGTGGCGTAACCGCGGCTGCAGATGCCATATGCCCCAGGAGCCTCTAAAAAAAAATTTCAGTGGTGCCGCTGTTCTGCGTCTGAGCGTGCTCACGCAGTTCAACACTGACTGGGCCCGGGCCTCGATGAGGCGCGCTGTCATGTTGATCGAGTACAACTCCATACCAAGAAAAGAGATCCTCTGCCCGGGTGGCTGAGGTGACTGAGCACCATGTCCCTGTGTTCGCACAACTGCTCTCGACTGGGCTAGAATAAGCCAGTTGTCGAGGTAGTTGAGGATGCGAACACCACGCTCGCACATGGGAGCAATGGCCGCCTCCGCGACTTTCGTGAAGACGCGGGGTGACAGGGCCAGCCCGAAGGGTAAGACCTTGTACTGATATGCCCGTCTCTCGAACGCAAAGCGAAGAAACGGTCTGTGTTGAGGGAGAATCGAAACATGTAAGTACGCATCCTTCAGGTCGATCGCTGCAAACCAATCTTGGGGACGGATGCATTTGAAAATGCATTTCTGCGTAAGCATCTTGTAAGGTAGCTTGTGAAGGGACCGGTTCAGGACGCGCAGGTCCAAGATTGGTCGTAACCCACCACCTTTCTTGGGTACAATGAAGTACGGGCTGTAGAAGCCGGTCTTCATATCAGCTGGAGGGACCGGCTCGATCGCGTCCTTCGCCAGTAGGACTGCAATCTCTGCCCTGAGTACAGGGGCATTGTCCGCCAGAACACGAGTGAACAGAATGCCCTTGAAAGCAGGGGGGCGCCGGGCGAACTGAATCACATAGCCGAGTCTGATGGTACGGATGAGCCAGCGAGACGGGCTGGGAAGCGTTAACCAGGCTCCCAGAGGCCGAGCAAGCGGGAGCAACGGCACCACAGATGTACCCAGGGTGGGGCAGCGTGGCGGAATGCAGGGACCCGACTCGGACGGTACAGCGGCCCGAAATGGGGTCTGAGTGTGTGGTACAGCACATACCCGCTTCCGTTGAAGGGCAGAGTGAGTGTGCGGAGGCGTCAGTGCGTCCAGGACACAGCCACTGCTGTCCGCTGGCAATGAAAGAGGGGCTCGAGGTTTCAGAAATTGCTCTTTTTTAAAAAAAAGGTGGGTACCACTGACCCGTGGGTAAGTGGCGGAACAAAAAGAAAAGGAAACAAAAGATTCTCCGCCCGGCCCTCCACTGGGGGAAGAGGTGGCGCATTCGCCATCTCCTGAAGAGCTACTTGATCCACCTCTGGGCCGCCCGTCTCAGGGTCGTTTGCACCGTCACTTGCCTCCTGGTTTGGCAGCGGCCTGGACGGGCGAGATCGGCTTCCTATGGCTTGCTCCATGCTGAGGCCTGGATGGTTGCTGCTGCTGGGGCTTAGCGGGAGCGGAGGACGCCGCAGGAGGCCGACCTCAGCGACGAGTAGACGGGGGGTCTGCGGCCGGGTGGGAGCAGCAGCAGTCTGCCGGGGCAGGATGTGCCGGATGGCCTCCGTCTGCTTCTGTGCGGCCGAGAACTGTTGGGCAAAGCTCTCGACTGCGTCACCGCAGTGATGGAGTACTCGAGTTCTGGACTTGGACTCGAGTCCGACTCGAGTCCCTATTCTCTGGACTCGAGTCCGAATCCAGACTCTATTCTCAGGACTCGTGACTTGACTTGGACTCGCGGACTGATGACTCATACTTGGACTCGGACTCGAGGATATATAAAATCGGACTTGAGCATTCATCAAAATGAATGACGTTGGATGAAGTTTCTGACTAAATAGGTTTTAAAATTTGATATAAGATGTTACACTGTTTTGGGCTCCAAGACCGGACGGGATCTCTTTTTTTCCTACATATAAGAACGAGCAGAGAGAAAGCCCCAGCCGCGTGCGCGCTCTCACCGTCTTCAAACAACACGAGCGCTCGCTCCTCGCACATATTAATCAAAATCAATTGACACGATAGTAAAAGGTCGGAAAAGCGTTCCGCACGTTCAGCTGACATTAGCGAAATAAATAAATAATTCGTTTCAATTAACGAAAAGACCTATCTAGTGATGAAATGTTTTCTGTGTTGACAAATCTTGTCCTGTCCTAAACTGCCGAGATAATCACACAAGGCGTGACACTACACGTCCATTAATGACACGTCCGATTCGCAACTAATGACTCCTTTGAACGATTCACTTTAATGAATGGTTAAAACAACTGTCCATCTGTCCAACAACGAACTCACGAGACGTCTGAATCGGTGTATAACAAGTCGGTAACACTTTACAATAATGTTCCATTTATTAAACTCTAGTTAACTACATTAGTTAACATTTAGGCTACTATTAATGAACTGCACTTCTACAGCATTGTTAATGTTAATTTTAACATTTAGCCTACTAATAGCCTACATTATTGAAATCAAAAGTTTTTATTTATATTTATTTATATTGTATTTATTATTTATATTTGTTAACACAGTGGTGTCATTTTTCTTTAATGTAGACCCTCTTTTATAATTATATCAGCTCTTTAAAGGTGCCAGAGTGTTGTTGGCAGTCTTGAAATATAACACAGACTCAACCTTGATGACTCGACTCGGTCTCTTCTTTGGTGACTCGGACTTTGACTCGGACTCGAACATGGGGACTCAGACTCGACAGTTGGTGACTCGACTACAACACTGCGTCACCGAACAACCCAACCTGGGAAAGAGGGTTATCCAGGAACCGATATTTATCGGTGTCCCTCATATCTGCCAGGTTGAGCCAAAGGTGGCGCTCCTGGACCACCTCGCCTGACCGACTGAACGTGCGGTTTCCTTCGTCGCCCGGAGAGCGAGGTCGGTTGCCACATGGAGCTCCCGGAGGAGCTCTGGGTCAGAACCACCCTCGTTCATGTCCATGAGCACCTGGCCTTTAGACCGGACGAGAACTTACAGGCCTTGGACGGGAGGCGTGGATTACCCCGCCAAGGGGAGGCGGACGCTGGACACAGTTGCATCGCGACAGCCCGTTCCACTGGGGGGATATCCACATACCCCTTAGCTGCCCCGCCGTCGAGGGTGGCGAGGGGAGAGGAGCCACTAGGGCAGCTTAGGGCACTACGGTGCCTTCCACGTCCTAGACAGCTCCTCATGCATCTCCGGAAGGAAAGGTACCGGGGCGGCGCACTGAGAACCAGTACGGCACGCCCTGAGAAACCAATCGTCCAACGAGAAGGTTTGGGACGTGGTGGAGGGTTCCACGCAAGCCCAACCTTCTCGGCAGCCCGGTAAAGCATAGCCGCCTATTCTGGATCGGTCTCGGACAACGCTACACGCCCCTAGGGGGGTAACGCAGCCGAGTCGTCATCTCCAGAGGAATGAAGCTCCCCCTCTGATGCTGCTATCGACATCTGATCGTCAGCTGGAGCCCCAAAGGAAACGGTTGGTCGTTCCGGAGAAGGACCAAGACGTTCACTAAGGGACTCCAATGGCAACAGCGCTTGTGAGGCGTGAGGGGCCCGCGGAGGTTGTCTCGACAGGGAAGCCCTCACGGTAATCCTCAGATCACCCTGGTCATGCAACGAAGCAGGTCTATTCTGCAGGTCAGAATAAACACTAGATCGGGGCATAGGCGAGGGGACTGCACCTCCCTTCAGGTAGGCGAGTCGATCTAAGCGCTGAGATAGTCATATTCCCGCAATGGGAACATGAACTATCCACAAAAGCTGCCTCAGCGTGTTGAATGCCCAAACACGAGAGGCAACTACTGTGGCCATCTGCTGGCGCCAGGGAACGACGGCATCCAGAAATGCACAAGCGGAATGACATCTTGAAAAAGATGCAGGGTCACGTTTGTGTTGCTCTTTTAGTGAGAAAGAAAAAAAAAAAAGGTTTGAAAAACTCTCTCAGTGTTGAGGCACCTAGGGGTAGCCGCAGTGTGAATAACACACAGAGGGAAACGCCCACCGAATCAACATACAATACAAAACAGCAGTGCTGTGAAAACAGCAGTTGTGAGCTGCAATCTCGCGGCCACCGCTGATCGCCCCATCTCACCAACACGAAGGAGAGTCTTCTCGTTCTCAAAGGCAGTCTTTTCCTGTAGATTTCGGAAGTGAAAGCAAAAGCTCGGCTCCGAAGTGAAAGACAATGTGTACGTGCGCCCGCTTCCTGTTTATACCGGCGCTGCGGGGCGGGGGCGCGTGACGCGATTCACGCACGCCAACGTTCATTGGCTCGTTCTGTAGACACTCGAAGTTGAAAGGGCTCCCTGAAGTGATCCCAATTACGTTGTCACGTCGACGTTACGTCAAACATGAGCGACTGAAAGGGAACTACTAGACTGCTGGTGGAACTATATTTTATCTGGAGGCAAAAATATGTCATGTAAAATCAATGGACATTTGTAAGATTAGATGCTATTTTTATGAAAGACAAATGTCAACATGTTCACAGTTTTTTGCGAGACACTTTTACTGCTTTCATATTAGGGGTGTAAATAGGACAGTTCATCACGATACGATACGATATCGATTCTCTCAGCCAGCGATACGATATTTTCCGATACTTCAAAAAATTCCACAATACGATTCGATTCGATTCAGGGCTATATCGATCGATTAATCGATATTTAGATATTATGTTCACACAACCAGTTACGTTTTTATTAACTCACAAATGCAATCAAAATATAGAACATGAACGTTTAATTAAACTCTTTGAAAATTGCACACCCTCTCCCAATTGGGACATTTATAACAGAAGTGGTCATTTGCAAGTACTCCGTTCTTGTTCATTTTCATAAATCATGTATTTTATTATTATTGTGCATCCAAGTAATATCAATCAAACTGCAGCTGGGTTGTTTTGATTAATAATAATAATAATTAAAAAAATACAGGTAAATTACAAAATTAAAGTTAATTGAAAGTATGCTTTAATATGTTAAAAGTTTTTGTTTTTTTTAGCAGAGCAGATACATTCACATTTCATCTTTCTGAGTCAAACAAAACCAAGTAATTGCTATGATAAATAATACAACACTCGATTCATCTTCATGACGTTAATCTCCTCAGCTGACATAGACGCCTGACAAACTTTGTTGTTGTGATAACGCCCTGGCCGCCTGAGGGAAAGTCTCCGCCCTGGCCGCTCGAGGGAAAGTCTCCGCCCTGGCCGCCCGATGGGTCGTCTCCGCCCTGGCCGCCCGAGGGAAAGTCTCTGCCCTGGCCACCCGATGGACAGTCTGCTCTGCCCTGGCCGCCCGAGGGAAAGTCTCCGCCCTGGCCGCCCGAGGGAAATTCTCCGCCCTGGTCTGTTCCTCCCGTCCAGCCCTGGTCTGATGGAGCGTCTGGTAGCCGCTCCGTAGGGAGGGGGTAGTGTCACATGCCTGTCCTGTCTTGTGTTGCACATGGGTGTTTTGTTATTTTGGGCCATGTGCTCATGTCATTGTCTGATCCCTCCCCCTTGTTATCTGATTATTGTTTGAGTTCTTCCACCTGTTCCCTCTTGATTTGTTCCCTTTATAAGTCCCCTCTTGTTTGCAGTCTGTGTCGGTTCGTTGTCTAATGTTTCCTGTTCCCCATGATCCCCATGCAAGTTTATGTTCTGTTCTGTTTTGGTTTTGTATTTATTAAGTTATGTTTTCCCCCTCGTGGGTTTTGTTTTATGTTTAGTATTTCTTTTATAATAAATATCAATTATCCTGCACTTGAGTCCTCACACCTTTTTGCATTCACCCAGCCGTGACAGCTTTTCCCTCACCACTAAACGAGCTGCTTTAGTAAGGTTCCGTGAAAATGTTTCAGGTTTTATTTTCTTTTTACGCCCTGAAGAAGATATCACGAGTTCATTGAAATTATCCATCCTCAATCACTTTTAGTCAGCTTTGACGAAACTCCTCTAAGCCAGCACGTCTTTTCAATGTGACATCTGACCTGAATACTACTGCGCGCTGAGACGCTAAAATGGACTTATCGTGTTGTGTTCACCAACAAGGGTGCGAGTGCTTGTCTGTTTCTGTTGTAAAACACGAACTCGTGATGCCTTGACAGCGGACAATACCGACTTTTGTGAAAAAAACTTGTTTAGGGTTTAGTCAGTCTTGTCAGGCGTCTTTTTCAGATGAGGAGATTAACGTTACACACCGGCAGGCGGTTGGTGAGTAAACGAAAATGTGCGCTTTGGCGGAAGGATTGTTACGTGAGAATGTGGAGAGTGTCAAAATAAAGGTGTATATCGATATTTTAAGTGTGGAATCGATGCATCGTATCGTTAGACGTTATATTGATGCATCGATCCATATCGATGTATCGTTACACCCCTATTTCATATTGGTCAATACAGATGAGATTTTGGATCTGTTTATGCCACTTTAGGCTGTTACTTCCCCTTAAAGTCTTTTATAAATATAAGCAGTCACAAATGGTCTTTTTTGGCTTTCTTTCCATCTAGTAAATGAATGTAAATGTAATACAGTCATGTATTTGCTGGTGCTAATAGACACCAGTGCATTGATAATGCTTTCCCAGGTGAGAACACGCACAAGAGAGAGATTTATTCATTGGTTTAGAGAGATAATTTAGCCTAATTATTTTTAAAGAATCTACTTTCTGAAAACATTATTCTGAAGCTATTTGGAATAAAGTCTTGCTTAATCGGTGTGTTCTGTAATCTGTTGTTTTGTCTGCAGATCATTGAAATTAAGCTATTTTCTTTTCTTCATATTTATTCTCCATCGATAACCTTTGCTCAACTCTGATTTAAGATGTCACCCACCTTAAGAAGTGTGTTTGTTCTGTATTTGTTGCAGGTGACGCCCAACATCTCTCAGAACTCAGGATTGTGTTAATGGGTGACAGAGAAGCTGGTAAGAGATTAGCTGGAAACACCATCCTGGGCAGAGAGGAGTTTGACTTGAAGAAATCTGCTCAGTGTGTGAAGAGACATGGAGAAGTAGCAGACAGACACATCACTGTCATTGAAGCTCCAGGATGGTGGGGGAATATCTCTGTAGAGTTCAGTCCTGAGTTACTGAAACAGGAGATTTTGCTCAGTGTGTCTCTGTGTCCTCCAGGACCACACGCTGTACTACTGATCATACGTGTGGACTACACATTTAAAGAGACTGAGAGAAAAGCATTGCAGGAGCATCTGGATCTTCTCAGTGAGAGAGTCTGGAGTCACACTATAGTGCTGTTCACTGGTGGAGACTCTCTGTTACACACATCTATAGAGCGGCACATTGAGAGTGAAGGGCCGGATCTCCAGCGGCTGCTGGACAAATGTGGGAACAGGTTTCATGTTCTCAACAATCACAACAGGAGTGACGACACTCAGATCAAGGAGCTGCTGGAGAAGATTGAGGAGACAGTGGCACAAAACAACGGCTGCCATTTTGAAATAGACAGAAAGATTTTACAGAAGGTGAAAAAGAAAAGAAGAGCAGAGGAAGAGAGAGCAGAAGAACGAATGAAGAGGATGCAAAAAAGGAGAGAAAACATCAGATCACAGATGAGTGAGTCCATATACTTTATACTACAGATATTAAGTAAATCATGAAAATGTAACAGTCACAGCAATAATAGCAAGATACTTCTTGTCATTAACCGCTATTTGTAGAGGCATTCCCAATAGATGGGTTCAAAGCAGCTCACAGTGACGGCCCCTAAAATCTGTTACTGAAGGAAATAAGCGCTTTCATTTCTTAAATTATCCTGTTCTTCATGTGTGCTTCTGATAACGAAAATCGCTTTACCTAATCCATAGAAAACAATACAAAAGAAAAATAAAAGAAAACTGCAAACATCTCGTCTTGAATATAATCTTAAACATCAGCTTTACACCTATAGACACGCCTCATGTTTGTCGCTGTTCTGAAGCACCAGGAAGTGAGTCCCGTCAAACACACTTTGAAAGTCCATTACAAGTAAAAACTTCTAGACTGCTGGAGGAACTATAGTTTATTTGGAGCTCCAATTAAGGTAAAATTATGTCGTGTAAAATGGACATTTGTAAGATTAGAAGCTATTTTTATGAAAGAAAAAATGTCAACATGTTCACAGTTTTTTGCGAGACACTTTTACTGCTTTCATATTGGTCAATACAGATTAGATTTTGGATCTGTTTATGCCAATTTAGGCTTTTACTTCCCCCATAAAGTCTTTTACAATTATAAGCAGTCACAAATGGTCTTTTTTTGGCTTTCTTTCCATCTAGTAAATGAATGTAAATGTAATACAGTCATGTATTTGCTGGTGCTAATAGCCACCAGTACATTGATAATGTTTTCCCCGGTGAGAACACTCACAAGAGAGAGATTTATTAATTGGTTTAGAGGGATAATTTAGCCTAATTATTTTTAAAGAATATACTTTCTGAAAACATTATTCTGAAGCTATTTGGAATTAAGTCTTGCATAATCGGTGTGTTCTGTAATCTGTTGTTTTGTCTGCAGATCATTGAAATTAAGCTATTTTCTTTTCTTCATAATTATTCTCCATCGATAACAGGGGCGGCTGGCCAATAGAGTTCAATTTCAAATGCAAAAGGAAAGTTTGTGCAATTTGTTTGTTTTTGTGTAAGAAAGCCTCAGCCTTGTAATATGACATTAAATAATTACAGACTTTTTCACGGAGCACAGGTATCATGCAGTTTGTGTTAAATTGTGTTTTTGTGGTTAATAATAATAATGATTATAATTATTTTTATTTAATAGCGCCTTTCCAACGCCCAAGGTCGCTTTACAAATATATGTTAAAGGCAGTGGTTCTCAAACTGGGGTACATGAGGTGACAGATGGGGGTACGGGAACAAAATGCTGAATTTTGCCATTCCTTTAATACTACCTCGCCTTAAAATGAGATTTAAACTGAGCATGCATTTCTATCAGGTAAAATGCTGTAAATGACATCAGATCAAATGACCTCATCTTTTGAGTCAAAACTTTCTGCATTTAAGCAGTGTGTAGGCTATATGACAGGTCTCGTTTAAGCAGTGTGTAGTAGGCTATATGACAGGTCTCGTGCAGATTGCTGCCTCGGCAAATCGCGCTATACTACCGTTCTCGACAATGTACATTACCTTTGTAAAAGTAGGTATTTAGCACTTACTATCATGAAGAACAAATTAATGTTCAAATTCAAATTCAGACACAGGCTGTGCATGGGGATCGATATAAGAATCAAACTCCATTCGATACAAAGACATAACGTTACCCTGTGTGAGATCCTGTGTTTAATGTTGATCACATTATCCACACGATTGCAAATGTGACATTGATTTTATACAACAGTTCAACAAACGAAATATTAATATTAAGTATTGTGCATTTTCAACACAGTTGTCAGTATTTTTTACAACAAAATAATAACTCCAACGAAAGCCACAGTAGAACTGCAGCACACAGCAGTGTTTGTGAACGAATCTGCGGCTTTGAACGAATCATGAGAGTCAATGATTCAATGATTAATTCATAAATACAGCCACTTGCTTCATTACTGAATGAATGACTCGATGACTCACCACCTACTGGCGGTTTTAATTTAATATTTCAAAGCATCACTTTATTTTTTACCATCATTGCATATTTCTCTATTGAACATTTATTATTTAAAGCATTATTTATTTTATAAAGTTATTTGTAAAGATAAAAATGCACTGGAAAAATCGATTTAAGGGGGCAAATATCGTCCCTTACTTATAAAGGTGTGACTGAAGAGTGGGGGTACGCAGAAGGATGTTAAAGCCTCAAGTTTGAGAACCACTGGGACTGGGTTAAGGAATGGAACAAAATAAACATCAACATCAAAGCACAATACACATACCAAGGGCAGAAAGTAGGCCTAATATTCAGAGGTCACTTACAAAGTTAGGTTAAAGATACAAACAAAGAGGGATTCAAACAAATAGCATATCTATAACAATGAAGAATTTACAGAATGTGAGCTGAAGAGTAATATATTCAGATAAAAAAAAATATATTTTTGAAGGAGAGAAGGGTGGATGCTTGACTGATGTCTTGAGGAAGAGCATTCCACAACCTCAGAGCCACTACGCTAAAAGACTCCCATGGTTACCAGACAATTGAAATGGACTGAATATGACACAGCCCCACCTATGAAATTTTTCACCAGCCGCCACTGATCGATAACCTTTGCTCAACTCTGATTTAAGATGTCACTCACCTTAAGAAGTGTGTTTGTTCTGTATTTGTTGCAGGTGACGCCCAACATCTCTCAGAGCTCAGGATTGTGTTGATGGGATATAGAAAAGCTGGTAAGAGTTCAGCTGGAAACACCATCCTGGGCAGAGAAGAGTTTGGCTTGAAGAAATCTGCTCAGTGTGTGAAGAGACATGGAGAAGTAGCAGACAGACACATCACTGTCATTGAAGCTCCAGGATGGTGGAGTAATAACTCTGTAGAGAAGAGTCCTGAGTTACTGAAACAGGAGATTTTGCTCAGTGTGTCTCTGTGTCCTCCAGGACCACACGCTGTACTACTGATCATACGTGTGGACACTAGATTTAAAGAAAATATAAGAAAAGCATTGCAGGAGCATCTGGGTCTTCTCGGTGAGAGAGTCTGGAGTCACACTATAGTGCTGTTCACTCATGGAGACTCTCTGTTACACACATCTATAGAGCGGCACATTGAGAGTGAAGGGCCGGATCTCCAGAGGCTGCTGGATAAATGTGGGAACAGGTTTCATGTTCTCAACAATCGCAACAGGAGTGACGACACTCAGATCAAGGAGCTGCTGGAGAAGATTGAGGAGACAGTGGCACAAAACAATGGCTGCCATTTTGAAATAGACAGGAAGATTTTACAAGAGATGAAAGAGAGAAGAAGAGCAGAGGAACGAATGAAGAGGATGCAAAAATGGAGAGAAAACATCAGATCACAGATGAGTGAGTCCACATACTTTATAGTGCAGATACACACCGAGTATATTAAGTAAATCATGAAAATCTAACACTCACAGCAATAATAGCAAGAAACTTCTTGTCATTAATCGCTATTTGTAGAGGCATTCCCAATAGATGGGTTCAAAGCAGCTCACAGTGACGGCCCCTAAAATCTGTTACTGAAGGAAATAAGCACTTTCATTTCTTAAATTATCTTATTAAAATTTCTTATTATTTACCTAATTCATAGAAAACAATACAAAAATAAATAAATAAATAAATAAAAGAAAACTGCAAACATCTCATCTTGAATATAATCTTAAACATCAGCTTTACTCCTATAGACACGCCTCATGTTTGTCGCTGTTCTGAAGCACCAGGGAGTGAGTCCCGTCAAACACACTTTGAAAGTCCATTACAAGTAAAAACTTCTAGACTGCTGGAGGAACTATATTTTATTTTGGTTAAAAAAAGCTTCTTTTTTTAGGCAAAAATATGTCATGTAAAATGGACACAGATTAGAAGCTATTTTTATGAAAGAACAAAATGTCAACATATTTTGCGAAAAACTTTTACTAATTTCATATTGGTCAATATAAGATTTTGGACCTGTCTATGCCAATTTAGGCAGTTTTTTTTGTTGTTGTTGTTTTTTCATAAAGTCTTTTATAAATATAAGCAGTCACAAATGGTCTTTTTTTGGCTTTCTTTCCATCTAGTAAATGAATGTAAATGTAACACAGTCATGTATTTGCTGGTGCTAATAGCCACCAGTGCATTGATAATGCTTTCCCAGTGAGAACACGCACAAGAGAAAGATTTATTCATTGGTTTAGAGGGATAATTTAATTTCAGTAACTCTTTTTTCACACAAAGAGATTATTTAAGAAGATTTAAGATGTCAACCACCTTAAGAAGTGTTTTTGTTCTGTATTTGTTGCAGGTGACGCCCAACATCTGCGCACAATTTAAAAATCATTTGCGATTTATACATTTCTCATCTGGAAGAGAAGCGTACGCAGGTTTTTTTTGTGTCACGTACGCACATTGGAGAAATTATCGTAAGATCAAATGTAAAAAGGTTTCTACACATTTCCAAATGTAGGAAGGTTTAATATCTGGTTATATAGCAACTTCCTAAAATGTAATAATAATAAAACTGAGGTTATTGCTTGTGGGTCTAAGCAACACTCTCGCCCAAAGCCTTTGAGCAAGAAAATGGATCTGAAGACAATTCTGAAGACAAGGCCATAGAATGTATTCCTCCTCCCAAACAAGAGTCCAGGTTCTACAGCCGGTACCTCTTGGTTCCATATAGATCTGCGACATCTGAACCATTCTCTGAGGAGATCCAGGTTCAGGATGTTGACAGTTCCCACCATTGTGAGTCAAATCACAATCACAACCACACTGGTCTACAACTGGTTCCACCATGTCCTGATTCAGTTTGACAGCATGTCGGTGGTCTCCTATATAAATCATTGGGGGGTCTGAGGTTGCGCCCGCTTTGCAGACTGGCCAGATCCTCCTGTGGTCCCTCCGGGCAATATATGTCCCTGGGGACCAGAATTTGGGAGCAGACGTCCGGTCGAGGCAGGGGCTGAGGCCTGGAGAATGGAGACTCCACTCTGATGGTGTAGTCGATATTGGAGAGATTTGGCCCAGTGGAAGTGGATCTATTCGCATCTCATCAGACGACCCACTGACCGCTGTGGTTCTCCCCATACCCCAGACGAGCTGCATGGTACAGGCCGAGGCTGCACCTGTATGCATTTCCCCCTGATCGATCTGCTCCCGGGAGTTCAAAAGAGGGTCCGCCAGGACAGGGTCAGTCAACTCTTGGTATCCACGTTCTGGCCGGCACGAGTAAGGTTCTCGGACATCATATCACTTCTGGCAGGTCCTCCGTGGGAGATTCCCCTTAGGAAGGACCTGCTTTCCCAGAGCTGTGGAAACTGTGGGTCTGGCCACTGAGGGGACTCAGTATCTAGAAGCTGGCCTGTCAGCCGGAGTGATCAAGACCATACTCAACTCTAGAGCTCCATCCACAAGGAGACTGTACGGCCTAAAGTGGAATGTATTCACCCTTTGGTGTAGAGAGTGTGGTTTGGACCCAGTGCCCGGTGGCTTCAGTGCTGGAGTTCCTCCATGATCACTTCTCTGCTGGTCTTACTCCGTCCACTATTAAGGTGTATGTGGCATCTATAGCAGCTTTCCATGCCCATTAAGTGAACTTTAAAATAAAATAAAAAACATGAAATTGTATCATTTGTGTCCCAAAAAAATTATAATTCTGATTTCTCTTTATGGTCTTGCCCTTTTTAAGGTTTAAAAAGTCTGAACTGTATTTATCTATTGGTGGAGCTACATTAATTCCATCTCATAAGGTTAAAAATATGGGTGTAACATTTGATTCGTCGCTTACATTTCAATCTCATATAAGTTCAATTAGCAAGACTGCATTTTACCTTCCTGATACTGAACAGGTTCAATGAGTATGGGGTCTCTGTGGAACAAGTGGACATTTCTAAATTTGTGGGTGTTTTCAAACTGGTGGGTGTTTATAAATCATGCAATGAAAATTATGCCCTTCACCAACCACACCCCTAAACCCTACACACACTGTGACGTGGGCAAATCAGTTAACACGGTCGAAAACACCCCTCTGTTAATGGCCTCTCCCACTGATCTGGTAACTCCTATTATTGTCCTGCAGAGACCTATACTTGGGTTCAACCCTGTTTAGCTTAATTAGGAAACCAGGCAAAAGCTGCAGGGTCAAACAACATTGAACATTGTAATCATATACCTAATGTTCTGTTTCTGTGTGAACCAAATTTCTAAAATTAAGTGAATCCTCCTTCCCTGACCCATGTAGAGTTGACATAAAGTTGACCATCTGAATTAATTACAATCACATGAACTGATGAATATATTCCTTCAATGCCATGTCAGTTGCTTTGGATAAAAGTGTCTGTCAAATGCATTCATGTTGTAAATGTTCTACTGATCTGTTCTCTGCTTTCATTATTATAGTGAGTGGAGATGATGGATCTGATGCATGGTCTGTGGGAAGTTCTGCTTATGGTTCATTCAGATCACGATCAGGAGCAGACCCAATTTTCGGTTCATCACATTCCAGAGGTTCATCTCACACAAGTTACGTGTCGGGGGCCATAAAACAATATGACAGCCTGAAATTGGAACCGCCAAATAGTGAGTGTCTTGCTTTATTTGGCTCTTTCAGTACATTTTGGTCTCCCTGTGACCTTCTTTACAGCGTTAGAGCTCATGTTTTCCATGAATACCATCTGTTTTGTTGTGAAAATATAGTATTTAGTCTACATTGTCACCACATATTTTCCCCCATAATAAAATGTGGACCCTTTCTAGCCTACATCTCCTTCCATTTTCTCAATTTTTGATCATTTAATTTATGACAATAAATGCAAACATGATATGAAATAAAATAAAAAAGCACATATAATATTTAGTTTGATCTTCTTATGTTGATGATCAACATTTTCTGGAGTTTAAGCACCTGTTTATACTGATAATTTCTTCTTCTCTATACATTTTTATAGTCAACTTTAAATGATTGCGTTATTTTTAGGAACATGTTGAAAGTTTTAAATCTCAGAATTTTGTTATATAAGAGTTTCAAACCTTTTACTGATTTAAATGTTTTTACCCCCAGTGAGTGGAGATCAGCGGTCGGACACATTGTCTGTGGAAATTTCTGCTTACAGTTCATTAAGATCACGATCAGGAGCAGACCCAATTTTCGGTTCATCACATTCCAGAGGTTCATCTCACACAAGTTACGTGTCAGGGGCCATAAAACAATATGACAGCCTGAAATTGGAACCGCCAAATAGTGAGTGTCTTGCTTTATTTGGCACTTTCAGTACATTTTGGTCTCCATATGACCTTCTTTACAGCATTAGAGCTCGTTTTCCATGAATACCATCTGTTTTGTTGTGAAAATATAATATTTAGTCTACATTTTCGTAAATTTGTCACCACATATTTTTCCCCATAATGAAATTTGGACCCTTTCTAGCCTACATCTCCAGCGATTTTCTCAATTTTTGGTCATTTAGTTTGACAATAAATGCAAACCTGATATGAAATAAAATAAAAAAGCACATATAATATTTAGTTTGATCTACTTATGTTGATGATCAACATTTTCTAGAGTTTAAGCACACCTGTTTATACTGATAATTTCTTAACTTTAAATTATTGCATTAAATAGCAATCAGGCTTGTAATAAAGATATTTCATAGATAAAACAGGGACAAAACATGTAAAATACAGTCTGATTAATAAAGTATTTTTATAATGTTTTAATGATTACCAATAGACTGCGTTATTTTTAGGAACATATTGAAAGTTTTAAATCTCAGAATTTTGTTCTATAAGAGTTTCAAACCTTTTACTGATTTAAATGTATTTTCCCCCAGTGAGTGGAGATCAGCGGTCGGACACATGGTCTGTGGGACGTTCTGCTTACAGTTCATTCAGATCACGATCAGGAGCAGACAGCGACTCAGCTTTTAGCTCGCTACGCTCAGAAGTCTCATCTCACAGCTCAGGATTCGGGTCTTTGCGATCCATCCCGGAGTCTGTGGAACATTCAGGAACCAGAGGAGCACTTGGTGTGACCATGATCTCAAAACTTTTCCCAAGAAGATCAAAGAAGAATGATAAGCATGAAGACACTAGGGCTGCCCCCGACTAAAGATATTCCTAGTCGACTAACACTCCTAACGGTGCGTGTCCACTGGCACGGTACGAGCGGAGCGGAGCGAGCGTTTTCAATTCATTCCTATGGAAGTCGAGCTTCACGCTCGCGCAGTGCATTTTGGGATTGACAGCGGACCGGAGAAAGCGTTGAGAGCGTCAAAAGGTTGGGCAGTTCTTGACTTTATGCAAATATCAAGAGAAAAACGCGGACGGCAGCCAATTGCTGTGAGGTTCGGGATGTGACGTTTGTTTTGAGAGTTTAAAAATATGCAAATTGTGTTGGAGTTTATGCTGGATTTAGTGCGTAAATCATTTTGTTTACAAATTAGACGCTTTGCAGTTGTTATATATGTTAAAGATTTTATTTTGGATGTGTTCATTATGATTATTGGCTGGGTTTATAAAAGTTTATAAAATTGAAAGGATATCTTTGCTTGGTGCATTTGTAAACAAAGCTTGTCTATTTCTAAATGTAATCGCGTGCATCGCTGATGATTATATCATCAACTTTTATTCAAGACACAGAGGTCCATAGAGACAACACAGTACAGATATATACATAAGTACAAAACAATACAAAACATTTAAGAATGATGCAGATGAGGCATCATTAAAACATATACAGGCTTCGGGTCCAATGTTTCCAAAAGCAAGATGTGTACCTTGTGTCACTCTTAGAAACATCAACTATGGACACAATGATCATATTCTTAGACCCTGTCAGTCTGCACATGAATCTATACATAAAATTTCTTAAAACAGCATTAAAAGTGGGCACATTGTTAGACACAAACATTTCACTGGCACTACTCCACCTAGGAATTTTAAGCACAATTCTCAATGCATCATTATAAGCCACTTGAAGTTTTTTCATTTTCGACTCACTAAAATTACACCACAGGTGGGCAGTATACAGTGGAGTGCAATAGGTTTTGAAGAGTGAGATTTTAACATCAGGAGTGCACATGTGGAATTTGCGTGCCAGCATGTTTGCCTGCCCATACAGTTTTCCACACTGACGCTGCACATCATCATCATCACAGAGGTCATCTCTTATCACATGTCCCAGATATTTAACTTTCTTTACAACCTCTAGTGATTCACCTGCCAATGAGAAAGAAGGGTAGACACACTTCATATCCTCCTTGGTTCTGGCGATCAGTACCACACTCTTCATTGAGTTAAATTTTATATCAAACATTAGTCCATATTGAGAGCATATTCTAAGAAGTTGCTGCAGGCCAGCACTGGAGGGAGACAGTACCACCAAATCATCAGCATAAAGCATATGATTAATGAGACTATCCCCCACCAAGCAGCCAGTTCTACAGCCCTTTAGCTCCCTAGATAAATTATCCATGTACAGATTGAATAGCAGCGGAGACAGAATTCCGCCCTGCCGCACTCCATTGGAGACATAGAAGGGTGTTGACAAACTCATCCCCCACCTGACTTGCATAGTTTGGTGAGAATACCAGAACTGCAATATCCTGATTAGGTAAGAGGGGACACCACGCTCATGTAGTTTACCAAACAGTTTCCCATGGTTGATACGATCAAAAGCCTTTGACGCATCCAGGAAACACATAAAGACTGTGCTATTGCGTGATCTGTACCTATGGACAATTTCTTTAAGTGCATAAATACACAGATCAGTTCCATGCTTGTTCTTAAAACCAAACTGATTATCCATTGACGCTATGTATTCTGCAAGCCTGTCCATAAGGATCCCTTCTAGTACCTTGGATAGTATACTTGCAAGTGCAATAGGTCTATAGTTATCTATACTAGTTAATTTACCAGTCTTATTTTTAACTACAGGTACTAGCAAGACAGATAACATGGATCCAGGAAGTATGCCATGCTTCATTAACCCAGAAAAGCATAGAGCAAGTAAAACTGAAATACTTTGACTAGCGTATTTCAGATGTTCTGCTGTTATTCTATCCCGCCCACAGGCTTTGTTCATTTTAAGTTTGTCAATAGCATAACATACTTCCTGCGGCCCAATGACTACACCATCACTGTGAGGTATCTCTCCTATGTTAAACACATCACTCTTCACACAGTTAAAAATGTTCTCATAGTGTCTCCTCCATAGCTCTGCAATGTTTTCAGGTTCAGTAATGCCATCAATACTAGAAGGCAGTGGCATTTTGCTGTTGTTAACCACTTTCACCTCCTTCCAGAACTCATAAACATTATTAGATTGTAACTTTTTCGCCATAGAGTTCGCCCTCATAGTCTGCTCATTTCTTTTTATAAAACGCACAGCATATTTGAACCTAGCATTAGACCGTACCTTGTGCTCACAGACTGGGCCATGCCTAGGTTTGCCTGCTAAGACCCATCTTCTAAATGCATCTCTTGCCTCCATATGAACATCATGGACATAGTCATTCCACCCTGGTCTTACAGTATGTTGTTTCACCACTTTACTTCTTAGTGGTTCACTTCCATCAACTAAACAGTTCACAATTCTATCATACATTGCACATAGGTCATTATTGTGACTTACATTCTTACAGCTGCTATCCACACACATAATTGCATCAACAGGTAACTCAATATTTCTCAAGTGCACATCAGTCAGTAACTTGTAATATTGCAGGTCATCTTCTGTGAGCCTTGTCCAGTCCAGTATCTCACCTGGTTTATGGCTGTCACTACAGACAAGCTCAGGTAGACCCTTAATGTTTATGAACATAGAGACAGGAATATGGTCTGCTGTGGCCAAACCATATAGGATCTCAGCCTCCTTTATACAATCATGTGCATCCGCTGTAGATATACAATGGTCCAACCAGGATATAGTATGCCAAGCTTCACTCACAAGTGTATAGCTATCAGCTGGCAGTAATTCCTTAGTGGACAAAATAACCTTGTTATCTTTGCAGAATTGTGTCAAGTGTTGACCAAAGAGTGAATTAGTATCTGATATATCAGCATTCAGATCCCCCAAGACAAATATGGATGTATATTCACTTTCCCTTATGTAAGACCCAATAGAAGCAAGCTTATTCAAGTACTCATTTTCATTTTTGTGACATTCATATGGAGTGTATACATTTAAGATTATAAAAACATTCTTATTATGCATCACCTTAATTCCTATGCACCAGTCCACATCTAACCTGATCACAGTGACCAAAGGGTCAAGTTTCTTGTGCCAGAATATGGCCACACCTCCTGGGATCCTGCCACGCAGAATTCTGGTGTTTAGGTCTGTCGTGGATTCCCCTGCCCCATGGAAATCATTATGCACAGTATTAAGTTTATCCAGATCTTGAATAGCTAAAAAAGTCTCTTGCAAACACACCACATCAGCATTCTCAAAGAGCTTGTCAATAACAGTGCGTTGGGCTCTCGCTCCAGCATCCTGTCCAAGCTGCAGACCACGGGAGTTATAAGACACAACTCTCATAGCAGTTTATCATTGTTTAACATGCATGGGACGCCCTTGGCTCAGGCGCACTCATCTCTGTGTCAAGTGATGCTTTAATACCTGCCCCTACCGCAGCCCTAGGCTTGCGATTCTCATAGAAGCGCCTTACATAGGTCCCTTCTGGCCACAGCTGCGGCGCATACATCTCTGCTACTTCCTTGCATTCAGCTGTAACTTTGAAAGAGCTGTAGCGAGTATACTCAGTGCCAATCTTCTGACAAATCACATCTCTGGAAAGTTGTTCTTTTAAATAACTAGCCAGAGTCTCTGAGTCTAGGTCAGGAGCAAGCTTTGTCACGAACACACTCACCAGCTTAGTTGTCACTGCATGTATGTTCTCCACAGCACCAGTTCCAACTATTCCATAGGTCTTCTTCTCTCTGGGAGGATTCATACTAGCCTTGTTCTGTACTGCAGCAGTAGATCGTTTTCCAGAACGTTGCTTGCGCTTGCCATGCTTTAATACACGGCTCCATGCAGGGGACATCGCCACCTCAATCCCCCCGCCAGCTGTCTCCTCAATGACAGGCAACGCCGAGGGTCCGGGTGCAGACTCCCTGTTACTTGGTCCATGAAGCTGGGCCTCCTCACTGGCCATGGTTGTGGCTGCATTCCCCTTGCTGGCACTGGGTTGCTCAATCACACTCAGTCGTTTGCTAATGTCTGTAGTTATTCCACGAAGGTTCTCACATTCAGTCGACTGCTTACTCACAGTATTTTTCATGGAGGCCAACTCTACACTTAGGCGATCAATCTTACTAACCAGGCAAGAGACATCGAGGCTATTAAAAGTCACTGATGGTAAATCATCCAAGTGATAGGACACAAAGCGAGGAACATTCTCACCAACCTCATTCAGTAGTTTTAGACAGCTCTTAACATTGTTGACATCTTTCAGTTGCCCTTTGTGAGCTACACAACGCTGCCCAGTGCCAGGACACAGTTCAAACAGGACCTTCTTGGAGTTTTCAATCCACTCTGATCCAAAGTGATTTACAGCCATCAGGATAATGTCATCCTGAGGCACAGTCTTCAGTTTGACACAAAGAAAGCTTAACAGTTCATCTTCCACTATAGTTTTGCCATCAATAGTGGTATAAATCTCAGGTTTAATCCTTTGTTTGGTAACATGCCGTGCTGCTCTGTCATCGGCGGCCATCTTGGTTATTATAATATTATATATTATATTATACTGTCCGTGTGTTGAAAAAAACGTAGATTAAACACACTCGCAACAGACACACCCCAAAGCGGAGACGTTACAGCGTTGCAAAGCGGAGACGTTACGGTGCGAGCGGAGCGGAGCGAGCGTTTTCAATTCATTCCTATGGAAGTCGAGCTTCACGCTCGCGCAGTGCATTTTGGGATTGACAGCGGACCGGAGAAAGCGTTGAGAGCGACCGAGAGCGTCAAAAGGTTGGGCAGTTCTCGACTTTATGCAAATATCAAGAGAAAAATGCGGTCGGCAGCCAATTGCTGTGAGGTTCGGGATGTGGCGTCTGTTTTGAGAGTTTAAAAATATGCAAATTGTGTTGGCGTTTATGCTGGATTTAGTGCGTAAATCATTCTGTTTAGACGCTTTGCAGTTGTTATATGTTAAAGATTTTATTTTGGATGTGTTCATTGTGATTATATTGGCTGGGTTAATAAAAGTTTATAAAATTGAAAGGATATCTTTGCTTGGTGCATTTGGAAACAAAGCTTGCCTATTTCTAAATGTAATCGCGTGCATCGCTGATGATTATACTGTCCGTGTGTTGGAAAAAAACTTAGATTAAACGCACTCGCAACAGACACACCCCAAAGCGGAGACGTTACAGCGTTGCCGCTGTAGTGGACACGCACCGTAATGGATTCAAAATGTTCAAGCGTCGAACTAAACGCTAGGGGTGGGCGATACTCCAAATTTCGGTACCGATCCGATACCAAGTAAATACAGGGCCAGTATCGCCGATATCGATATCGATACCAATACTTTTTCATTTTAAAAGCATGCATGTGAACTTGTATGCACTTTCCTGTGCTAGAGCAGTGTGTCATGATTTATGAGGTGAATGCATCATTAATATGCTAAATCTGAATACGTTTTCATGACTACTAAATATTTTGTGATTTGTGCTCTCAACTCGCCTGTAATTAGTCTGTGACTTTTACAAAACTACCCTAATTATAGTAAAAGTACTATTGTACACTAGCCTACTGTTCAAAAGTTTGGGGTCTGTAAGATTTTTAATTCTCTTCTGCATTTATTTGATCAAAAATACAGTAAAAACTGTAATATTACAATTTAACATAGGCTATCTGTTTTCTATGTCATACTAAACTGTAATTTATTCAAGTGATCAAAGCTAAATTTTCGGCATCATTACTCCAGTCATGATGATAATTCATTTTAATATGCTGATTTGCTGCTCAGGAAACATTTCTTATTATCAATGTTGAAAACAGTTTCATATTTTTTGTGGAAACCATGATGCAGAATTATTTGATGAACAAAGTTGAAAGAACAGCATTTATATGAAGTAGATTTTTTTTAACAGTGTAAAACCCTTGACTGTCACTTTTGATCAATTTAATGCATCGATCCTTGTTGAATAAAAATATTAATTTCATTAATAAAATCGTACTGACGTCAACATTTTGAACCGTTATATAAACTTTTGCTTTGTTTATTGCAAAATAACTCCCGATTGTTTCTCTGTCATCTAAGCAAGGCTTCGTTTCCCAAACGCACTGGGCCTGTGAGCTCAGCGAAGCACCAACATCGAACGTTCTCTGTGATTGATTGGTTTCGTCTTGTATCCAGATGACTAGGAGAAAAAGTTCTATCCTACACAATTATCCGCTAACATCCGCTTATTTTTCCACTTAGAAGCTTATTTTACGCACTGAATTGCATGTTAAATTAATAAAAATTACTGGTAAAAAAACACACATTTGGATCGATATTTTTATGTGAGGATCGATCCTTTTCGATACCACGTCAGTATCGATAGTATCGATACTTCAGGATCGATCCGCTCACCTCTACTAAACGCAACACGTGCGAATTTGACGCTCTATTCGCGTTTGGTGTGAACGCAGCATAATGAACAGGCTGAGATGTCAAGATTGCAATGCTGAAATGTGTGTGTGTGTGTGTGTGTGTGTCAGAGAGAGAGAGGCGCGGGCGCGATCGAACAGTGGAAACATAAAAACATACTCCATCATTTTGTTCAGCTAGAAGCTTGGCTAACGTTAGCCTAACGTTACGTTAAAGATAACGTTCAAATACGTTGTTGACTTACCTTAGAAGAACACATGTAGACATCCTTGTTTAATTTATCCACGTTTAGTTGGTGTTGTGGTCTAAGTTACCGCACACCATTTGACCATTTTAAACTTAAAATGACAAGAAAAAACATATAAAAACGAATGAAAACTGACTAACTGCAATGCATTTCAATGGACGTGGAAGCAGAGAATGTCCGAGTGTATTGGGTTAGCTATGCGCACTGTGATTGGCTCATCGCGTTTGGGGGCGTGGCTTAGCCATAGGTCAATTGGATCCGCATGTCATTGGACATGATCCGATGTCTTAAAGTGACAGTGGGTAATAAACCTAATGCGGTCTGTGTCCTTAATATTGATCAAGCAAAGAAAGAAAAAGAGAAAGGCATTCACTGCTCGTTATAATAGGTTTAATAAGGATTCATTATATTTAATTCATACAAATAAATATGTCTGCTGCTTGAAAGAATAAAGAATGATGATATTTTGGAGAAATGTAGTCACCAGTATTTAGGCTATTTGTTATTTTTTAATCCAACCAACTCAAAAACGTTTTGAGCTGTATGTATTTTTCTCTTAATTTTCGTAAAAAAAAAAAAGGAAAAAAAAGAGATTTGTTCTGCATGAATACAAAAAAAGCATTTAACTCTTGTTATTTTTTATTAAATCTTTTTTTTTTTTACCTGTTTACAGATAACTACTTTGAATGGAGCTAAATAAATATAATACCATAAACATTTTAATGGTGTTTTTATTATGTGACTAACAACTAACAACTATAGATGATAATAACAAAGTACAGAAACAACATGTTTATTTTGGGACGGTTGACATTCACTTTAGGACGGTTCAAATTGTTTTTCAGGACGGAGGTGAAAAAAGTTAGTCTGGAGCCCTGATATCAAATGAATAAAAGAGAAATGTGTCTTTATAATGTTGACATATAGAATTTTGACGACACAATATTTATTAGCCTATATTTACAATAATATAATATTACTAAAACTAAATTAGTGGAGATCATAGTAGTTCTTATGCTATGGACTCCGTGCACAAGATGGCGCCTATCAACATCCGGTATATGAGTGTGCGCGTCAGTACTTCCGTTTTTAGCTATCCCGCACTGCTGTGCTAAGAGTTTTGACCGACACTAAGATCAAACTAGAAGTAATAATGAGTGGATTCAAGATTAAAGAAAGGCGATTGGCCTTCCAACGGGTGAAAAAGGCGGCATTACATTGTTGTGTACCTCTTTGTAATAATTCGTCACGCTATAACTCAGAGATAAGTTTTCACTTGTTTCCCGTAGATACTGCGGTACGGGCTCAGTGGCTAATCAAGATCCGTAGGGACAGCTTCAGCCCTACGAAAACCAGTCGTGTGTGTAGCAGGCATTTTCAGCCAGGAGACTTAGTAGTGACTGCTGGGGGGTTAAGGAGATTACAAAAAGGCGCTACACCGGTTCTCTTTTCTTGGAATGAGTACGCTCTACCCACACCAAGACCTAGTGTTTGGGAGCGTAAGCCGAGGGCAGAGAGCCCTACCCCGTTCTTGAGTGCAAACTCAGAGTCTGAGATGGAAACAGCAGCCCCTGATCATGATTACTGTGTGAGTCCAGCGACGGCAGTGATGGCAAATGAGATGGCCAGCGAGAATGAAGCCTTGCATCAGAAAATTAGGTATCTCCAACACCAACTGGAAGTGTTACAGCTGCGAACCCGTTTCGGCATACAGCGCTTCGCAGGGTCGGACGAGCACATTCGTTTCTACACCAGGTTGGTTTATAACTTGTTAATCAATGTATTATGTGGGTCAAAGATGTATAATGTTTTCAAAGTAGCACAAAATAAAACGGCAATTATAATCCCCTAAAATGATTTTTTTATGTTCACTGGAGTGTCACTTATGCCCTTATATTAGTTATATTCGAGAATAAAACCAATAATTTTTTTTTATTGTGATTTGATATGACAAGTTGTCACTTTTGAGCTCAGTAACTCCCTTAATATAATAGTTTGCAACACAAATATTTCTGGGTCAAAAGAAGGATAAGAGTTAAGTGATTTAATATTATATTTACACATTTATCTTTTTATGTTAAATGAATGGCCTTTGGACACCAAATTTACATGTCTCGTCTTTGACCCTTGTATGAGTTCTGTTTAATTTTGAGGAATCTAATTTAAAAAATAAAACAAAACCTAACATGAACAACATTACATTCTTAGATTTGCCTCATACAAACATTTCCAGGCCTTTTGGAAACTAGTGGAGCCTGCAGTCAACACCAAGATGGTTATTCAGTGTGGCTTGCTTCCTGGTCAACTACCAGTACGGACAGGGCCGGCCCGCGGCATAGGCGGTATAGGCAAATGCTAAGGGCGCCACTCATCCATAGGGGCGCCAGAATGAGTGAACGAGTGAATTTTTTTTTTTTTTTTTTTTACATATTTTTTTTTTATAATAGGCTACTATTTTAAAACCATTAATTCGAAATACTACCAAATAAAGCAAAAAAAAATAAAAAATAAAAATAAATCAGGCTCTTCAATCTTCCCCCGCCCATCGAGTGCTTGAAGTGCGTCAGAAACAGAGCGCGCGTGCGATCAGTTGTTGGTAATTTGCTATATGGTAATTTGTCGCATCCAATGTAGACAGCACTGCTTTTGTTAACACACAGCTCGTAGAAACGGGCCTGGCAGCTCGCGCCAGTTCTAGACACGGTGAAAGTTTCCTGATTGTGACGGAAGGCCGAATTTACATGACACATTATAAATGAGCATATAGTCTGCGATAGATACATACAGTGCCAAAAAGAAGAGAAGAGGATAAAGACAGAGGTAAAGAGATGTAGTGAATGAACAATTTATTGCATAGGAGTAAGATACTATAATTTCATGGCAGTTATTTTTACCTTAAACTTAATGTTAGCAGTTGTTCTGAGTTCTGAGTCCCCAGACTGTGATTTTGTACAATCATGTCAGTTTTAAGACGCATTTTTTATTATCACTTTTTTATTAATGTTTTACTCTACAGTTGTGCAGTTTTTGGGGGATACAGTACAGGCCAAAAGTTTGGAAATTTTTAATGTTTTTGAAAGAAGTTTCTTCTGCTCATCAAGCCTGCATTTATTTGATCAAAAATACAGAAAAAAATTTAATAGTGTGATATATTATTACAATTTAAAATAATTTGTTTTCAATTTATTATACTTTAAATTATCATTTATTTCTGTGATGCAAAGCTGAATTTTCAGCATCATTACTCCATTCTTCAGTGTCACATGTGACATCCGGTCTATCACATGATCCTTTAGAAATCATTCTAATATGATGATTTATTATGAGTGTTGGAAACAGTTCTGCTGTAATGTGTGTGTGTGTGTGTGTGTGTGTGTGTGTGTGTGTGTGTGTGTGTGTGTGTGTGTGTGTGTGTGTGTGTGTGTATGTGTATGTGTATGTGTGTGTATGTATATATATATATATATATATATATATATATATATGCTAAATCATGAACACAATGACAGGGTGAAATGGGCTGTGATGCGATGCATGGGGCGCCAGGTAAAATCTTGCCTAGGGCAGCAAATTGGTCAGGGCCGGCCCTGAGTACGGACCACTGGTAAATGCATGGGCAACTCAATGAATCACTCTGGACTCATGTATTAAAGAGATACTCCACTTTAAAATGAAAATTCTGTCATCATATACTCACCCTCATGTTGTTTCAAACCTGTATGAATTTCTTTCCTCTGAACAGAATGGAAGACATTTAGAAGAATGTCAGTAACCAGACAGTTTCTGGTCTCTGTATATATATTTTTTTTCCTACTATGGAAGTCAATGAGACCAGAAACTGCCTGGTTACTGACATTCTTCTAAATGTCTTCCATTCTGTTCAGAGGAAAGAAATTCATACAGGTTTGAAACAACATGAGGGTGATTATATGATGACAGAATTTTCATTTTAAAGTGGAGTATCCCTTTAATGACATTTCACTTTTTGCTTATTAATAGTTTTCTAATGAATGTATTTCTAATCCTAATGTAATTCTAATTTTAGTTTCTTGTAAAGTTTCTAATGAATGTTCTATAGTTTTGTTAAACATTTACTTTGATAAAATTGATTCATTAAACAGCCTTTTGTTGACAGCTTTTACATTATTAAAAATATAATTTAAAAATAAAAACTGTATACACGTATATTTATGAACTCTTTAAACCCCCTCCTCCACAACTGGTGATGAGATGGGCAGTTACAGGTTACAACTAAGGAAAGTTTAGAGTTCTGCATTGTTTTACACACCTAGCTCAAAGCATGATTATACCATTAGGAGGAGACCACACATAGAATCATATTTAAAGTAATATTTATTATACATAACAGCAGTGATTCTTAACAAATTCAAATAAAAAATTTAGTGCATATCAATCAAAGGCAACTCTAAATGCAAAAAAAAAAAAAAAATGGTAGAGAACCCTGTTCAAACTACCAAGTAAAAATAAAAATAATCTCCCTTCTCCCTGATGGTTTTAGCCACCTCGCCGTCTCTGTAGATGCGTTGTATGAGAATATCCTCTTCTGCAAAAACTACAAAATCACACCACTCCATCCCTGTAAGTAGGAGCTGGCCTTGCACCTGCCAGCAGTAGCTGTGAGTCTGCTTCATTTTCAATTTCAATGTACCACTCTGCATTTTCAAGTAGCTACAGTCCACATAGCTCTATGCATTGGGACATGAGGGTGGTATGAGGGCCCGACGTCCACAGGTGGGGGTTGTGCTTACAGCCCAACACCGTGCAGGACGTTTGGCATTTGCCAGAGAACACCAAGATTGGCAAATTCGCCACTGGCGCCCTGTGCTCTTCACAGATGAAAGCAGGTTCACACTGATCACATGTGACAGACGTGACAGAGTCTGGAGACGCCATGGAGAACGTTCTGCTGCCTGCATCATCTGTGAAGAGCACAGGGCGCCAGTGGCGATTTTGCCAATCTTGGTGTTCTCTGGCAAATGCCAAACGTCCTGCACGGTGTTGGGCTGTAAGCACAACCCCCACCTGTGGACGTCGAGCCCTCATACCACCCTCATGGAGTCTGTTTCTGACCGTTTGAGCAGACACATGCACATTTTTGGCCTGCTGGAGGTCATTTTGCAGGGCTCTGGCAGTGCTCCTCCTGCTCCTCCTTGCACAAAGGCGGAGGTAGCGGTCCTGCTGCTGGGTTGTTGCCCTCCTACGGCCTCCTCCACGTCTCCTGATGTACTGGCCTGTCTTCTGGTAGCGCCTCCATGCTCTGGACACTACGCTGACAGACACAGCAAACCTTCTAGCCACAGCTCGCATTGATGTGCCATCCTGGATGAGCTGCACTACCTGAGCCACTTGTGTGGGTTGTAGACTCCGTCTCATGCTACCACTAGAGTGAAAGCACCACCAGCATTCAAAAGTGACCAAAACATCAGCCAGAAAGCATAGGAACTGAGAAGTGGTCTGTGGTCACCACCTGCAAAACCACTCCTTTATTGGGAGTGTCTTGCTAATTGCCTATAATTTCAACCTGTTGTCTATTCCATTTGCACAACAGCATGTGAAATTGATTGTCAATCAGTGTTGCTTCCTAAGTGGACAGTTTGATTTCACAGAAGTGTGATTGACTTGGAGTTACATTGTGTTGTTTAAGTGTTCCCTTTATTTTTTTGAGCAGTGTATAATATAAAATCACAGAGTTGTTCTCTCTAGCATAATGATTTTTGTACCGCAACTGCATATTCTATCCCGTACACCTAAACACGACCGTCACAGAAAACTACATTTTCAAAAATGAAATACAGTATTTTAAAAATAACAGGTACCTATTCTGTTAATATATTCCAGGCAAAAATTGTACGTCTGTTGTATATAAAAGTTTTTTTATCACATTTCTGGCAAAATATGTTCTTGTGCAATGTAGTTACAGGGTAATTTTGACATCTGTGGGTTGTAAATTAAACTGTGTTGTTTGAGTATACTGTAGAAAAGACAATGCTTTATTAAGATGAAAAAGTGTTTTGAATTTTTTTTGTAAAATAAAAGTCAGAAATTAAATGGGATCCTTTATTGTATATTTACTGCACTTACCCTGTAACTACACAGAACAAGGGGGTAACAAGCGCCACTTTAATTTACAGCCCGCAGGAGTTACACTTACCCTGTAAATACACAGTTGAAACGGGTAACAAACACTACTTACTATGTAACAATACGAAACAACACTATTTGCACAGTAATTACAGAGAAAGGTACTCTTATTAAAAAAACAAAACAAAAAAAAACTTTTAATTACACAGTATATTTGCCCTGACATTTAAGTGTCATTGCAATACAATGTGATAAGGTAAGTACATGGTACGTTCTAAATTAAAATCATAGCAGAAACTTTTTTTTTTGGCTTAACGTTAAGTAGTTTAGTAAGAAAAGCCAATAAATAGCATTGCCAATGTTTTTCGAAATGTTTTTTCAGCTGTTTATAAAATTGTTTCAGATTCAATTTTTATCATACTGTGCTTACATACAGCCATATATAGTTTAATTTTAATTTTAATAAGTTTAATTTACAACCCACAGATGTCAAAATTACCCTGTAACTACATTGCACAAGAACATATTTTGCCAGAAATGTGATAAAAACTTTTATATACAACAGATGTACAATTTTTGCCTGGAATATATTAACAGAATAGGTACCTGTTAGTTTTAAAATAATTGCATTATAAATAATTTGCTTGTATATCTGGTTGTACCCCTTTATTACCCAAAACTTAACATATTGTTCCCTTATACCTACACGGAAGTACACTATAATTACAGAAACATACACCGTAATTTCGGTTTACTTACGCAGTTGTTTGCGGGTTGTAATATAAAGTGTTACCGAAATTTCTTACTTAAGTTAATTTTTCATCTCTATTTTTTGTGTTTATTTAAAATAAGACAAATCTGATATTATGTTATTTAACAGTTGAGATAGTTCTTTAATGCTTCGCTAACTAGCAGAAGACACTAGCCGGGTTTAAATCCCAGTTGTGCAGGCGGGGGCATGTTGTAACACTGCGTTACAATGTGCCCCTATTAGAAATATGCTATTATATTCTATACTTTTATTAATTTTATTGATAAAACGTGAGAAAAAGGTGAATAAAGATGAGAGTCAATGTTCAGAAATTACTAATTATTTATTTGTTTTGAACTATGTTGTATAGCTGTGTTTTCATGTGTTCGTAATCAAAACGCAAAAATGAGTTTCTATTTAATTATTAAAAATTGCCATTATTTTATATGAAAAAGTTTTTTAATTGTATTTTATTTAGAAAATATTTTAGTTTGTTTTGTATATTTTTTTTATTAGATCAGATAACATTTTAAGCTGTCATATGTTATGTTACAATGTGCCCCACACGTTACAATGTACCCCACCTATGGGGCATGTTGTCACATTTCACTTCCATTCTTTCGGGGTATATCAAGAAAAAAGTATATACTGTATTAATAAAACAAAAACACATAATTGTACTAGACATGTGGGAAATTAATGTGGGAACAAATAAATACTCTGAACCATAAGTAGATTTACACAAACTGAGAAAGTCAAAAAGCGTTAGGTTGTGCCCCGCTCTCCCCTATATATTTAAATTCGTGAACGCCCCCCCATTTACACCTGAACGCCCCCCTTTCAAAAATCTTGCTTCCAATGCCCCCCGTTGTTCTCTGAACGCCCCCGTTGAGAACCACTAGTCTAAGCAGACATACACACTTTTTTTCTTATGACAAAGAGTCTGAGTGTAACCCGTCTTGTCTGTCTGCGTTGTGTTCTGGGTTGTTCTCAAGTGGACACAGAGGCACGGGCTGTCACAATGCAGTTTATTATCTGCGGTCATAAACAATATAGCAATGAGTGTTGCGTGACATCAGGTTAGCATCTCAGTCAAATTCAGCATTGCTCTGCCGTATTCACATTAATCACATTTAACCTCTTTTCATAAAGAAAAACTACATACATTTGTAATCAAAACAAATACAAAAAAAAAATCTAAGATATTCCCAATAGAAAAACACATTGTAAATTCCCCTTAGTCATACATTAATTCCATTATATAAACTACACATATATTCATTGAGTCATCTCAAACAAATATGCACAAAGACAAAAAAAACATACCTGCGGTCATAAACAATATAGCAATGAGTGTTGCGTGACATCAGGTTAGCATCTAAAAAAAATAACATCACGTCAATACAATGTTAATGGCCTGCCGAACAGCTAGCTCACCACGTGCTGCAGCAGCTACCGAACTGCATTTAACATATAAAAAAACACAATATCGCGGCTCGTAGTTCATTAAGACTACTGCAAGATTCACTCATCATCATAGACACTCTTACACGATGATAAGTCAACAAATAAGTGATAATAGCAACTTATATATCCGTTTTATTATCGGAGAGACCTGACGTGAACTCACCTCAGTCAAATTCAGCATTGCTCTGACTGAGGTCAACCTTGCGCGGCGCAAGTCCCCGGTCTGATGACGTCACACGCACGCACTGCACTAACCCGACGCGCAGGCAAAATGAACCCAAAACGAAACTCCCAGTAATACAAAAATAAATATTTTTTTGGTGGAATTCATAAGTACACAAATAAACCTGCTACATTCACCCCCCCTGAATTCCACCAAAATAACGACACCCTTGAATTCTATAATAGCACCAAAGATGCATTAATGTAAACACACTCGTACCCGGACCAAATAACAATGAGATCTAATCCCAAAGTTCAGTAAAAACTATCCGTAAAACAGATCAAGAGAAAAAAGAAGGTTGATCAGGCCCTCATCCTCTCAGGAACATAAAGGTGCAGCCGACACCCCTGAACATCTGGTCCCCTGGCTTGAAAAACCCCACAGTACGGTTTCACATTCAAGGAAGAAAAAAAAGAAAAAAAACCCGTTTGAAAAGAGAAAAACTTAACGGTGTGCACTCTAAATCAAACTTTCTGAGGCAAAGAGAGGCCCCATATAACAGGTCTCTGAACCATACTCTCAATAAGCCTATTGACAGACCTAACCACCCTCCCAGTTCTAGTTACAACCCTGCCTTGAATTCTGTTATCAACTACAGCAGTCTGAGTCACAGTAGAATCAGCAGGTGAGCAGGCTTGAGTGGGGGTTGAGTCAGTCGGAGTCGTATCAACGTCAGTAGGTGCATTTGACTGAACAAGGTCTGGGTCAGACAGAGTCGCTTCAGGTGAACTGGCCATGTCTTCATGAGCATGAGACTCATCCTCAAGTTCTGGAATAGAAACTTCTTCGTCTGCTGAAGCCTCAGCAGCTCGATCTGGGTCTGACAGAACCCATGAGGACGTCCGTGCCAAGGAAGACTCTCGCTCCAGATTGCTCAGGCTATCCACATCTCCACATACACTTGTGCCTTCAACTTCTGATGAGCTGACAAAAGACTGATTCTCCAGGGTGTCTTGGATAGGAAGGAAGCTCACGTCAAGCAAAAGGTTCCTGTGCACAACCTTACTCTGGCCAGAGACATCGCTGATCTTGTAGATGTGAGTCTTGGGGTTCCGCTCCACTACCGTATACACTGCAGGTTCCCACTTGTCAGCTAACTTCTTTTTTCCTTTCTCTCCCTTGTTCGCGAGCAGCACTCGGGCTCCAACAGGTAAGGAAACCCCTCTGACCTTTTTATTGTACTGACGAGCCTGCTGTTCCTGCTCTTTAGTGGCATGCTGCTGGGCGATGTTGGCTGCCTCAGACAGGTAAGATAGCAGAGTCCTCGAGTAGCTGCTGAAGTCTGTCACAGTGAGGTCGTGCAGAACAGACTGAAAGACAACATCAACTGGGAGCCTTGGAACGCGGCCAAACATTAAGTGGAAGGGTGCATAGCCAGTTGTTTCGTGAGCAGTCGCATTGTATGCAAATGTCAGCGTCTGGATCTGCTGTGGCCATTCTTGCTTGGCTCTCAAAGGAAGACTCCGTATCATGTTGCCCAGTGTGCGGTTAAAGCGCTCTGTGCCCCCGTTGCCCATTGGGTGATATGCCGTTGTATGAGACTTTGCCACCCCCGACAGCTGCAGCAACTCAGACACCAGCTCACTCTCAAAACTAGGGCCCTGGTCAGAGTGGATGCGCTCAGGGAACCCGTAGACACAAAAGACACAATCCCATAACTTTCTGGCCACTTGTTTGGCAGTCTGGTTCCTGCAAGGAAAGGCAAAAGCCATTTTCGTAAAGTGGTCAGTCGCCACCAGCACATCAACAGAGTTCTTGTTCTTATCCTCTGCTGACCAAAAATCAATGCAGACCAGTTCCATGGCAGCGGAAGTTTTAATACTTTCCAAGGGGGCTCGTGCTGAGGGCTCCGGGGATTTTGCAAGTACACACCTCTCACAGCATCGCACATGCTCTCTCGTATCTCTCTCCATACTGGGCCAGAAGAAGCGCTGTCTCGCCAGATGGAGCGTCCTCGCCTGTCCTTGATGCCCTGCCAAGTCATGAACTCCCTTCAAGGCATCACCCCTCAAACTGGCTGGCAGTAGCAACTGGAATCTTTTCATCCTACTCACAGGGTCCTTCGTTTCTCGGTACAAGACACCATTCCGAATGACTAGCCTCTCCCAGTGTTTCAGTAACGCCAACGAACTGGGGCCCATACTGTGCCTTTCTCGTCTGGATGGGCGACGTCTGCGGACCACAAACGGGAGAACCGAAGATATAGTGGGATCCTGAAGCTGCTTATCTTCCAATTCGCGCAGAGTGAGTGAGGGCAGGGTACACTGGCCTGCAGGTTGCAGCTGTTGGACATGTTGGCCAAGACAAAGAGCCCTGTTCTCCACACCACTCCTCCAGGAACTGTGAGAGGCTAGAGCAGCTTTGACTTCAGCAGCACTGTAGGAGCCTGTGGTGTCATGTGGTGACTCTTGCTGTTGAACCGCTTGGAGGTGTTGGACGCCCAGTCTGAATGTCTGTTGCACCTCCTCAGCCTCCGCACCTTCAGCCTCCTGCACTAGGCTACCATATGGCTCTTGGATCAGACGCCTGCTAACTGAAGTGGTAAAGGGATCTCGACTGAGTGCGTCTGCTACAACATTTTTTGGGCCTGGGATGTATTTCAGGTCGAAGTTGTATGAAGACAGTTTGGCTACCCATCTCTGTTCGTATGCATCGAGCTTGGGCTTGGTCATGATGTGGGTCAGCGGGTTGTTGTCTGTCCACACAGTAAAGTCATGCCCTTTCAGCCAGTGACTGAACTTCTCAGAGACGCTCCACTTCAGTGCCATAAACTCAAGACGATGAGCGGGATATCTTTGCTGTGACTTGCTGAGGGTCTTACTGGCAAAAGCAATGGGGCGAGCCTTGTCCTCCCCTACTGGCAATTGTGACAACACAGCCCCAAGCCCGTCCAGGGATGCATCAACGGACAGGATGAATGGTCTGGAGAAATCAGGATGGGCCAATACAGCACAGTTGAGCAGATCTGTCTTGAGCTTCTGGAAAGCCTTCTCGCATTCAGGAGTCCAATCCGCTGCAGTCAGTTTCCTGTACATACCCGCACCTCCACCACTCCGACCAGTCCGGCCTCTCCTCTTCTGGCCTGCCGTCAAAGCAAACAGGGGCTTGGCAATGGCTGAGCAGCCAGGAATGAAAGACTGGTAGAAGAACACCATGCCAAGAAATGACTTCAGCCTCTTTACAGATGGGGTACGACCATCCTCCTCCATCAGAGCCTCCTTTGGCATCTTGCAGATGACATCAACTTTGGTGGGATCCACCGCAACCCCACTTTGGTCGATGACGTGACCAAGGAACCTCACTGACCTCATCAGAAGGTGGCATTTCTTGGGGCTCAGCTTGAGGTTGTTGTCTCTGAGCTTGCCGAAGACCACTTGGAGCCTGTTTAGTGCTTCCTCTTCAGTGGGCGCAAAGACAAGTAGGTCGTCTAAGTAGCAGAGCAGGCTGGTGAAGTTAAGGCTGCCAAAGATGCTCAGCATCATACGCATGAACGATGCTGGGCTGTTACAAAGCCCCTGCGGCATCCTGTTGTATTCATACAAACCAACAGGTGTCGTGAAGGCTGTATACTTCTTGTGGTCTTCACACATCGGAACATTATAGAAGCCCGAGGTCAGATCCATTGTACTGAAAACAGCATTACCTCCCAGTGCTGCTAGACAGTCGGCCTGATGAGGCAGTGGGTGAGCATCTTTTAAAGTCCGTGCATTCAGCCACCTGAAGTCTGTGCAGATTCTGAGCCCACCATCTTTCTTCCACACCATGACGAGAGGGGATGCATAATCACTGATGGACTTGCGGATGATCCCCCTCTCCTCCATGTCTGAGAGCACGCGTCGTAGCTGTTGGTAATGTGCAGGAGGGACTCTCCTATATGGCATGCGAAATGGGCGATCGTCTGTCAGGCGAATGCTGTGCACAAACTCTCTCGCCTCGCCACAATCAAGTGAGTGTCTGGAGAAGATGTCTTCATACTCTCCAACCAGTTCGACAAGACGTTTCTTCGCCCAAAAGCTGGCTTGGCATGAGTCAATGTCCAAATCGCTCAACCCCAGGTTGGACAGGCGTTCTTTGAGGTCAGCATCCGTGGCAGCTGAAACTATAACACTCTCTGGCTCCAAGCCCTCCATCTCACACAGACCTTGCTGAACGTTGAAGTCCTCCACAGCAAGACACGGGAACACATCAGCGATGATGGCATTACGTCTCAATGTGATTGGCTTCGGCGAAAGATTCGTCATCTTCAAGGGCACCCACCTGTCAGCCCACATCGCAGTGATGACACGACCCACAAGGACATCCCGTGGACTTGACCTGGAACCACATGGCTCCACAATGACTGTGCTGCCTGGAGACATCGGCACCTTGCTGGACAGCCTACCCCACACCAGGTGTTCGTGCTGCGGTTCCAGTGTGACAGCATGAGGCAGCTTCAAAGGGCCA
Organism: Rutilus rutilus; assembly: GCA_021464565.1. NCBI lineage: Eukaryota > Metazoa > Chordata > Actinopteri > Cypriniformes > Leuciscidae > Rutilus > Rutilus rutilus. The sequence goes on from JAJAQA010000004.1 coordinate 2,144,704, forward strand.
ATCTTGTCTGGGACATCCTCACTCTTCCATCTTGTGTTGCAGGACAGCATATCAAGGAACTGGTCACAGTCTGACGGTACTCTCTTGCCTCCAGCTGATATGAGTCTCCAGTAGTTTTCATCGCTCTTCATGGTACGTGCGAGGTGCTTGAGGACGTTTGAACCGATGATGAGCTCATCACGCTGGCCCGGCACAAGCAGAACAGGAACAGCGCACTTCACTCCATACACAGACAGCGTCAAGTCATAAACTCCTTTGGGACGTGTCTGCTTTCCCCCACAACCGACAAGCACAATTCTTTCGGCTGATTCAGGCTCTTTAAGAAGGACTCCCGCCACCTTGAGTAATGCTTCAGCCCCCTCACTCATCGTACAAGCCATGGATCCTGAGTCAATCATGCCCTTCAGCTTCACCTTGTCATTAACCACAACCTGGACGTAGAATAATTCACTGAAAGCTGGCACCTCTCCAGACCCTTGAACCACGACCTGAAGGCCTTCTGGTACGGCTGAACAGGCATTAACGTAAAGTAGCTCCAAGTCCTCGTCTCCAATGAGGGTGTTGTGTCGATCCCCCACACTGCCCCTCTCCAAGTGTGGGCTCTCTAGTTTCCCGCCGGCGGCCCTCGTCTGGCATCAGCCTGGCCCACCCGCTTCCGTCCATACTTGTCACAGTCCTTCTTCCAGTGACCAGGAGTAAAACACGCGAGACACAGGTTTTCTCTCCTGCAATGTGCGAGCGTGGAATGTCTGACATCGTCACAGACTCTACAACTCCTCCTCTGAAAGGGCATTGGAGCATATGATGGCTCTTGTACAGGGGCTTGGACGTTCTGACGCACCACCAAGTGATCTAGAAGACTGATCAGTGCATTCATGCTATTCACACCAACAGTGGCAGTGGCTGGAGTGGCGTGAGTGGACTGGGGTGCTTGAAAGGATGCTGGTGACTGTGCATATTGTGGAACAGAATGTGCATGGGATGGTTGAGGCAAGTGAACAGCTGGGGAATTGGGCACAAACTGTTCTGCTAAAGGTGAAAGCTGTGATGTTGGTGTCTGAACTGATGCGTTGGCAAACATAGTGGCTTGAGGCGGAACGAACCCCTGGGAAAAAGGCAGCTGAAACTGGGGCCCTGCTGGCGCTGGTTGAGACAGCTCTGGCTCTCGTGACATGGCTGACTGTGTGTGAGTGACTATGTGTCTCTGTGGAGTATGAGAACTGGTCAGCGTGCGCATCCTGAGTTCCCTCTGGTAGGCGTCAATGCGTTCCTGGACCTCGCTCGTGGTCCACTCCTCAGCCGCCTTGAAGCTGAGTCTGTTAGAGAGTATGGGGTCTGGGCAAAACTTGATGAACATCATGCATACCTCCCGTCCCGGATCTTCAACACTTCGTTTCTGTCTCTTTAGGCACTCGTCAGCGATATCAATGGCATTATTCAACCTGATCCAGTAGTCCATCACCCCTTCGTCTCGCAGTGGCCTGGTGTTGTAAAAGTCAGCCATTGGCATGGATGAGTAGGTCAACTCACTAAAGTGTTGTTTCAGTATGTCATAGACAAAGTCGGGGGTCGCGTCAGTAGAGTTATGTCGTAGAGTAACCCGCACTACATCTCTAGCCTTCCCCCTTAGCTTAGCTAATATCTCCTGTAGCTGCAGGTGTACTGGAACATTACTCTTACGAAAATATGCCCCAACCATTTCCACCCACTCCCGGACAGAACACTTATCACTGCTATCACCCCTATAAATAGGCGGCTCCTTAGCATCAGATTGCATTACTAGCCTAACACCGGACAAATTAAACTCCGTCGGTTGCTGTTCAGGCTGTGAACCCCCCTTTTTTACAGATGTGTCGTGTGCTGTTACATCACTATTACGTTGCAGCTGGTCTGCAATAGACTGGCCAATTTGGCTGGCTAACTCTGTAATAAGGGCTCTTACATCATCACTAGAGGCTGATGTGGTACGCTGCTCACTTGGGGAAGGACTGGGGGGAAACTGGACACGACTGGAACACGCCCTGGGTGTTCTCAACCCTCCCACATCAGGCGACTGAACCTCGTCCTTGAATAACCTCCCCCTCCCAAACCCCGCAGTAGCATACATATCTCGATCAAAAACACCCGTACCCACTGGTGTATTTACTGAGTCCATTGTGCAATACTTGGGTGAAACAATGCAGTCCCCACGGCGATCGAAGTGGCGTCGATACTCGAAGAATCCAGAAGGTCACGGCACCAATGTAACCCGTCTTGTCTGTCTGCGTTGTGTTCTGGGTTGTTCTCAAGTGGACACAGAGGCACGGGCTGTCACAATGCAGTTTATTATCTGCGGTCATAAACAATATAGCAATGAGTGTTGCGTGACATCAGGTTAGCATCTCAGTCAAATTCAGCATTGCTCTGCCGTATTCACATTAATCACATTTAACCTCTTTTCATAAAGAAAAACTACATACATTTGTAATCAAAACAAATACAAAAAAAAAATCTAAGATATTCCCAATAGAAAAACACATTGTAAATTCCCCTTAGTCATACATTAATTCCATTATATAAACTACACATATATTCATTGAGTCATCTCGAACAAATATGCACAAAGACAAAAAAAACATACCTGCGGTCATAAACAATATAGCAATGAGTGTTGCGTGACATCAGGTTAGCATCTAAAAAAAATAACATCACGTCAATACAATGTTAATGGCCTGCCGAACAGCTAGCTCACCACGTGCTGCAGCAGCTACCGAACTGCATTTAACATATAAAAAAACACAATATCGCGGCTCGTAGTTCATTAAGACTACTGCAAGATTCACTCATCATCATAGACACTCTTACACGATGATAAGTCAACAAATAAGTGATAATAGCAACTTATATATCCGTTTTATTATCGGAGAGACCTGACGTGAACTCACCTCAGTCAAATTCAGCATTGCTCTGACTGAGGTCAACCTTGCGCGGCGCAAGTCCCCGGTCTGATGACGTCACACGCACGCACTGCACTAACCCGACGCGCAGGCAAAATGAACCCAAAACGAAACTCCCAGTAATACAAAAATAAATATTTTTTTGGTGGAATTCATAAGTACACAAATAAACCTGCTACATGAGTACTGCAGGTATTTGGAAATCTAAGCAGTTCTTGCTGCTCTTCATTCTCACGTAAAAGATTTGGACGTTGACTGGTGCTCTTTTACTAATTAATGACATTAATAAAGGCGATGTTTACAATGCAGAGATTGGAAACCATTCTGCTGCGCACAATTTCGAAATCATTTGCGATTTATAAATTTCACATCTGGAAGAGAGGTGTATGCAGGTTTTTTAGTGCCACGTACGCACATTGGAGAAATTATTGTAAGATCAAATGTAGGAAGATTTCCTAAAATAGTAATAATGATAAAAACTGAGGTTATTGCTTGTGGGTCTAAGCAACACTCTCGCCCGAAGCCTTCAAGCAAGAAAACGGATCTGAGGACCATGCTTCTTGCGAAGAAGGGGAGGGGCGAGTGAGAATTGCTCATCCATGGAATCTTCAGGAAATCGATGTCTGTATTCCGCAGTCAAGTGCATTTTGGGACACGCCGGTTTCTAGGAAGGAAGTGCACTCCCTCTTGGCGAAGGAGACCATAGAATGTATTTCTCCTCCCGAGGCCGGTACACCTTGGTTCCAAAGAAGGATGGGGGTTGCGTCCCATTATAGATCTGACACATCTGTACAGTTCTCTGAGAAGATTCAGGTTCAGGATGCTGACAATTCCCACCATTGTGAGTCAAATCAGGTCCGAGGACACATACTTCCACATATCCATCCTTCCTTCTCACAGGAAGTTCCTGAGGTTTGCTTTTGGGGGCAAAGCTTTCCAATATCAGGTTTACCAAATGTATGGATGCAGCTATGGCCCTGCTGAGACTCTAGGGCATCCATGGATTGACGACTGGCTCATATTGGCCCAGTCTCAGGAGATGCCGGGTCGGTTCTTGGCCATATAAAGTACTTGGGGTTGAGACTCAACACAATAAAAGAGCCTGTTAACACCCGCCTAATGAACCACCTTCCTATCAGGGAATCTGTATGATCAGATGCCTTCGTTCCCTGATCAGGGTTTTTCCTGCATAGAGAATTATGAGGCTCCGTCAGATGTCGTGCCGCCTCCGGACAAAACTCGGACAGACAGTCACATGGTCAGATACACTTTTCCCACCGTGATGGTTCTGTTGCTGTTACCGCTTGTGTCCATTCTCAAACCGTATAGTGCTGCGCGGATCGCGGATAATCCGCGGGTCGGGCGGGCCAAGTAATACAAACATTCCATTCCAATTAATCGAGGGTGGATGACAGATAAATCATTATAATGTGTTGAGTTTAATAAAGACATGGAACTCTCATCACGGTAAAACGCAATGAACGTGTGTGACTCTTTTACTTTCGTTAATTCAACAACGTAATTCTCTTCAGGGAAAACCTATCAAGGAAAACATATCAGGGCTCGAGTAACGCTTGTCAGGGACCATACATTGTGTCCAGGACACGTGTGTTTTTTTTTCCTTTTTTTGAAGGGAAAAGTGAGAGAGAATTGTAGGCCTACTACTTGCCCAACCAGACAAATGCCCTGATTAAAACAATTTTTAATATAATAATAAAAAAATAACTAGGGAATCATCGAAAACGTGAGGATGATTCTGTTTTATTTCATTTAGTTGATAATAATATAGGCCAAAGTTGCGCTGTTGAGGCTCGCGCAGTTATTTATAACATATTATAGTTAAGAAACAATATATAGCCTAGGCTACACACGACCAGAGTGCTGTTTCCTGAATGCCATCAAGATTGAAACTGAGACTGATTTCATAACAATGTTTTCTGGGTTTGGACCCAGTGCCCGGTGCCTTCAGTGCTGGAGTTCCTCTATGATCGCTTCTCTGCTGGTCTTACCCTCTCCACTATTAAGGTGTATGTGGCAGCTATAGCAGCTTTCCATGCCTATTAAGTGAAGTTTAAAATAAAATAAAAAACATGAAATTGTATTATTTGTGTCCTAAAAAGATGGTAAATAACACAAAAAAAATAATTCTGATTTCTCTTTATGGTCTTGCCTTTTTAAGGTTTAAAAAGTCTGAACTGAATTTATCTATTGGTGGAGCTACATTAATTCCATCTCATACTGTTAAAAATATGGGTGTAACATTTGATTTGTTGCTTACATTTCAATCTCATATAAGTTCTATTAGCAAGACTGCATTTTATCTTCCTGATACTGACCAGGTTCAACGAGTATGGGGTCTCTGAGGAACAAGTGGACATTTCTAAATTTGTGGGTGTTTTCAAACTGGTGGGTGTTTATAAATCATGCAATGAAAATGATGCCCTTCACCCAACCACACCCCTAAACCCTACACACACTGTGACGTGGGCAAATCAGGGAACACGGTCGAAAACGCCCCTGTGTTTATGGCCTCACCCACTGATCTGGTAACTCCTATTACTGTCCTGCAGAGACCTATACTTGAGTTCAACCCTGTTTAGCTTCATTAGGAAACCAGGCAAAAGCTGCAGGGTCAAACAACATTGAAAATTGAAATCATATACCTAATGTTCTGTTTCTGTGTGAACCAAATTTCTGCAATGAAGTGAATCCTCCTTCCCTGACCCATGTAGAGTTGAATGTTCTACTGATCTGCTCTCTGCTTTCATTATTATAGTGAGTGGAGATCATGGATCTGATGCATGGTCTGTGGGAAGTTCTGCTTATGGTTCATTCAGATCACGATCAGGAGCAGACCCAATTTTCGGTTCATCGCATTCCAGAGATTCATCTTACACAAGTTACGTGTCGGGGGCCATAAAACGATATAACAGCATGGAATTGCCACGACCAGACAGTGAGTGTCTTGTTTTATTTGGCACTTTCAGTACATTTTGGACTCCCTGTGACCTTTACAGCATTAGAGCTCATGTTTTCCATGAATACCATCTGTTTTGTTGTGAAAATATAATATTTAGTCTACATTGTCGTAAATTTGTCACCACATATTTCCCCCATAATACAATCAATTTGGACCCTTTCTAGCCTACATCTCCAGCGATTTTCTCAATTTTTGATAATTGAATTTATGACAATAAATGCAAACCTGATATGAAATAAAATTAAAAAAGCACATATAATATTTCGTTTGATCTTCTTATGTTGATGATCAACATTTTCTGGAGTTTAAGCACCTGTTTATACTGATAAATTCTTCTTCTCTATACATCTATATGGTCAACTTTAAATGCTTGCATTAAATAGCAATCAGGCTTGTAATAAAGATATTTCATAGATAAAACAGGGACAAAACATGTAAAATACCGTCTGATTAATAAAGTATTTGTATAATGTTTTAATGATTACCAATAGACTGTGTTAATTTTAGGAACATATTGAAAGTTTTAAATCTCAGAATTTTGTAATAAGAGTTTCAAACCTTTTACTGATTTAAATGTTTTTCCCCCAGTGAGTGGAGAAGAGCGGTCGGACACATGGTCTGTGGGAAGTTCTGCTTACAGTTCATTCAGATCACGATCAGGAGCAGACAGCGATTCAGTTTTTAGCTCATCACGCTCAAAAGTCTCATCTAATAGCTCAGGATTCGGGTCTTTGCGGTCCATCCCGGAGTCTGTGGAACAATCAGGAACCAGACGAGCACTTGGTGTGACCATGATCTCAAAACTTTTCCCAAGAAGATCAAAGCAGCATGATAAGCATGAAGACACTAAGAAAAATTGAAGTATATCAAATTAATGAAAGAGAAATTCTGTCTTTATAATGTTGACATTTATAATTTTGACGACATAATATTGTCGAGTGGAGATGTACACTCACCTAAAGGATTATTAGGAACACCTGTTCAATTTCTCATTAATGCAATTATCTAATCAACTAATCACATGGCAGTTTCTTCAATGCATTTAGGGGTGTGGTCCTGGTCAAGACAATCTCCTGAACTCCAAAACTGAATGTAAGAATGGGAAAGAAAGGTGATTTAAGCAATTTTGAGCGTGGCATGGTTGTTGGTGCCAGACGGGCCGGTCTGAGTATTTCACAATCTGCTCAGTTACTGGGATTTTCACGCACAACCATTTCTAGGGTTTACAAAGAATGGTGTGAAAAGGGAAAAACATCCAGTATGCGGCAGTCCTGTGGGCGAAAATGCCTTGTTGATGCTAGAGGTCAGAGGAGAATGGGCCGACTGATTCAAGCTGATAGAAGAGCAACTTTGACTGAAATAATCACTCGTTACAACCGAGGTATGCAGCAAAGCATTTGTGAAGCCACAACACGCACAACCTTGAGGCGGATGGGCTACAACAGCAGAAGACCCCACCGGGTACCACTCATCTCCACTACAAATAGGAAAAGAGGCTACAATTTGCACGAGCTCACCAAAATTGGACAGTTGAAGACTGGAAAAATGTTGCGAGTCTCGATTTCTGTTGAGACATTCAGATGGTAGAGTCAGAATTTGGCGTAAACAGAATGAGAATATGGATCCATCATGCCTTGTTACCACTGTGCAGGCTGGTGGTGGTGGTGTAATGGTGTGGGGGATGTTTTCTTGGCACACTTTAGGCCCCTTAGTGCCAATTGGGCATCGTTTAAATGCCACGGCCTACCTGAGCATTGTTTCTGACCATGTCCATCCCTTTATGACCACCATGTACCCATCCTCTGATGGCTACTTCCAGCAGGATAATGCACCATGTCACAAAGCTCGAATCATTTCAAATTGGTTTCTTGAACATGACAATGAGTTCACTGTACTAAAATGGCCCCCACTGTCACCAGATCTCAACCCAATAGAGCATCTTTGGGATGTGGTGGAACGGGAGCTTCGTGCCCTGGATGTGCATCCCACAAATCTCCATCAACTGCAAGATGCTATCCTATCAATATGGGCCAACATTTCTAAAGAATGCTTTCAGCACCTTGTTGAATCAATGCCACGTAGAATTAAGGCAGTTCTGAAGGCGAAAGGGGGTCAAACACAGTATTAGTATGGAGTTCCTAATAATCCTTTAGGTGAGTGTATAAACAGAAATCATATTGATTTGTAATTTGTGATTGTAATTTACATTATGGGCTCTATTAACGACAGAATCAGCCTATTAATTTGCCTATAATGATCTAAGCGCATGATCTAAAGCGCAAGTGCACTTAGGTCGTGTCCGAATCCACTTTTGCTAGTTTAATGAAAAATGGTCGGCAGTCTCGGCGCATGGTCTAAAAGCATTGTCCCTATTCTCCTAATGTGTAATGAGTGTGTTTTGGGCGTAAGGTGCAAAAAAATCAGGGCAGATTCGCTATTTACATGACGCAATTTGCAAACAGAAAGACTGAACGCTTCTCCAGAGCGCAAACGGATCTGCTTGTGCGCGAGATTAAAGGTTAAAGCGAGAGCATCTACGGGACAAGCTGGATTCCTCCATCTTTATGTACACAATATTAATCTTACATTTTAATCCTGTTATTTTTATTTGGCATGTTAGTGTGCTGCTGCTCGTCCCTGTGTGTGTGTAATAAGCAGAGTGTATGCGTCTGGTGGACCCGCCTATAGGCTCATATTACTAATGCGCTCTTTAAATGACAAAAAAAAAAATACTGCGCCATTGACTTTAGACCAGGTTTCAGTTGGTCAATGTCTCAGTCTATTTCCTCAGTTCCTCGAAATAGCAATGCGCCAACAATGCACCAGAACACACCTGGTTTTCAGACCAGCAGCCCATGGGCCACAGATGGGCACAAATGCATTTGCTATTTTAACAACGTGGTGCAGGACGTGAAAATGAAAACTGCGTCGGGCTGAAACTAGCAAAACACACTTTTTGTCACACTTGGCTCTGCATTGCGTCGGGTGTATGATTGGACCCTGAGTGTTTTTTGATTATTTTGTCAAAAAATTGTGTTTATTTTTAAACTTTCTTTATAAATCTTTTCATTTTTAATCCCAGATGCATGTGTGTGTGTGTATATATATATATATATATATCATCTTTCAAAAATGTCTATCAAAATGTATAACGTACAACTCATATTGAATGATGTTCACTATCCCGGTAAAATTTTAAATTGGATCTGTGGTTTTTTTTCTTTAGCCTGCAGTGTAAAGTATTTCACTCGGTTCCGTGATCATTCCCGATTCAATTTCAGCGAGTGAAGAACAAATTCAGGTGCATTATGTATTATGTATGTTATCGTCTCTGACAGACTGAAGCCTCATGCTGAAGCCGCTCTGGATGCTATTTTCTTCCTCTTCTCGGAAAATGATGATGTAGTCGAAACATCTGGTAGTGTGTGTTTCCAGGTAATGCATTTACTGTGCAAACCGCTGTTTTTAGTTCTAATATTCCAACCGACAGAGTTTAAGGTTTTGATGGACGTGATAACGTGTGTGAGCGGTGACCGATGTTTGATTTTTGGGTAATTATAAAACATGCTGGAGACATTAATAAATTGCTAGAGACTGACATGTTTGAGTCTGACTTGTCAAAAATGTTACATTCAGCTGTTGCAAATTTGTTGACTTCTAAAAACCAACTCTTTTTTTAAAACCAGGAACTGAATGTTTTTTGTTGTTTTTTTTTTCATTTTTAATCAGACAGATCTGAAGTTATATTTAAAATCAATATTTCATTGTAATGCATTACGTTACTTGTGAAGGACACATGTTCACTTCATAATTTCCCTGCCAACATAAGGGAACATGAACCATATTGTGGTGTTTGATGATGCCTAAATTCAGTCTAGGTCTGCAGCTCAAACCATGCCTGCCTCTTCTCCACCGCACTGCTTCAGGCCGATGTACAGGTGTTTGCCAAATGAAGCACAATCTACTCAAGACTTCCCGTCTGTCCTGCAGCAGCTTCTCCTTCTGGTTTACACTGGAAAGACTCGTTTAGCACAGAACCTGCTGCAGAAACAAGCGGCTGATGGTGACGGTCAGACTTCAAGAACGGTGTGTTTTGTGTCACTGGATCATTGTGTGTGTTGAAAAAGTAAAATGTATTTTTGAATGGTGTTGGTCCAGGGCATCGGTTCCTTCAGTGTTCGTTCAGTTCAGCTGGATATGGACGGGATCTCAGTCATTTAGAAGAGCTCTGAACATCAGCAGACGACAGGGTTAGATAGTGGATTTCTGTGAGTAGAAGGTTGAGAAACTGAGATAAACGCTGCTGTTCAGTACAAGTATGTAGTCAGGGATCTGATTGGTTGCTCCCAAACTTTATTTAACCGGATAACTTTATGAATAAGAGCAAAATTACATTACTATGGATGTCTGTATTTCTATGTTCTGAATATGAATAAGAATACATTTTCTCCTGATTATTTTCTCCTTTTGTTTTGTGTGTTAAAAGGAAACAAATCTTTGGAAATGCCAAATTTCCAGATCACATTACAATGCATGGCCCACAAGACTGATTCAAAGCATATAATCAACCTTTTAGTAAGTATCTTTTGATGAGTATGATCTTGAAATTTACATTTAATATGAGACTGAGGCCTTGTCCACACAGAGACGTGTTTAACTGTATACGTAAAAATGTAGTATCGTATCATCGCTTCGTCCAGACGGACCCGGTGTTTTGGGAGCCTGAAACCGCTATTTTTTTAAACCGGGTCCCAGAGTGGATAATCTGAAAACGACACCCTTGCTTTTTCGTGTGTACAGCCAATCCGTTTATTTTGTGAAACGATGATGTCATCACCCCACGTGTCGACCCGAGTCAGACACACTACGTCAAGTAACAGCAACAACAACTGCGGACGACATGCTTGTGTTCATCCTGCAGAAGCTACTGAGCCTCTTTTATTTCTTTATTTATTATTTACTTGAATGTATTTTTATTTTATTTCTTTATTTTACTTCTTTATTTATTTATATTTTCTTTCTTATGCTATGATGCTTGTTTATGTGCATGCTCCAAGTCTTCTTAAGATAGTGTATGTCCGTGGCAGAATTACAGCGCCACATACTGGTCTGACATGTATACTACATGGTTTTGAGTCGGTTTCAGTGGTTTCGTGTGTATGCAGATATTTCTTGAGACGACGCCGTGTTTACGGATTTCTTTTTAGAACGAGGGGGAAAAAAGATTGGATAGGGAAAGCTCTGGCTTCGTGTGGATGTGGCCTGAATCTTCCAACTAACTGTTTCAGACACTGAGAGAAAAGAGCTGATGCTGCAATGTGTATTATGAGATAATTAAAGTGTTTTTTTTTTACCATGGACGCATGTAAACCTGTTTTAAGAGACTTTTGCATCAGTCGATCTGGGTTGCGATTAAAAAAATCTTGCCTATGAAAAAAATCTATAACTCCATTATACAGGGAAAAAATGACTTGATGTGTATGCAACTGATTCGTGGTTCTTCAGCCCTACAGAAGTAATTACTGTACATATTTTTGTCATTGAGTTTGGACTGAAATGGTCTTTTAGATTATTATTTGAAAAAAGCTAATTATATCAAATCAATCAGTTTCCATGTTGGAGTAGTTCCTGCGTTCAGCTTTTGGTCTAGCAGTGTGTGATTGTAGACCAGAAGTCTTTGGGAACTTCTTTTCTTCTGTGCCAAGGTTTCCTCTTAGATACATCCAGCACTTAATTAAACTAGAGGGTGAAAATCCATTCAGGAACACAGTATTTATTTACAGGATGAGCCTCAGTCTGATGTGTCTTGATTGTAGATGGGTCGGTTATATTGGGTCTTTGTATGACTGCTCATGTCCAATAAAGTTTAATCATTCTTTACTTTTGAATGTTTTTGTCCACTTGTTTTTAAGGACTTCAGACTGTATTTAATGTTGACACACACGTGACCCATTAGTTGAGGAGTTTCAGCGACTGAATATACAAAATAAAGATAAATTCTTGCTTTATAATCTAATATTTTGTCTATAATAAGAAATACATTGAATACTTATTTAAAAATTAAAATAAATTATAAAGAATTAAAACATTAAAATAGGCTCAGTCTCTGTTTTTGTCAAGTTTATTTATATATTGCTTTATGCAATGAAATCGCTTCAAAGCAGCTTTAAAGAAAAATAAATGTGAGCCAGTGTTATTTTAGTATAATTGAGAGACTATTATAGTTTTTTTAGCACATTATATTATTTACATATTCAGTTGTATTGATTTTGTTTAGTCATTTTTATTAAATGTCTTTTTTTTTTTAAAATGTTTGTATAGTTTTTATTAATTGTTTGTTATTTTAGTACATTGAGTTAAACTTAAAACTTAAACATTTTAAACATTATACCAGCAATTTCCATTGTTTTAGCATTTGCTCAGTCATTATCACCTCAAGTTTAGGGAAATTAAAATCCCACATTCGTGGCAGATACTGTAATGCTTTTATACTCCCGGGGCTTTGGAAAAATTGGTCTTTTGTTACTGTCCGTGGTTTACTGTCTTTTAAGTCTGTTCTGGATTTGGGTTTATTTTTAGCTGGCCCATCCCACCAGATATACAGTATTTTCCAAAACTACCACATATAACATGCATTCCCCCAAATATTCTTTATCACATTTTATCAGGTTTAACCTGCCTGTTTTTCTTGCTTTTTCATGTTCAACATGTGTTGCTGTACAGTTACCTTCACATTTTGTCATTTTAGTCTATATTCTAATAATGCTACTTTGACTATTTATCAGCTAGTTTTAACTTCTTGATGATTTTCTTGCTTAAAATCTTTCTTTGCCTCCTTATTTTTGTAAAAAAGGACCAAATTCCTTTTATTCCAGAGGCCATTTTCAGCTAATTCTACAGTAGGTTTATCAACTATATTAATAATTTCATAATAACAGCTGGCTCATCCGTACCACGCCCTGCGTCCGCCCAAGTTCAGGGGTGTCCACTTCAAATCCGTACTGAACAACGCTGCCCCTGTCTTGAGAGCGGAGATCGCAGTTCTACAGGCGATAGAGTCGGTCCCTCCAGTCGATATGAAGACCGGCTTCTACAGCCAAGACTTTACGGCTTCATTGTATCCATGAAAGGTGGTGGGTTACGACCAATCTTGGACCTGCGAGTCTTGAACCACCCCTTACACAGGCTTCCGTTCAAGATGTTGATGCAGAAATTAATTTAAGATGCATCCGTCCCCGCGATTGGTTTGCAGTGATCAACCTGAAGGACGCGTACATTCATGTCTCGATCATCCCACGACACAGGCCATTCCTGCGCTTTGCTTTCAAGGGTAGAGCATATCATTACAAAGTCCTACCCTTCGGGCTGTCCCTATCGCCTTGCGTCTTTACAAAGGTCGTGGAGGCGGCCATTGTTCCCATGAGAGAGCGTGGTGTTTGTATCCTCAGCTATCTCCACGACTGGCTGATACTAGCTCAGTCACGAGATCAGTTGTGCGAAAACAAGGACAGCCAGCCAGTTGTGACTTCGGGTCAACTGGGAAAAGAGCAAACTCGCCTCCCTGCAGAAGATCTCTTTTCTTGGTATGGAGTTGGACTCGGTGAACACACCGATGAACACACTCACAGAGGAACGTGCTTAGTCAGTGCTGAACTGCTTGAATAAACTCAAGAGCAGGGTAGCGGCCCCACTGAAACATTTTCAGAGGCTCCTGTGGCATATGGCATCCGCAGCCACAGTAACGCCACTCGGGCTGGTTCATTTGAAGCCGCTTTAGCAATGATTTCACGGCCGAGTCCCGAGATGGGTGTGACAATCACCCTGGCCTGCCGCCAAATCCACAGCCTGTGGTCATATACTTCATTTCTATGGGTCATCCCTGGCCTGCTAGCCGACGAGCTTTCACGACACGGCTTTGCCCCGGGAGAGTGGCGACTCCAGCTGATATGGGACCACTTCAGAGCCTTCTCGCACAGACACTGCAAAGTCAGGGAGGACGAGGAGCAGGTCTTGCTAGTTGCCCCTTATTGGTTCCCAGAACTCATGCTCTTCACGACAGCCCCTCCCTGGCGCATTCCTCTGAGGAAGGACCTGCTTTCTCAGGGCACCATATGGCACTTGCGTCCAGACCTCTGGAAACTCCATGTCTGGTCTCTGGATGGGACACGAAGGACTTCCACAAGCAGTCGGGTGGGAAAACAGTAAAACCCAGGGGGTCAGAAAGACCACTGTCTTCAGAGGAGTTTGATCTCAGGTGTGAGGACAGTAAAACCAAGGGGGGTTGAAGGGCCACTGTATTCTTAAATCCAGCTAGATCTGGTTTACTAGGGGAGCGGAAAGTTACAGGAGAAGAGACTAGATAGGTATAAAAGACTGTCTGTTTTCTGTGTGATTAGGTCTTTGTTCCTACCACGAGGTAGCTGTCGCGGTATTTTTTGTGAACAAACCACTTAAAGAGAATAAACCTTTTTTCTCTTTAATACAATTGGACTCTGAATGTTTCTTACGCCTTGATGCTGTTTGTTTGTTAGTTATTGTTTTTGCCACAACAGCATGAACATAGCTGTTCCTCAATTTGTGTGTTTCCCATTTGAATGGTCAGCGTATGAGGCGGCTGCTGCTTGCGCTGGGACCTATAGGCTTTAGCTTCAATTTTGATTAAATTATTCTCTAATCGGTTGCATGTTATGTAGTGGATATATCCCTTGAATGCATACTGCAGTCCCTTTTGTCTTTCTCTCTCAGATATTTCACCTGTTCTCCAAAAATGACTAATTATCTCCTTGGGAATGTCTGACACCGCTGCATGCATACTGTAATAGACGTGCCAGGTGCAAAAGCTTGTCAGGCGTAGCAACAGTAACTAAGGAGGGCGGAGCTTAGCGAAGGGTCAATTCTGACTTTATATCTCACAATTCTGACTTTATAACAAACAATTGCAACTTTTATCTCACAATTCTGACTTTATATATAAGTAACTGAGACGTTAAGTATACGAGCCAATAGCAATGGAGGCGGGGACTTTGCTCTTATACTAAATGAAGCAAAGGTGAAGAGTTACACTCTAGATATTTTTGGACATGAAGAAATTATTTTAAGAATGTTTTAATATGTCATTTTGGTTATCAAACATTAATTTTAATGGATATAATAATTATTATCGACTGCAGGGAGACTAAATAATCTGTTAATGCAACTGTTAATAGTTTTTAATAAAAGTATATAATATCTATTCATTGTGGGATTAAGAGTGGTTAATAGGTTTAAGTTTGCCTGATGAAGTCACTTTCCAAAATATCTGTATTTAAAGATTATCGCTTTTGAAAAAATTGCTAATATCATACTTTTTATGCATGTGTAAAATAACCTTGAACATCACATTTACACCCTACACATACACCTACAGCTAGACCCACCCATACGCGCCACTGTTCTGAAGCACCTATAAGTAAGTTCAGTCAAACATACATTTACTCTGAAACATACATTTACGGAAATGGACTTAAGTGTAGTAAATTAGCTCTATGAATTATTAATAATCAATAATGACTTGTTATAATTGATTATTAATATTTGGATCAGTTAATAGAATTAACTTAATGTTGCAAATTAATATTACAATCAATTAACCTGTTTTTCCTGTGAACACTCAGTGTTAATTGTTTATTAATTCTAAGAAATGTACATTTCCGGGGCATGGGAAATTTCTATCTTACTTTACAGTACTACTAAGAGCAAGTAGTCAAGATCTATGATTAGGGACTCCAGTATGAGCTTGAGACACAGACAACTTTACGTGTGACATGAACAAGACTTTATTAACTAGACTAAACACTTAAACTATTCTAACATACACATAAATACATACAGTTTACCAAGGGAAAGAGAGCTGAAGCAGAATACAGGAAAGCAAGAAGTTATAGCATTGTTTGAAATTCAGCAGATCAACAGCCTTGAGCAAACCATCAGTTTAGTTCTAACACTCCTTTCTTTAAAAGGGGTAAGGATACTTAAAGTATCAAATAATGAGACTAAGTTTGATACTTGCATGTCTCGCCGATTTGAATTAAACTGTCCTGATGCAATTTGTTGAGGCTCCAGTTGATCTTTGCTGATGTGGTCTTGCTGAGAGAGAACCAGTGGG
Organism: Rutilus rutilus; assembly: GCA_021464565.1. Taxonomy (NCBI): domain Eukaryota; kingdom Metazoa; phylum Chordata; class Actinopteri; order Cypriniformes; family Leuciscidae; genus Rutilus; species Rutilus rutilus. The sequence continues at coordinate 2,160,764 of JAJAQA010000004.1, forward strand.
AGTCAGAGGGTCTTTGGTGAATGGAAAGACAAGGCCGCAGCCTGGCACACGCTTGGGGGTCCTTAGAAATCTTCTAGTTCAGCATCATCTTCACATCAGGATTCCAGAAAAGGACTAAAAAGAAAGAGATGTGATCTTATGATCAGTGATTTTTAAAGCGTGAAGATGTCACACCCTGTGTGAGCCTATAAGAAGTTGTTCCCTTTGGAGGGAGATTTTATGACCCTTTGTGTTCTAGGAGGGCATTTGAATATGTACTTTCATTGGGTGTTTAAGAAAAAGAATCTTCAAGATTCTTATAATACTAATGCGTCACAAAGTTAGCAAAATGTAATGTAAATTAACAAATGGGGAACGAAGATTGGAGTTTATAGAGACTAAACATGCCACACATATGATTTTGGTCAACCATAGTATGCAAAGTCTGAAACATTAACCCAAAAGAGTTTACAAGAATACATAGGCCAAACCACATAAAAGGAAAATCATGAGATGGGAAAATTAGATACATGTTTATACATTTCTCAAGTGGTTATATATAGAATATATAGGATTAACAGGGTTTATTTCTCCTTCTCAGCAAGAAGTAAATGAGAGTCACAACTCTCTGGAAATTCCTTTTGGGGTCGTAAAACTTCTTATCAGTCTTAATGTGTCCTGTAACAGGAGACCGAGTTTTGCCAGTGTGTTACCTTCATTTGTGATGTTAGTTTGGGGGAAGTTTCATAGACCTTTGTTGGGTGAGTGAGTTTGCTGGATTATTCATTAAATATAACGAATAATTTGTGTGTGTCTGATTGGTCCAGATGCTACATAATTAAGCATTTATTATTTTTAAAAAATAATCGTCTTTTCCTTGTTAATTCGTAGTAAATATGACTTTTAATCAAACTCGACGTGTTTAACCTACTGTTTCTGTGATACATTGCTACTGCTTTCACTTTCATATTTGTCTAGCTAAGATTTTTTTTAAGACACTTAGAGCTTGTTCTCCATAGTCGTTTATGCTTATACATATGGCTTGTCACGGATTGCGTTTTAGGTTAATTTGTAGAATACATTCATGTATTTTTTTTAAAGTACGTGGCTGTGCAATTATGCTTGTGCCAGGAGTGTGTGCACGCAAGAGAGATTTATTTGTAGAGGCATTCCCAATAGATGGGTTCAAAGCAGCTCACAGTGACGGCCCCTAAAATCTGTTAGTGAAGGAAATAAGCACTTTCATTTCTTAAACAAGCCTGTTCTTCATGTGTGCTTTTGATAACGGAAATCCCTTTACCTAATCCATAGAAAACAATACGTATAAACAATCATGTATTTTAAAGTACGTGGCTGTGCAATTATGCGTGTGTCAGGAGTGTGCGCGCGCAAGAGAGATTTATTCATTAATTTAGTTCTCCTTTTTACATTTTGCATATTTTTAAAGGATATATAATTACTGAAAACATGTTGTTGTTTTTTTTTTGCAATGAAAGCCAATTTAGCCCAGAGTTTTATGTGATCTATATTTGTGTTTTCTCTTGATTGAGAAAATTAAACAATTCTCATTTCTTCATTATTTAGTTAACCATGGTCCATGGATGATGATTAACTTGACTCCATTCATGAGGCATTTGTATTAACTGTTTGATTTGTATTTATCAGCTTTCTTGTTAAATGTTCAGAAAGCACACACAACATGATACCCTGAGTGTGTTTGTTCTGTATTTGTTGCAGGTGACGCCCAGCATCTGTCAGAGCTCAGGATTGTGTTGATGGGATATAGAGGAGCTGGTAAGAGTTCAGCTGGAAACACCATCCTGGGCAGAGAGGAGTTTGACTTGAAGAAATCTGCTCAGTGTGTGAAGAGACATGGAGAAGTAGCAGACAGACACATCACTGTCATTGAAGCTCCAGGATGGAGGAGGAATTCCTCTGTAGAGTTCAGTCCTGAGTTACTGAAACAGGAGATTTTGCTCAGTGTGTCTCTGTGTCCTCCAGGACCACACGCTGTACTACTGATCATACGTGTGGACAATGCATTTAAAGAGACTGAGAGAAAAGCATTGCAGGAGCATCTGGATCTTCTCAGTGAGAGAGTCTGGAGTCACACTATAGTGCTGTTCACTGGTGGAGACTCTCTGTTAGACACATCTATAGAGCAGCACATTGAGAGTGAAGGGCCGGATCTCCAGCGGCTGCTGGACAAATGTGGGAACAGGTTTCATGTTCTCAACAATCACAACAGGAGTGACGACACTCAGATCAAGGAGCTGCTGGAGAAGATTGAGGAGACAGTGGCACAAAACAACGGCTGCCATTTTGAAATAGACAGAAAGATTTTACAGGAGGTGAAAGAGAGAAGAAGAGCAGAGGAAGAGAGAGCAGAAGAACGAATGAAGAGGATGCAAAAAAGGAGAGAAAACATCAGATCACAGATGAGTGAGTCCACATACTTTATAGTGCAGATACACACTGAGTATATTAAAGGCAGGGTAGGTAGGATTTATTAAAAATTAAAGATCCAAATTTGTTAAAACTTTCTATATATATCAATACATAATTAAAATGTAAGAACTCTGAAAAAAAGAGTATAAAAATCAAGTGACTCTAGACCGTTTAATCTGTATTAAACACAGCTCATTATTTCGATTCGGGACGAATCAAAGGATTGGCTTAGGCGACTGTCACTCTCTCGCAACCATGGCAACCACCCTTTTGCCACACAGCACCTGCCCACTTGCGCGCGACCGTTTGATTTGAGGAGTGCGAGAGGCACGGAACCTGATCACACCTCCGTCCAGTAGATGGCGGTAATGCACTATGTTTGCAAGCTGCCAATAAAATCTATCGAAGAAGAAGAAGAAGGCACTGAACCTAGGAATACCAAAACAATGGCAGAGAAAGAGCAATCTAAATTTACAGTACCGGCATATGCAGTTAGTGAAGGCAAACCAGGCAAAAAAATGCCCCTTCCCCTCCGCTTGTCTCAGGTAAATAATGCGTCCTCTAGCTCAGCGGTCGGAGTCGCGCGTTCATGTGTTTTGGGGGCGTGGCTTTGGAAGAAGCACAGAAATGAGAGGGTGGAGTGAATGGAAATAATGAGATGTCTTTAAAACAGTCGTGAGAGGTCTACAGACACTCGATTTTGATACTTTCTTTTTCAGAGTACTTACATTTTAATTATGTATTGATATGTACATAAAGTTTAAACAAATTTGAAAAATAAAATTTTTAGACCATTTCTACCTACCCTGCCTTTAAGTAAATCATGAAAATGTTTCAGTCACAGCAATAATAGCAAGAAACTTCTTGTCATTAACCGCTATTTGTAGAGGCATTCCCAATAGATGGGTTCAAAGCAGCTCACAGTGACGGCCCCTAAAATCTGTTACTGAAGGAAATAAGCACTTTCATTTCTTAAACAATCCTGTTCTTCATGTGTGCTTCTGATAACAGAAATCTTTTTACCTAATCCATAGAAAACAATACAAAAATAAATATATAAAAGAAAACTGCAAACATCTCATCTTGAATATAATCTTAAACATCAGCTTTACACCTATAGACACGCCTCATGTTTGTTCCGTCAAACACTTTGAAAGTCCATAACAAGTAAAAACTACTAGACTGCTGGTGGAACTATATTTTATTTGGAGCTCCAACTAAGGCAAAAATATGTCATGTAAAATGGACATTTGTAAGATTAGAAGCTATTTTTATGAAAGAAAAAATTTCAACATGTTCACAGTTTTTGCGAGACACTTTTACTGCTTTCATATTGGTCAGTACAGATAAGATTTTGGATCTGTTTATGCCAATTTAGGCAGTTTTTTCTTCATAAAATCTTTTATAAATATAAGCAGTCACAGATGGTCTTTTTTGGCTTTCTTTCCATCTAGTAAATGAATGTAAATGTAATACAGTCATGTATTTTCTGGTGCTAATAGCCACCAGTGCATTGATAATGCTTTCCCAGGTGAGAACACACACAAGAGAGAGATTTATTCATTGGTTTAGAGGGACAATTTAGCCTAATTATTTTTTAAAGAATATACTTTCTGAAAACATTATTCTGAAGCTATTTGGAATTTAGTCTTGCTTAATCTGTGTGTTCTGTGCTCTTTTGTTTTGTCTGCAGATCGTTGAAATTAAGCTATTTTCTTTTCTTCCTAATTATTCTCCATCGATAACCTTTGTTCAACTCTGATTAAAGAGTTTATGATATGCCATTTTTAATCAATAATGTGTAGTTTGACACCCATACAGGTGAACCTTATTTCAGGAACCCTTTTTTCACAAATAGAGATTATTTAAGAAGACTTAAGAAGTCTGTTTGTTCTGTATTTGTTGCAGGTGACGCCCAACATCTGTCAGAGCTCAGGATTGTGTTGATGGGATATAGAGAAGCTGGTAAGAGTTCAGCTGGAAACACCATCCTGGGCAGAGAGGAGTTTGACTTGAAGAAATCTGCTCAGTGTGTGAAGAGACATGGAGAAGTATCAGACAGACACATCACTGTCATTGAAGCTCCGGGATGGTGGAGGAATTACTTTGTAGAGGAGAGTCCTGAGTTACTGAAACAGGAGATTTTGCTCAGTGTGTCTCTGTGTCCTCCAGGACCACACGCTGTACTACTGATCATACGTGTGGACACTAGATTTAAAGAGACTGAGAGAAAAGCATTGCAGGAGCATCTGGATCTTCTCAGTGAGAGAGTCTGGAGTCACACTATAGTGCTGTTCACTCGTGGAGACTCTCTGTTAGACACATCTATAGAGCAGTACATTGAGAGTGAAGGGCCGGATCTCCAGCGGCTGCTGGACAAATGTGGGAACAGGTTTCATGTTCTCAACAATCACAACAGGAGAGACGACACTCAGATCAAGGAGCTGCTGGAGAAGATTGAGGAGACAGTGGCACAAAACAACGGCTGCCATTTTGAAATAGACAGAAAGATTTTACAGGATATGAAAGAGAGAAGAAGAGCAGAGGAAGAGAGAGCAGAAGAACGAATGAAGAGGATGCAAAAAAGGAGAGAAAACATCAGATCACAGATGAGTGAGTTAATATACTTTATAGTGCAGATACACACTGAGTATATTAAGTAAATCATGAAAATCTAACAGTCACAGCAATAATAGCAAGAAACTTCTCATCATTAACCGCTATTTGTAGAGGCATTCCCAATAGATGGGTTCAGCTCACAGTGACGGACCCTAAAATCTGTTACTGAAGGAAATAAGCACTTTCATTTCTTAAACAATCCTGTTCTTCATGTGTGCTTTTGATAACGGAAATCACTTTACCTAATCCATAGAAAACAATACAAAAGAAAAGAAAACTGCAAACATCTCGTCTTGAATATAATCTTAAACATCAGCTTTACACCTATAGACACGCCTCATGTTTGTCCCGTCAAACACTTTGAAAGTCCATTACAAGTAAAAACTACTAGACTGCTGGTGGAACTATATTTTATTTGGAGCTCCAACTAAGGCAAAAATATGTCATGTAAAATGGACATTTGTAAGATTAGAAGCTATTTTTACGAAAGAAAAAATGTAAACATGTTCACAGTTTTTTGCGAGACTTTTTACTGCTTTCATATTGATCTATACAGATAAGATTTTGGATCTGTTTATGCCAATTTAGGCAGTTTTTTCTTCATAAAATCTTTTATAAATATAAGCAGTCACAGATGGTCTTTCTTGGCTTTCTTTCCATCTAGTAAATTAATGTAAATGTAATACAGTCATGTATTTGCTGGTGCTAATAGCCACCAGTGCATTGATAATGCTTTCCCAGGTGAGAACACACACAAGAGAGAGATTTGTTCATTGTTTTAGAGGAATAATTTAGTCTAATTATTTTTAAAGAATATACTTTCTGAAAACATTATTCTGAAGCTATTTGGAATTTAGTCTTGCTTAATCGGTGTGTTCTGTTGTTTTGTCTGCAGATCATTGAAATTAAGCTATTTTCTTTTCTTCATAATTATTCTCCATCGATAACCTTTGTTCAACTCTGATTTAAGAGTTTAATTAATGTGAGATACACTTAGATGTCATTTTTAATCATTAATGTGTAGTTTGACACTCATACAGATGAGGTGAACCTAATTTCAGGAACCCCTTTTTCACAAAGAGAGATTATTTAAGAAGATTTAAGATGTCACCCACCTTAAGAAGTGTGTTTGTTCTGTATTTGTTGCAGGTGACGCCCAACATCTCTCAGAGCTCAGGATTGTGTTGATGGGATATAGAGGAGCTGGTAAGAGTTCAGCTGGAAACACCATCCTGGGCAGAGAGGAGTTTGACTTGAAGAGATCTGCTCAGTGTGTGAAGAGACATGGAGAAGTATCAGACAGACACATCACTGTCATTGAAGCTCCAGGATGGTGGAGGAATTACTTTGTAGAGTTCAGTCCTGAGTTACTGAAACAGGAGATTTTGCTCAGTGTGTCTCTGTGTCCTCCAGGACCACACGCTGTACTACTGATCATACGTGTGGACTACACATTTAAAGAGACTGAGAGAAAAGCATTGCAGGAGCATCTGGATCTTCTCAGTGAGAGAGTCTGGAGTCACACTATAGTGCTGTTCACTGTCGGAGACTCTCTGTTAGACACATCTATAGAGCAGCACATCGAGAGTGAAGGGCCGGATCTCCAGCGGCTGCTGGACAAATGTGGGAACAGGTTTCATGTTCTCAACAATCACAACAGGAGTGACGACACTCAGATCAAGGAGCTGCTGGAGAAGATTGAGGAGACAGTGGCACAAAACAACGACTGCCATTTTGAAATAGACAGGAAGATTTTACAGGAGATGAAAGAGAGAAGAAGAGCAGAGGAAGAGAGAGCAGAAGAACGAATGAAGAGGATGCAAAAAAGGAGAGAAAACATCAGATCACAGATGAGTGAGTCAACATACTTTACTGCAGATACACACTGAGTATATTATTAAGTAATCATGAAAATCTAACACTCACAGCAATAATAGCAAGAAACTTCTTGTCATTAACTGCTATTTGTAGAGGCATTCCCAATAGATGGGTTCAAAGCAGCTCACAGTGACGGCCCCTAAAATCTGTTACTGAAGGAAATACAGTGAGGAAAATAAGTATTTGAACACCCTGCTATTTTGCAAGTTCTCCCACTTAGAAATCATGGAGGGGTCTGAAATTGTCATCGTAGGTGCATGTCCACTGTGAGAGACATAATCAAAAAAAAAAAATCCAGAATTCACAATGTATGATTTTTTTAACTATTTATTTGTATGATACAGCTGCAAATAAGTATTTGAACACCTGAGAAAATCAATGTTAATATTTGGTACAGTAGCCTTTGTTTGCAATTACAGAGGTCAAACGTTTCCTGTAGTTTTTCACCAGGTTTGCACACACTGCAGGAGGGATTTTGGCCCACTCCTCCACACAGATCTTCTCTAGATCAGTCAGGTTTCTGGGCTGTCGCTGAGAAACACGGAGTTTGAGCTCCCTCCAAAGATTCTCTATTGGGTTTAGGTCTGGAGACTGGCTAGGCCACGCCAGAACCTTGATATGCTTCTTACAGAGCCACTCCTTGGTTATCCTGGCTGTGTGCCTCGGGTCATTGTCATGTTGAAAGACCCAGCCTCGACCCATCTTCAATGCTCTAACTGAGGGAAGGAGGTTGTTCCCCAAAATCTCGCAATACATGGCCCCGGTCATCCTCTCCTTAATACAGTGCAGTCGCCCTGTCCCATGTGCAGAAAAACACCCCCAAAGCATGATGCTACCACCCCCATGCTTCACAGTAGGGATGGTGTTCCTGGGATGGTACTCATCATTCTTCTTCCTCCAAACACGTTTAGTGGAATTATGACCAAAAAGTTCTATTTTGGTCTCATCTGACCACATGACTTTCTCCCATGACTCCTCTGGATCATCCAAATGGTCATTGGCAAACTTAAGACGGGCCTTGACATGTGCTGGTTTAAGCAGGGGAACCTTCCGTGCCATGCATGATTTCAAACCATGACGTCTTAGTGTATTACCAACAGTAACCTTGGAAACGGTGGTCCCAGCTCTTTTCAGGTCATTGACCAGCTCCTCCCGTGTAGTTCTGGGCTGATTTCTCACCTTTCTTAGGATCATTGAGACCCCACGAGGTGAGATCTTGCATGGAGCCCCAGTCCGAGGGAGATTGACAGTCATGTTTAGCTTCTTCCATTTTCTAATGATTGCTCCAACAGTGGACCTTTTTTCACCAAGCTGCTTGGCAATTTCCCCGTAGCCCTTTCCAGCCTTGTGGAGGTGTACAATTTTGTCTCTAGTGTCTTTGGACAGCTCTTTGGTCTTGGCCATGTTAGTAGTTGGATTCTTACTGATTGTATGGGGTGGACAGGTGTCTTTATGCAGCTAACGACCTCAAACAGGTGCATCTAATTTAGGATAATAAATGGAGTGGAGGTGGACATTTTAAAGGCAGACTAACAGGTCTTTGAGGGTCAGAATTCTAGCTGATAGACAGGTGTTCAAATACTTATTTGCAGCTGTATCATACAAATAAATAGTTAAAAAAATCATATATTGTGATTTCTGGATTTTTTTTTTAGATTATGTCTCTCACAGTGGACATGCACCTACGATGACAATTTCAGACCCCTCCATGATTTCCAAGTGGGAGAACTTGCAAAATAGCAGGGTGTTCAAATACTTATTTTCCTCACTGTAAGTGCTTTCATTTCTTAAACTATCCTGTTCTTCATGTGTGCTTTTGATAACAGAAATCAATTTACCTAATTCATAGAAAACTATACAAAAATAAAGAAAGAAAGAAAATAAAACTGCAAAGTAAACATAATGTCTTGAATATAATCTTAAACATCAGCTTTACACCTATAGACACGCGTCATGTTTGTTGCTGTTCTGAAGCACCAGGAAGTGAGTCCCGTCAAACACTTTGAAAGTACAAGTAAAAACTACTAGACTGCCGGAGGATCTATATTTGATTTGGTTAAAAAAAAGCTTCTTCTTTTTTTTAGGCAAAAATATGTCATGTAAAATGGACATTTGTAAGATTAGAAGCTATTTTTATGAAAGAAGAAATGTCAACATATTTTGCAAAAAACTTTTACTGCTTTCATATTGGTCAATACAGATTCGATTTTGGATCTGTTTATGCCAATTTAGGCTGGGTTTTTTTTTTCATAAAGTCTTTTATAAATATAAGCAGTCACACATGGTCTTTTTTGGCTTTCTTTCCATCTAGTAAATGAATGTAAATGTAATACAGTCATGTATATGTTGGTGCTAATAGCCACCAGTGCATTGATAATGCTTTCCCAGGTGAGAACACGCACAAGAGAGAGATTTATTCATTGGGTTTAGAGGGACAATTTAATTCCAGTAACTCCTTTTTTACAAAGAAAGATTATTTAAGAAGATTTAAGATGTCACCCACCTTAAGAAGTGTGTTTGTTCTGTATTTGTTGCAGGTGACGCCCAACATCTCTCAGAGCTCAGGATTGTGTTGATGGGATATAGAAGAGCTGGTAAGAGTTCAGCTGGAAACACCATCCTGGGCAGAGAGGAGTTTGACTTGAAGAAATCTGCTCAGTGTGTGAAGAGACATGGAGAAGTAGCAGACAGACACATCACTGTCATTGAAGCTCCAGGATGGTGGAGGAATAACTCTGTAGAGTTCAGTCCTGAGTTACTGAAACAGGAGATTTTGCTCAGTGTGTCTCTGTGTCCTCCAGGACCACACGCTGTACTACTGATCATACGCATGGACACTAGATTTAAAGAGACTGAGAGAAAAGCATTGCAGGAGCATCTGGATCTTCTCAGTGAGAGAGTCTGGAGTCACACTATAGTGCTGTTCACTCATGGAGACTCTCTGTTAGACACATCTATAGAGCGGCACATTGAGAGTGAAGGGCCGGATCTCCAGCGGCTGCTGGACAAATGTGGGAACAGGTTTCATGTTCTCAACAATCGCAACAGGACTGACGACACTCAGATCAAGGAGCTGCTGGAGAAGATTGAGGAGACAGTGGCACAAAACAACGGCTGCCATTTTGAAATAGACAGAAAGATTTTACAGGAGATGGATGGTAGAAATAAAACAGAAGAGCACCTGGACAAATGGAGAGAGGAATCCAGATCACAGACTAGTGAGTGACATCATAACATTTTATGAATTTTACTTCATGTAGTTTCCTCATTGTTCTAGACTATTGGCCTAATTTTTTAAATATGTGAATGCACAGAATTGATCTTATAGTGTGTGTACTCTAAAATCCATGCCAGCGTTCATGTTTATAAAAATGGTCTTCGATGTGGAAAAGTACTTAGCAGCACATCAGGGTCTAAGCAGACATTCACATTTCTGAATACTGCAGGTGTCTGGAAATCTAAGCAATTCTTGCTGCTCTTTATTGTCAAGTAAAATATTTGGATGTTGACTGGTGCTCTTTTACATGTAAATGACATTAATAAGGCAGCAATTACAATGCAGAGATTGGAAACCATTCAGCTGTACACAATTTCAAAATCATTTGCGATTTATAAATTTCACATCTGGAAGAGAGGCGTACGTTTTTTTTGTGTCACGTACGCACATTGGAGAAATTATCGTAAAATCAAATGTAGGAAGGTTTCTACGCATTTCCAAATGTAGGAAGGTTTAAAATCTGGTTATACAGAGACTTCCTAAAATGTAATAATGATAAAACTGAGGTTATTGCTTGGGGGTCTAAGCAACACTCTCGCCCGAAGCCTTCGAGCAAGAAAATGAATCTGAGGACCATTCTTCTTGCGAAGAAGGGGAGGGGTGAGTGAGAATTGCTCCTCCATGGAATCTTCAGGAAATTTATGTCTGTATTCCGCCGTCAAGTGCACTTCGGGACACACCAGTTTCCAGGAAGGAAGTGCACTCCCTCTAAGTGAAGGAGACCATAGAATGAATTCCTCCTCCCGTGCGCGAGTCCAGGTTCTACAGCCGGTACTTCTTGGTTCTAAAGAAGGATGGGGGTTGCGTCCCATCATAAATCTGCGGCATCTGAACCGTTCTCTGAGGACATTCAGGTTCAGGATGTTGACAATTCCCAAGATTGTGAGTCAAATCAGGTCCGAGGACACATACTTCCACATATCCATCCTTCCTTCTCACAGGAAGTTCCTGAGGTTCGCTTTTGGGGGCGAAGCTTTCCAATATCAGGTTTACTAAATGCATGGATGCAGTTATAGCCCTGATGAGGAACTAGGGCATCCATGTATTGAACTCTATCGACGACTGGCTGATACCTTCCTATGAGGGTACGATCTGTACGATCAGATGCCTTTGTTCCCTGACGATATTGAAAAAGCCTTGGTTTCTGTCCCAGGGTTCGGTGTTGGGAGCCGGAAGCAGGGTTCTTGTTGCTGGAAAACCGTCTCGATGGACGCATCCCTCAAAGGATGGGGCGCAGTCATGGAGGGCCGTTTCTCGAGAGGTCTATGGGGGGACCATCATCTCTCTTAGCACATAAAGTGCCTGGAGATGTTGGCTGTATTCAAGGGCTCTGAGGAGCTTTATCCTGAACCTCAGCGGCCACCATGTCCTGATTCAGTTTGACAACATGTCAACGGTCTCCTATATAAATCATTGGGGGGTCTGAGGTTGCGCCCTCTTTGCAGACTGGTGCACCAGATCCTCTTGTGATCCCAGGGGAAACTGTTGTCCCTCCAGGCAATATATGTCCCTGGGGACCAGAATTTGGGAGCAGACGTCTGGTCGAGACAGGGGCTGAGACCTCAGGAATGGAGACTCCACTCCGATGGTGGAGTCGATATTGGAGAGATTTGGCCCAGCGGAAATGGATCTATTCGCATCTCATCAGACGACCCACTGACCGTTGTGGTTCTCCCTCACGCATCCAGCTCCTCTGGGGCTGCATGCCATGGTACAGGCTGAGGCTGCACCTGTATGCATTTCCCCAGATCGATCTGCTCCCGGGAGTTAAAGAGAGGGACTGTCTGGCTGGCACGAGTAAAGCCTGTTTTATACTTCTGCGTCGAACTGCCGCCGTAGCTACGTCGTAGGCTGTGTGTAGCGCGCGTACCCTTCGGCGTACCCTGACGTGCACCTCTCCAAAAATGTAACAACGCGTCAATTCTACATGGACACAAGCGCTGTGATTGGTCTGCCAGAACCCCTCCCTCGGGGTAACATGCTCCCCAGGTGCGCGTCAACGCGGACAACGACACAGAAGTATAAATTAAAACCAACACGTTGCCTACGGCGTATAGGCTCCGGCGTATGTCCGACGCAGAAGTATAATGAGGCCTTAAGGTTCTTGTACATCATATAACTCCCGGCAGGTCCTCCGTGGGAGATTCCTCAGGAGGAACCTGCTTTCCCAGAGCTGTGGAAACTGTGGGTCTGGCCCCTGAGGGGGCTCTGTATCTAGAGGCTGGCCTGTCAGCCGGAGAGATCAAGGCCATACTCAACTCTAGAGCTCCATCCACAAGGAGACTGTACGGCCTAAAGTGGAATGTTTTCTGGGTTTGGACCCAGTGCCCGGTGCCTTCAGTGCTGGAGTTCCTCCATGATCGCTTCTCTGCTGGTCTTAACCCATCCACTATTAAGGTGTATGTGGCAACTATAGTAGCTTTGTATGCCTATTAGGTGAAGTTTAAAATAAAATAAAAAAACATGAAATTGTATAATTTGTGTCCCAAAAAATTATGAAATTATAATTCTGATTTCTCTTTATGGTCTTGCCCTTTTTAAAGTTTAAAAAGTCTGAACTGAATTTATCTATTGGTGGGGCTACATTATCTTCTATTATCTATCATCTATTTATCTAATTCCATCTCATACTGTTAAAAATATGGGTGTAACATTTGATTCGTCGCTTACATTTCAATCTCATATAAGTTCTATTAGCAAGACTGCATTTTACCTTCCTGATACTGACCAGGTTCAATGAGTATGGGGTCTCTGCGGAACAAGTGGACGTTTCTAAATTTGTGGGTATTTTCAAACTGGTGGGTGTTTATAAATCATGCAATGAAAATTATGCCCTTCACCCAACCCCACCCCTAAACCCTACCCACACTGTGACGTGGGCAAATCAGGTAACGGTCGAAAACGCCCCTCTGTTAATGGCCTCACCCACTGATCTGGTAACTCCTATTACTGTCCTGCAGAGACCTATACTTGGGTTCAACCCTGTTTAGCTTCATTAGGAAGCCAGGCAAAAGCTGCAGGGTCAAACAACATTGAACATTGTAATCATATACCTAATGTTCTGTCTCTGTGTGAACCAAATTTCTGCAATGAAGTGAATCCTCCTTCCCTGACCCATGTAGAGTTGACCATCTCAATTAATTACATTCACATGAACTGATGAATATATTCCTTCAATGCCATGTCAGTTGCTTTGAATAAAAGTGTCTGTCAAAGACATTCATGTTGTAAATGTTCTACTGATCTGCTCTCTGCTTTCATTATTATAGTGAGTGGAGATGATGGATCTGTTTCATGGTCTGTGGGAAGCTCTGCTTATGGTTCATTCAGATCAGGATCAGGAGCAGACCCAATTTTCGGTTCATCACATTCCAGAGATTCATCTCACACAAGTTACGAGTCAGGGGCCATAAAACGATATGACAGCAGTGAATTGGCACGACCAGACAGTGAGTGTCTTGTTTTATTTGGCACTTTCAGTACATTTGGGTCTCCATATGACCTTCTTTACAGCATTAGAGCTCATGTTTTCCATGAATACCATATGTTTTGTTGTGAAAATATAATATTTAGTCTACATTGTCGTAAATTTGTCACAACATATTTTCCCCATAATAAAATTTGGACACTTTCTAGTATACATCTCCTTCAGTTTTCTCAATTTTTGATAATTGAATGTATGTAAAAAAAAAAAAAAAAAAAACCTGATATGAAATAAAATAAAAAAGCACATATAATATTTAGTTTGATCTTCTTATGTTGATGATCAACATTTTCTGGAGTTTAAACACCTGTTTATAATGATCATTTCTTCTTCTCTATACATCTATGGTCAACTTTAAATGATTGCATTAAATAGTAATCAGTCTTGTAATAAATATATTTCATAGACAAAACATGTAAAATGTATTAATAAAAAAATAACTTATTAATAAAGTATTTGTATAATGTTTTAATGATTAACAATAAACTGTGTTATTTTTAGGAACATACTGAAAGTTTTAAATCTCAGAATTTTATTCAATAAGAGTTTCAAACCTTTTACTGATTTAAATGTTTTCCCCCAGTGAGTGGAGATCAGCAGTCGGACACATTGTCTGTGGGAAGTTCTGCTTACAGTTCATTAAGATCACGATCAGGAGCAGACAGCGATTCAATTTTTAGCTCGTTACGCTCAGAAGTGTCATCTCACAGCTCAGGATTCGGGTCATTGCAGTCCATCCCGGAGTCTGTGGAACATTCAGGAACCAGACGAGCACTTGGTGTGAACATGATCTCAAAACTTTTCCCAAGAAGATCAAAGAAGCATGATAATCATGAAGACACTAAGAAAACTTGAAGTATATCAAATGAATAAAAGAGAAATTGTGTCTTTATAATGTTGACATTTATAATTTTGACGACACAATATTTAACGATAACTATTACTAAAACTATAAGGTATAGCAGTTGTCTCATTAAATTAGTGGAGTGCATCATATTGCTTTATAATTAACACTGAGTGTTTTTTGATTATTTTGTGAAAAATATATATTTTTAACTTTATTCATAAATCCTCTTTTTTAATCTCAGATTTATATGAATTTGTTAAGATGTAATTAAAAGTAACAAATCATATCAAAAGTATCATCTTTCAAAAATGTCTGTCAAAATACAATGTACAACACATGTTGAATGATGTTCACTAACCCGATAAAGTTTTTAATTGGATTGGCGTTTTTTCTCTTTATCATGTAGTGTAAAGTATTTCACTCGGTTCCGTGATCATTTCAGCGAGTGAAGAACAAATTCATTATGTATTATGTACGGACAGACTGAACCCAGCAAACATTTGGACGTGTAATGACCGTTGAAAAGACGTCCGTCCGACACGTCCCGTCATGGTTGAAAAATAGTTCCAAAATGAAAGTTGAACCGACGTCTTTGACGTCATCTGGCCGTGAATTCCACAGGTGCGTTCCATTCGACCGTAAGTGGACTGCGAAGTGGACTTCACAGGGTATTCCGCCATCTTAAGTGAGATTCCAATCCGAAGGGAGCGAACATGTTCAGTTCGAAGGGCACTGTGCACGGCATAGGGAATAAGGGAACATCGATACATCACTTCACAGGAAGTGGAGAGCGATGATCACCCAACTGTCATTGCACGCATCACGTCGTCACCAGTAACGGTCATAACTAATGATGGAGGAGTTTACGTATGTGTGTAATTATTCAAACATTTCACCATTGTTATACAAATGACAGTATTTTTAACGGTTATTCTTGTGAATATTACATATACTATTTTTGATGATTATAATTTACCTCAGTGAATGCAGCCAGCTTAGCTAGTTTGTGAAGTAAAGTGATATTTTAAATGTGATAGTAAATAAAAATTAAAATATGAATATAGTCCTATATTTATTTGTTATATCATTATCTGCGCGACCCCGTCGTTGACTTTCTTTGATGTCGTTTGCAGGGCATTCCAAATGAGCGGTTATTGTCAGTGAAGTCCACTTCAACTGATATACCGTGCTCAGGGAGTAGGGAGCAGTGAACACAGCGTAGGGACCCTGTCGAATGGAACGCACCTCACGTCTCTTCAGCGCGTCCCTGGACGTCAGAATTAGTCTTCTTCTGGATGTTTATAAGGTGCGTTGCTGCCAAATGTAGTTGTGTATATATAAGCCTACAAATAAAATAAATCGCACCTATACTGGTTTTACACATCTGAACTTGACAAAGGTTCTAAAAAGGTCCAAAATCGGTCCGGTCAGACCTGGACGTCTAGAACGGTTTTAACACGTGTACATCAACACATTATTTGTGGACTAAAGCAAACAAAAAGAATGTCGTAATGTAGCACAACATTTTATTGTGAATATTACACTTGAAATTGTCTCCCAGTTGTTAAACAGCCAGGATTAAAAGAAAGATACTAAAAATAGTTCAATGTGGTAAATTCTGTGGCAATGGCATTTCTCTAACAGTTTTACATTAAGGTTAAGCAGTCATGCAATCAAACTAGAATATAACAAAAGTACAGGAACAGTCAACACATTATACGTTACAGTCTTTCTATAATATTCCATCACTGTGTCAGAGCCTTGGCAGTATTAACTTCCAGTTACTAGCAGTCTTGCATTACTGTTAAACAGCCATAAATAAAAGTTTTTAGAGTCTATGAAATTGGTTTATGGCTTTATGGTTTTGTTTATGGCTCATTTTTTATATCCACCACCCCCAACTCTTCTTGGAGTGTGCTTCAGGTGTTCTGCCATTGCTGCATCAATGTCTGAGTCTAGCATTTGGGCTCCTCATCTTCACAGCATCTGAGGGAAGAGAATATGGTTAAACAACAAACAAACAAAAAGGTTAATTTTGAGGTAAATGACATGAACTTAAAAAAAAAGCCCTCTTCAATACTGTGGTGCCCTTAAGAGAGACCCTTAACTAGGTATGCAACTGTGTAATGTTTTTGCATCACAAAAATAAATTACATTTTAAAATATATTAAAAAAAGAGAACCATTATTTTAAATTGTAATAATATTTCATAATATTACTGTTTTTTTTGTTGTTTTTGTTTTGTTTTTTTTAACTGCAGGCTTGATGAGCATAAGAGACTTCTTTCAAAAACATTAAAAATAGTAATGTTTCCAAACTTTTGACTGGTACTAATATATATATATTTTTATATTATATATTTTTTTTTTCCTACAAGTTTAAATGATTTGTGGACTATTATTGGTCCGAACCAATAAACTGTCCGTGAAGCACAAACGAGTAGCGTAGTTTCGTTCCGCTTTCATTTTGTTTACCATTCGCTGCTGGGCAACGTTGCGGTCGCGCCAGCGCGACATATAACACAATTTGGTCACACCAGCAGGAAAAATAGTCGCAAAATGTATAGAACCCTGCCTTTAACCCGATTAACTTTTAGCCTACTAGCTAATTTTATCCAAACTCAAACTACATCTCAGTTGACAATGTGTGAATCATTTATTTTGGTTCCTTCGAGTAAAACAAGTAAAACTCAATCACATTTATAAAATAACACAAAATGTACTTACCCAAAAGCAGATTTTTTGTAATTCGTCGACTTTCTGTAATTCTGCAACACATGATCAGTGTTGGGCAAGTTACTTCGAAACTGTAATGCGTTATTTATTACTTATTACTGTCATTTCAAAGTAATTCGTTACATTACAATATTACTGTATTTAAAATGTAAGGCATTACACTACTATTGCATTACTTTTAAGTTACTCTCACCCAAATAACTGCAAATATGGATTTGGAAATCTAAATGTAGCTTATGATGCTCAATTAGCTCATTACACATCCAGTAGAAGGTGATGTGGTATCCGACTGAGCTTGGACCCATAAGAAATTTACTATGATGTACTATAGTACATACCATGGTATACCATAGTAGTACCATGGTATTCCATAGTAGTACTATGGTAGTACCATGGTACCTTACATATAACCATGGTACTATATAGTACTTCAGATATTATCATGGTACCATGGTACATTGCATGGTACTGTAGATGTTACTATGGTACATAGTATGGTACCTCAGATTTACCGTGGTACCTACCATGGTACATACCATAGTACCTCAGATATAACTATGGTACATACTTTATAGTACTTCAGATATTATCATGGTACCATGATAATATCTGAAGTACTATACTGTACAGTATGTTACTATGGTACATAGTATGGTACCTCAGATTTACCATGGTACATTCTGCCGTACATATTACCATGGTACATACTTCCTCAGATATAACCTTGGTACCTCAAATATTACCATGGTACTTTGCATGGACGCATGGTACAGAAATCTTTTTACTTTAAGCCCGGGGTAAACTTTAGGGTTAAACTTTAGCAAAAATAAAAATAACTAAGCCAAATATTTTTATTTTATTTTAATTATTATTGTGAGTGACTGCAGTAGTGTGGGCATAGGCCATTTGGTCTATGAACGAGTCATAGATCTCCAAAATCAGTTTTAAATGTATAATGTAATATTAATGAGATTTTTATTTAAGTAATGTTCTAATTCTAGATGTTTGTAAATGCTGCATGATTTTGACGTGGTTTAATCAATGGCCGTGCGCGTGAACTTTGAACATTCATGTCGCTTTCAAACCCATACTGTCTATTTTTCAAACACTGGAGCGGCCGCGGCGCAGAGTTGCCATGGAAACGGAGTGAAACATTTTGCGCGGACGTTTCTCCTCTGCTGATCTCGCGGTGATTTTGGCGAATTTGCATGAAGGAAAAAAAAACTACCACTTTATTCTAGGTTAACTGCTTGTAACGCGCGTTACTGACATTTGTACCGAGTAAAATATTACATTTTTCCCCCCTGTAATGCCTTACATTACCGCGTTACAGCAAAAAGCAATGCATTACAGTAATTAATTACTTTTGTAACGCGTTACTCCCAACACTGCACATGATGCACCCTCAAGTCCTGCTCGCCTCGTGGTACGGTGGTTGCTCAAAAAGAAAACGCCCCAAATCGCGAGATAATACACTACATCCTATCGCGGGATTTTGCAATATCGCGAGATTTGTTACAACATCTCGGCAGCAGTTTTGACGTCAGTGTACGTCTTTTCAGAACCTCTTAAAAACTACTTGGGGCACTTAAATTACTGTAGTGTTGACCAAGGTGTATGCATAATTGCTTTAGCATATTTCATAGGATTTCATAGAGGGTCATGATGGACTATAAATGCACGTGTAAAGGACGTCACCTAGTGGACGTCCACTTGCGACTGTTTTTGGCCAAGGACACGACGTACGTGCAGTCGGACCAATGTGTGCTGGGTTATTGCAGTATTAATCATGCAAGGATTAAGCATATTTTTTTTGCATATTTCAACACGGATTTCATAGAGGGTCATGATGGACTATAAACGCACGTGTAAAAGACGTCGCCAGGTGACGTCCTCTCACAACCGATACACAACTAGGTAGATATTGAACTGCACGTAGCTAAAAGTCAAAATAACAACTATACATGCAACCCCAGATAACTGTAGACATGTACAAATGTATCTGAATGCATTTTTAGGAAATGTTCTGTGTTACATATTTTTACCGATTTATGCCGTCCTACCGCGACTATTTTTGGCCAGGGACACGACGTTGCCGTCGGACCAATGTTTGCTGGGGAAGGTGTGAATTTTGAGCAGCAGCTAAAAACAGGAACTTGTATCTAGGCATGATATTGTTCTGTTTGGATATAATTTATGCAAGACAAAGATTTTGGACGAGATGCCTCCTTTTAAGGTAAACGAATGGTGAAGCCTAACCAGGATGTGTTTTGTGTATATAAGCTGGGCAAAAAGCAGAAGTCGGGGCCTTCCCATACCAGATGCGTTCTGTATGTGAATGTCTATTTCTTGCAAGAAATAAAGATCTTTATTAACCTTTGAGATGTCCTACTGTCTTACAATTATTATTTAAAGTTGAGAAATAATTTCCACGACAAATGGCGACGAGGAATGGGAATCGCAAAGCTGATGACCTCCGTGGACGAAGCAAACGGCAGGCCTAGGTGGACGCGATCCCGAATAAAGAACCAAGCTGCAAAAAGCACGGTGAGAGAAAATTAGGGTTTGAGAATAAATTTGAAAGTAATTTCTCAAATGCCAGGTGTTAATTGTTTTCCCAGAAGGGCCAGAGTTTGGAGAATAAACCGGAAAGTAATTCTCAAACGTCTAGACAAGGTGCGGTTTGGAATAAGCTGAAAGTGATTTTCAAACATTTAATAAGGCACTTGTCTGGGAAAAAGACCTAGCATCGACGGATGTGGGCATTTTTGAAAGTCCTAGATTGACGGATTTAGGCCGGCGTGGTGGCAACGCTGGGGGGAGGATTAACACAGTAAATATAGTGCGTGTGAGCACGCGACTGGGAAATTTTAAATACGATACTAAAAAAAAAAAAAAAATTAATACGCAAATATAAATACCGTCGAGTATGATAATGATAAAGAATTGGAGACAGTGGATTTCTCAAAAGGGTGGCATCATAGGATACCACAGTTAATTAATGTGTGTTTAATGTAAGCATAAGTGTTTAATGTCTGAGTGTAAGCCATCTGCAAAAGACAAAGGAAAATTGGACAAAAAAAACAAGTCCAAAAATATACAGGAACCATATATAGATGACTTTGATGGTCGAATTATAGATGTATGGTTAAATGAGGCAATTACCAGACAAAGAAAACAGATAAATGCAGCATTAGCAACCATTAGAGAGTGCAATCAGAGGAAGCCAGAAAGAGGAAGCCAGAGAAAAAAAACTTTACTAAACTCTGTTTCTAATTCTTCCGAGGAAATGAGATGCATGAAAACCCGCCTGGCTGAGGACGACCGCTGTCCGGCTCCCTACTCCCCCTACCAACCACCACCAACAGTGGTCCTCCACGAACCACAAAGACAACCAGGAGCAATTGAAGGCAAAAGACAAAGACAAAGAAGAAGAGGGAACGAGTCTGCAAGCAAGACCACCAAGACACCCTGAACATCGAAGCTTGCTAGGTTCGATCACCCTTCCCTCTGCTCCTCCAGACTACACTCCTCCATCTGCAAAATTCGTAAATATTCACCAACCCAAAGAGAAACACAGGCCAGACAATCAAAGATAAGTGCGTATGAAAGATATCTGAAAACTGTTTTTTTCTGGACGGTCTGGACCCTGAAATAGGGAAAAAGGTCAAAACGTCTTGTGTGGGTCACCACCAAGCGCGTCTGGAAGAAATCCGACGACACGCAACGCATCAACAACAGCTGCTGAGAGACCAAGCCAAGAACAAACAGGAAAAGATTGACAAAGACACTCAACTGGCTCTGCTGAAGATGGGGTGGAAGAGGACGTGGAATGGGTGACCAACCCGCAATGGACCCTGAAGTTTGTTATAATTGTGGGCGAAAAGGACACTGGAGAAATGACTGTCCGGATCCTCCAAAGAACAGAGGATTCCAACAGCCACCAGAGCCACAAGGAGATTGAAAGAAGGAGGGGGAGGGGAGCGACGGTGAAGGGTCTGACTCCCAGGTGGTAAATATGTTTAATCTTATCTCTTTTTTCTGCTCCTTGCAATGAAGGAAATATGCTTGCTGTTTCTTGCAATGAAGAAAATTCGCTTGCTGACACTGAACTTTTGGTATAAAGCATTTGCAAAATTACCAATGATTGACATCAGTATCGAGGGTAGGAAAATTAAGTTCTAAATTGACAGTGGAGTGAAGAACTCAGCAATTAAAAATGAACAATTGCCTGATTTAATTGTATTATCTGGAAAATGGGCAACCTCCAGAAGTGCCACAGGGCATCTGGTAAAGGAACCATATATAGCAGATTTGTCTTGTCAGATTGGTGATCGCTCATTTTCTCATGCTTTTCTTGTGACTAATACCTGTCCTTGTAATCTTCTGGGAAGAGATTTGATGTGTAGAACTGTTCTGAATTTGTATTGTGATGACAGTGGCCTCACTGCTGATATGAGCATGGTGCGAATGCCATGTTTGTTTTTGAATAGAGCACTCCTCAGTGTGGTCTGCAAAACAAAGCCACAGATAGGATGCCTCCTGACCATGATTTCATGGAAGAAAGTGATTTTGCATTGCACATGTCATGTTAGCAGTGAGCCAGATGAAATGTTTGCTGAAAAATGGTCTGAACTAGAGATTGAGGAACTGAAAACCTCGGAGTTAATTTTGGTCAGATAAATGGTGTGCTGTGAAGGTTGAATTGACTGATAGCCAGGCATCACTGTATGATGTAGATGGGGAAGTCCCTCACATCTTTTTAGCTAAACCACAGACTGCAGAGTGGAGAGGCATTGAAATGTTTTTTTTATTTTGTCCATGGATCAAAGATTGTGTGAAGATTTTCAAATCTTCTTTTAAATAGCTTATGAGCAACAACAAAAAGTTGGGAAATTGAAATTGTGCAGAGAATGACAAATTGCATTTGAGAAATTAAAACGGATTCTCTCAACTGCAATTGTAGGTCTATACGATTTCTATTTAAAGTGTTTAATCTATTTGATTTTGAAAAGTTAGGTTTACGTTCACGGTGTTAAACTCAAACACATGACGACTGCATCGGACAACTGAGAATTGATATCGTAACGTACAGACACTGTCGCAAGGGGAATGCCACAGTGTGTCTACGTTCAGTAGTTTCTGTCGCCGTCGAACTTTGTTACCGTTCATATTTGGTGGTATTCCACTCCTAATATATGTTCCCCATTCAGTTCATAAACTGCTAAGGCAGACAAGAATGAATGAATGAATGAATCTCTGGCCAGAGAGGTGTGTGTGGAGTGTGTGAAAGTGGGTGTGTGAATTATGGTGTTGAGAGACATAAATGATGTCAATCAAAACAGCTGTATCTAAAAAAATTAAAAAATGACCCAACAGGGAAGAAAATATTCCCAATAAAATAACAACCATGGATGATTTTGACTAACTATCCTGAGCTGGGTTATTGTTGTGGTAGAAATAAACTAGACATGTGCCGGTATTCGGTAATGCGATAAATCGCGGTAATGAATATGCACGATATTGTTATCGCGGGCACTTCAAAATACCGTGAAAAATAATAGATCCGAATTTAGATTTTTAGAATGCGCATTATAGCGTATTTTCCATCAACCGCTTAAACAAACACAGCGTATATGCTGCGCGAAACACGTGCGCACTCTGATGTAAACAATCGCCACGTGTATAAGCATGCGGCCGGTGCGCACTTCTAGTCTAATGTAAACAGTCCTCACATGGAGAAGCAGCATGGTGGAAGGAGGAACGCCGTGGCCTACAGTCTATGGCCGCCGCCGATCTATCCGGATCCATCCCGCTTCTAAAAGCAGAGCTGCCAACTCGACGCATTCAGCGCGAGACTCTTCACACGATCACGCCACACATCCGTTTTCTCACGCAGAGAAAAATCGCGAAGCAAAGAGGACACGAAGACCGTCAAACAAGACAGAGCAGGTTACTTTTGATATGAAACAGGAGAACAATTGTGTCACAGAACGTTACATTTAAACCATTTAATGACCAGCAGCATGTTAGATGACTAAAACAAATAGATGAATAGGAGTATTTTTCTGAATATGTGCACTGCACTTTTTTACATATTTATTATATTTTTACTTGTGTCATTACATAATTGTTATTATAATGAAAACCACATTATATTTGATTTAATTCGTTATTTGTAACCTTTAACAATACCTGCTGATAGGGCTCTATATAGTTACATAGCATTATGTGAGATATTTTTTTTCATGAGAAAAAAATAACGTGGGCTATCTACTGTAGCCTTCCTGATATTTATCCAAAATTAGTCAATATTGAATCAAGATTTAAATCAAATCCCAAGTATTGAATTGAAATCGTTAAATTTGTGTTAAGCAATCGAACTTAATAAAATTCAGTTTAGTTACCAAATGTTTTGACAATCACAATTACACCTTGTGATGCAAGTTTTATTTACTTTTTACATCACCCCCCCAATCCATCTGTTTCTCATGTGCAATTAAAATATCGTGATAATACCGTATACCGTGATAAAAGCTCACTCAATTAATCGCAGCATGAAAATGTGATACCGGCACATGCCTAAAATAAACGATGCCACACACGTACAGCGTATAACTTTGGGAAGGAAGAGAGCAAGCTAGCTTGCCCTGTCCACCCAATACTTAACGTTTTACTTTTTACAGGATGTCATGATGGATCTCAGCGAACAGAACTGATTCTGTTCCAAATGTATAAAATATTGTCTTGTTACTGTTTAACATGAAATTTTACAGGTCTCATCAAAATAGGACGACCGGCCAGACAAGCAGATGAGTCTGGCGACATGATACATGTTGTCACTAACAAAAATACTTAAGGTCTCCATTCACAGGTTGTTCTTATGGTTTCACTCCACAAACAAGGTCCCATCTGGGGTGCGGTGACACCTCCGCCCAAGCATATCGACTTAAACTACACCAACCAGCCTGAGCCAAACGCCAACCAGCCCTCAGCAACCCCGCAGACACCAACGACAACGCACCGCATAAAGTGAGGGACAAAGGAAGTGCTAGTTTAAATTTCCTCCCTTGCCGACGTGGGAGAGCCCATTGCAACGTTTCGCAAAGAATCACCCTGGTGAAGATGGAACGTCCATGGGGCAACGAGATGATCAACACATCTGGAGGAAGATGTGGACCAACTAATGTTTTAAGCTTATTATAAGAATTAATTTTGTGTGATGTTTATTGATGTTTTATTTGTTTTAATAAAACTATACTGTAGGACTTGAGTATTTAGATCTCATGATTTGAACAATTACTGATTAATTTGAAAATAATTCAGGTACTCGTAAATTGAGAAGAGGAAAATCTCTTAAT
The DNA here is from genome assembly GCA_021464565.1 of Rutilus rutilus. Lineage (NCBI taxonomy): Eukaryota > Metazoa > Chordata > Actinopteri > Cypriniformes > Leuciscidae > Rutilus > Rutilus rutilus. Next base: position 2,185,392 of record JAJAQA010000004.1, read on the forward strand.
TCTGTAGAGTATAGGGACTCTTAACTAGGTACATTAACATTACTGTAAAGATAATAAATAATCTAGGGACTATTTTTGAAGAAACTTAAGGGGTTTAGAACCCTAATTCAGATATCATAGATGCTAAAAAAAAAAAAAAAAAAAAAAAAATAATAGTTGTAATAGTTGTTCTCTAATAAGAGAGAATAAGTTACTTTGCCGGACTAGGTCCGAATAGATAATAGGGTGAACTTCTATAGCGATGAATGACTAAATTAAATATTTTTAGGTGTTTCCATTTGTTAAAATGCAAAAGAAAAACTTTCAAAAGGAGATTGATTTTGGGAAACATATTTAATTTCTGGATTATTATTAGTTAAAGAAGTTACCAGTGTGATTATTGAAATGTTCCTTTCATGTATTGTCTAATGTCTGTATTTGATATCTGAGAGGTGACTGCGGGTCTAGTCTATCTAGGAATGCAGTAACAGTGCTTGCTTATTTAGCCCGGCTTCCAGAAATGAAATATGGATTTGCTTTGTTGAGAAAGGTCTTCAACGTGTTAAAATATATATATATATATGTATCACAAAGTTAAAACCAAGACCAAGAACAATGTAACACAAACATGTCAAATTTAAACTGAAATGAATCTAATCAGTTAAGACATTTCAGTGAAATAGAATATTTGCTCATAAAACAAAATTCTAAAAAGCTTTCTTAATTCAGAATGAAGTTACAGATTTAATGATCTGGATCAATGGATCCATTATGAATTATTCCGCATTGCCAACAAATAGAGGCAGGACATGTTAATTCTGGAAAAATAGGATTTTAGGATAGATAATAAAAGATTAAATGACATATCAGCAGCTAAAGCTATTCTCATGGCAACAGCTGGGTGAGAGTTAATTTTAAAATTAATGACATTGTTTGAAACAAAATAATATAATTATTGTTATTTGTGTTAAGGATAAAAATGAAAGTATTCTAGAACTTTTTGGTTAGATTTTATTACACAGATCCTTAAATAGATCTGACTAAGTAAAACAATCGCCTGCTTGAATTAAAAGCTAGTAAAATATGGTTAAGAAAAATGGTTAATCAGCAGTATTAGCCTGTTAAAGGCCTAATAGATCAATGTGATTCGAAATTTAGCAAAGGATAATTTAGCTTGATTCAAAGTTAAAAGGCAATGTACTATGGTATGATTAGTTTTTTTTGAAAATAGAATTAGATTGCTAGAATTAGAATGTTGGGAAGAAGATGAAGTTGAGGTTACAGTGCCTGAAGGTGAGGTATACGAGAACGAGAGCAAACATGAGTTTGACTAAGAAACTAAGAAAATTTACCTGTTGTAAATTACTATGATTATGGAGAAGTAAATGTCAAATTTTGTGTATGTTCTTTGAATGAACAAATGGAGGATTGTGATAGAAATTTTACATTTAGATGTGTTCTTTTATTAAAGATGTGTAATCAAGTGTTTCAGAAAAGCATAAGTTAAGACAAGCTTGCAGGGACAAAATGTTTTGAGTGACAAAATGTTTTGAGTTATAGGAGACTTAGTAGCAAAGAGACTAAGAGTACTCAAGTGACCTATTGTTGGACTTTAGGTGTAAAAATATGTGCGCAGCTCAGATCAAAATAACGATAGACAAAAGGTGTGAATTTTGAGCAGCAGCTAAAAACAGGAACTTGTATCTAGGCATGATATTGTTCTGTTTGGATATAATTTATGCAAGACAAAGATTTTGGACGAGATGCCTCCTTTTAAGGTAAACGAATGGTGAAGCCTAACCAGGATGTGTTTTGTGTATATAAGCTGGGCAAAAAGCAGAAGTCGGGGCCTTCCCATACCAGATGCGTTCTGTATGTGAATGTCTATTTCTTGCAAGAAATAAAGATCTTTATTAACCTTTGAGATGTCCTACTGTCTTACAATTATTATTTAAAGTTGAGAAAGAATTTCCACGACAAATGACGATACAATGCTCTCAGCATACTTGAAACAAAGCCAAAATAAAGTTTGGCATCAGAACCGACATAGTGCAGCCCTCTCATTGTATTATCATAAAGTGTATTTACCATTAGGCCTAAATATAGTGGTTGAATAGTTAACACCAGAGAGTTGTTCCATAAAACAAGATTAGAATACAAGCCAGGCTTATTTTGGTTAGTCAGACTTATTGTCGGTGGATTCTGTTTCATAAAGCAAACTTAAAATAGTTCAAACTCAGTTACCCTGGCAACTTATGCTGGGAAACTAGCCTGGTCCAGGGCAGGCTAACTGTCAGGCTAAGCCTCAGCTGTTACACAGATCCTCTAACACTGACCGACAAGAACACAATATTACCACTGACACTCTCTCATACCATTATTGGACTTTATTAACCACTATTAGTCCAAAAGTAAATACACAGTATACAGAAAATCAACTTAAATAAGGCTACAATGATAAATTATACAATATATAATAATAATAATAATAATAATAATTTTTATTTATATAGCGCCTTTCCAGGGCTCAAGGACGCTTTACAATAAACAAACAACAATAAAGGCAGTTGACAAAGACAGCAGACAGAACAACAGCAGGCAGTAGATGGGGCGGCAACCAGCAGAAGACAAACAGATATAACTTTGAAAAATAAAAAATAAAAAAAGAAAATTAAGAATTATAACATTCAGAAAATAGGTGAGTTTTGAGCATGGATTTGAATTCAGAGGTAGTGTTAACAGAACAGAGTGATCGGGGGAGAGAGTTCCACATTTTGGGCGCAACAACACTGAATGATCTGCCCCCATTGAAGCAAGGCGATGCCGAGGGACGACGAGAAGGCTAGAATCAGCGGATCGTAAAGTGCGAGTAGGGGTGTAGGGGAGGAGTAGGTTACAGAGATAGGGGGGAGCCAGGCTGTGCAGAGACTTAAAAGTGAGAAGGAGAATTTTGAATTTGATACGGTAAGCCACAGGAAGCCAGTGAAGATCATGCAGAATTGGGGAAATATGTGCAGAACGCTTGGTGTGGGTGAGTAGTCTGGCAGCAGAGTTTTGAATGTATTGTAATTTGGAAATGGAGCTAGCTGATAGGCCAATGAAAAGTGCATTGCAGTAATCAAGACGTGAGGTGACAAATGCATGGATAACCGTTTCAGCATCTGAGATACTGATAAAGGGACGGAGCTGAGCGATACGACGTAGATGAAAGAATGCCAATTTAGTGATAGAATTAATGTGAGAGTGGAAAGATAGAGAGGAATCAAAAATTACACCAAGATTTTTAATAGTACTAGATGGTTTGATAAGAGAGCCAGCGATCTCACAGGTAAAGTTGGTAGGAATTCTATTATTGAGTGATGAGGGTCCAGTGAAAATAATCTCAGTTTTGTCCATGTTAAGTTTTAGAAAATTTGAATGAAGCCAATCTTTTATTTCATGTACACAGGCAGAGATTTTGTCAGTTGTGAGAGATAAAGTTGATGTACAGGTAGTATATAATTGAATGTCGTCAGCGTAAAAATGATAATTAAAACCATGACGGCGGAGGATCTGACCAAGAGGTATTATATAGATTATGAATAACAATGGCCCAAGAACGGATCCCTGAGGGACACCTTGCTTCAGGGGGACAGTAGGTGAGCGAAAATTCTGAAGTGAAATGTAGAACAGTCTGTCGGAGAGATAGGAAGAAAACCAGGAAAGAGCAGCACCAGAAATACCCACATCTGAAAGGCGAGAAATGAGTAGTTGATGGGAGACCGTATCGAAGGCAGAGCTGAGGTCGAGCAGCAGGAGCATAGACAGAGAACCAGAGTCACCAGAGAGAAGCAGATCATTCAGTACCTTAACTAGTGCAGTTTCAGTACTATGCAAAGGGCGAAAACCAGACTGAAAAGGATCAAAAAGATTATTTTCAACTAGAAAAGACTGAAGCTGGGAGGCAACAGTACTTTCTAGTAACTTAGCTATGAAGGGGAGATTTGAAATGGGACGATAATTCGATAAAACTGAGGGATCAAGGTTGGGTTTCTTGAGAACAGGGGTAACAGCTGCAGTTTTGAGTGACAGAGGGAATGAAGCAGAGGTAAGAGATGCATTGATGAAGTGAGAGATAGGTGCAGAAATAACTGAATGGCAACATTTCAGAAGAGTAGTAGGAGCAGGGTCAAGATGACAAGATGAAGGGTTGGATTTCAAGATTAACTCAGAGACAGAAGAAGGAGTAGACAGAGAGGCAAGGATTGACCAGGTTGATTCGGCAGATAACTAATGTTAGTAGCATCATTAAAGAGGCACTGGTTTACGGCATCTGTCTTTTCTAGCAAGTAAGTCAAGAATGAAGTGCAAAGTTCATCAGAGGCTAGAGCAACATGAGATGGAGGTTTGGTAAGTTTATTTATTGTGTTAAATAATGCTTTTGGCCTGTTACTTGATTTATTAATTGTAGCAGATACAAAACTGGAACGAGCCAGGTTCAGGGCTGATTTGTACTTTTTGATATGTTCAATAAATGCCAAATGGTGAACAGTCAAGCCAGTTCTACCAGAAAGACTCGGGAGAGTTATTTCAATAAACCATACATTTATTGACAGCTCAGCAAGCTGATAAACTACAAAGTCATTTGGCGTAGGCCCCGTCCGTAGTGCATAATCCGAGAGTATCGGATCTGCAATTCCTGCCTAGAGATGAAGGCAGGGGCGCAGCCGACCCCCCTGGGAGATATGGACGGGACCATCCTGGTGGTGGTGGGGAGGATGGGGGTAATCGTCGCTTCAGTATCTGCGAACTCAAACATGTGTAAGTACCGTGCTTTTATACAGTGAGCATAAGAATATGATTGGATAGAAGTGAAGGCAATAAGTGACGTAGTAATTGAGTCTTCCCAGCAGAACTTATGCTAAAGCTTTCATTTCTACCAGAAAGACTCGGGAGAGTTATTTCAATAAACCATACATTTATTGACAGCTCAGCAAGCTGATAAACTACAAAGTCATTTGGCGTAGGCCCCGTCCGTAGTGCATAATCCGAGAGTATCGGATCTGCAATTCCTGCCTAGAGATGAAGGCAGGGGCGCAGCCGACCCCCAAAAATAGGTGGAGTATGACTACGCTGGAACGGGGCACGCCAACCCCCAAAAGATGGTAACTGAGTATACCCACCAGTCTAGAGTCCTGGGGTTCCTGAAAAATAGAGAAGGAAGAAACAAATGGTGAAGATACAAATTAGATGTGAAAATACAGCGTGCCTAAAGTTTAATAGGGGAGAAGGACAGATAATTCTAAAATAACTATGTTTTTATATGTTAAATTAAAAGTATTTTATTTTATTTATTTATATATTTATTTTTTAATTGCCAGTTCACTCCTAGGAAAACACAGAGACAAGGCCTCATTGGACCGGCAATGCCGCTTTTGGCTTGCATAGACAAGGCCACATTGGACCACACAGACAGCCGCCTTGGCAAAATAATAAACAGGCCTCCTTGGACCACATATAGCAGCCACCTGGGGCTGAGCATAACACAGACTCTGGCCTCATTGGACCACATGGCCTTTATAGACCACAGAGACGAGGCTTTAATGAGCCACACGGCCACAATAGACCACAGAGACGAGGCTACTAAGCCACAACGGCCGCTAATGCCACAAAGAGACGAGGTAAGACTGGACAACACATAAGGTTTTTTTTTTTTTTTTTTTTTTTTTTTTTAACAGGATACAACAGCTTTAAGATCACGAAACCTATGCCCCGGGGGGCAACTGGCCACCATTGCATCTTTTAAGGACAAGACCGAGCCACTAGAGCCACATAAAGACAAACCACACAAGACTACGGCATCTAAGCCACATTAAACCTCTGCCCCAAAGGGGCCACTGGCCATTCAGGCATCTTTTTAAAAGGACAAGGCAAACATATGCCACAAGGCGCCAAGCCCCACATGTACACAAGGCCCACGTGGCCACAAGGCCACTAATGCCACACGTAGACAGACATACTTGAGTACAAGGCCACTAGGCCACATTTAACCATGCCATGAAGGCCACAAGACCACGAGACAAGGCCACATTAGGCTACACGGTCACAGTAGACCACACAGAACATAAAGGGTTCCAAACCATAAGCCCACACATAGACGAGACGTACAGACAACGGCCACTAAGCCACACGGAACGAGGCCATAGGGCCACAGCCTGGAGGCCGAACATAGGACATGGCGACATGGTACCACGAAGCCATGAGACCGCCACAGAGACGAGGCCCACCGGGCCACAAGGCTGCTAAGCCACACTGAACGAGGCCAACGAGACAGAGCCACTAGGCCACACAGAACCTGCCATACTTAATGGCCACAAGACCACGGGACAGCCACATTAGGCTACACGGTCACAGTAGACCACATAGAACATGAATATCGCATGAAATAGTCACTGTTTTTTTTTTTTTTATTATTATATAATTATAATTATTATTATTTATTTTTGTTTTTAAATTAAATGACGAACATGTAACAAAGGCACAACGGCTGCTACAGCCACATAGAGACGAGGCCACATTGAACAGAGCCGCTAAGCCACACAGAATAGATGACTAGATAGTCATTGAGGAGTGCTGGCTAGAATAATAACAGGATGAAGGAAATAAGATTGACACCACCACCAGTAGTTGCATAGTTTTTTACCTTATGGTTATTGTAGAGCTTGCTGGGCTTGAAGAATAGTTTTAGAATCTGGTCTTATATAAGACTTGAATGCAGAGGAAGACCATCTGCCCAGGATCTTGAAAGCTGAAGTAGAAATGCCACGTTCAGCTGCTGTAGTGGCTGCCCCAATCCTAAATGAATGACCATTATACTGGAGGGGAGATAACTGCAGCTTTTGAGGACAGAACTAGATGAGTCCTGAACCAGGATTTAGAGAGAGATGCTTCGTAGGTAGGAAAATGGGGAAAGTGATCTGAGAATCTAGAGCCGATTTTAGGAATGTAATCAGATGAGAAGGGACAAAATGTATTGCTAATTTTAGAAATTGTTGATATGATACCAGAAACTTGAGTCGGTTGGAGTGCTTAAGAAAGAGTAAAGAAATTAGGGGAGAAGGTGAATCAGAAAAAGGACCTAGGGCAAGATCGGAGTGTTAGATCTGAAGAAAATTCCCCTGGATGCATGAGCCATGAACATAGTTAAACATGGATACGATCTGAATATGAAAATAGGAAAAGTAACCAAGATGGATGGGAGGTAATAAAAGGGGGTTAAATGGATTTCGCTTTCCTGTAATGTTACTGTTAAAGCATAACCAACATCTGCAAAGTTACAATGCACAAGTTCAAGCATTGAAGATTTAATTTAAAGAGATCGCTTTTTAAGGACTACAACAATGCTGAGAGGGACTGTGCGGCATTCCTTTGGATTAGTGGCATCACAAACCATAAAGTTATATATTTAGCTCCCGGAATATGATTTATAGCATAACAAACAGAATGAGCTGTCAATACTAGAAGATAACTACGCATAAGCTACATGATACATCAACCAACCATCCGGAAATGGGGTATACATGTTGACGCTTCTTGAGTCTCTCCATCTTTGGCTGACTTGGTTTGAATATAATCTAAAAGTTTTGAAATGTCTGTGAGAGGTAATCAAAGCTGCAAAACGAGCTGTTGAACTCCAGCCCTGTTCCGGGAGCAGCAGCTCGACTGCATCCAAAGGGACGACAAAAACCATGCGCTTTACTCACCCTCAATGACAATTCCAGCATAGGATATGAAATGTATTTAGGACATTCCAAGCCAAACCCCTCACACACACCATGGGGACACAGGAGACCCACCACACATCAATTTTACTAATTGTAGATAAGGAAGGAACAACCGGCCGTGATCCGGATAAGAAATTAGGAATCTGAAAGAAAAGCGAAACAAAATCAATTCTGCAGAAATACAAGCTTTAAAGGTGTAGTGAGCCACATCTTCAGTGATATACTGTCTAGCTGGATTGAGCAGAGTGACTAATTTATTTGATCACAGTTAGAGGAGGGCAGGGTGATGGATAAGGGTTGCTGAAGGCAGAGCCGCCTGAAGACTACAGTGCGTAGCTATGCATTGCAGTGGTCAGGAATGTGCTTGCGGGACCTTAATCATGAAATTGGAGACTACTGATTGCCAGCTGAACGTCTCGGGAATAGCATGATCGTCTAACACGATCTGCCTTAGGAATGCAACCGAGCTTCGTTAGCACGTACAACATAAGTTTTGCCACCACTTCGAACCCAGAGATGTTAGCAGCCGCTATAAGATAATTCGATGAAATGCGAATGAACGGAGTCTGAGCAGGCTTGGTAAATTATCTGACCTTTGGTATTCCAAATGTCCAAATCTGAATGGATATGCACCCTTCGACTATGGCCAGTGTTAACAGACGAGAAATAAATGCCCTGCCTTAAAGAGATACTTATACTAGAATTTTTTTTTTTTTTTTTTTTTTTAAATCTTTTTTAACTCAGTGCAATACTTACCTGTAGTAAGGTGACTGCATACCGAAAAGATACCTCAATCACACTTGATATTCTGTTGTTGACTTTGAGCATAGAATCTTTCTCAGCTGGCAGCGTACACCTGACATTACTCTCAAGTTATATGAATGAAGTTATTCACGACCGAGAGATCACTGCCATGGCAACCAAGTGAGTCCCTTGAATAGAAAAATAGGTGAACATTTAAATCATACAGATAATTAAATCATACAGATAAGTAAATATAATGTCATTCGAGTCTTCTTGACTGACGTTCGTCTGGTGATTGGTTGAATTATATAGTCTACACTTATAACTGTTAGTTCTACTATGTTAGGCAAGTTTTGGCAAAGTCTGTGACCTTGACCCGAGCATCCTTAGTCTGCCTTTGTACATTTAATATCGAATCCTTATAATGTCTATATTTCTATGACACATATCGGTGGATTAAAGTAGTCGCCAAGAAAATTTGGGTTATGGCGGTTGTACCATAAATCTGTCAGTGAAGAACTTAAATGCAAGAATTAAAAGATCTTGATATGAAAAATCATATCATTGTAGGCCTATATGCAACAAGTCGAATTGATAGAGATATAGAGAATTATTAGCACTGTAAATTTATGATTTACTTCTTTTGTATTAAACACTCCTGCTACATACCCTACATATACCCTTCATAACCATGTCTACTACGGCATACGTATAACGTCCAACAAACAACTTGCTTCTGATATGGACATATATTTATATCACTTTCAAATTTTTACAAACCCTTTATAAATTTATAACTTATGTATTTATTTTTATTTTTAATTTAACAGTAGCTATTAATTGCTTTTGTTTTATGTTTGAATAATAGATAGTTATATTTACAGAAAATGAACGGAGATAAAATTCCCCCTTTATTGTTAAAGCGCAGCATTTAAGTCGAAATTTTACCGGCGGTCGGGAAGTGACTAGCAAACGTCTCCATGAAGGCCGAAGCAATAACGAATTCAGATAAGGGCGTAAACGAGTTGAATAGGTATGCTCCTTTATTGAAAGGCACGTCATAGTGAGCAGATGAGGAGCGCGAGCTGCAAATGGCATATACATAAAGCCAATTTGATAAAGTTGCTCTTAAGCTTGATTTAATTATTTTCAGCAACCCAGCTGTTAATATTTTGCAATTAACCATGAGAGCGTGGAATCAACAACGCTGAAATAGATTAGTAGCTACTGCGCTGTGGATATCATACGTGTCCACCAGTCCCTTCTTTTTAAAGCGTTACAGTATGTTGCGGTGCAGACTGTAGGCTATGTATTGGCAGTGTTTTTTTTTAGAAAACTACCGTGTCTCCAGAGTCACAATTGAACTTTACCGCTGATGAAGGGAGCAGTAGAGTAGCAAATTAATATACTTACCTGAATGGAATTTAATCATAGTAGCCTAATAGGGATATAAACAGTGGCCGCGGGAAGCTATTCAACGTGAAAGCCTTGAAAATGGAACTTGAACTTGAAAACCCTGTTAGGAGATCGTCTCTCGTGAGATTTAAAGCCGCCACATTCTTGTTTCCTCTGCAAGCGTGGTGCATTCGCGCACCGCGAAAATGGCTGAGATCAAATCAACGATATGACTTGTGTTGTTATATGATTGGATTCGAACGCAAGTGAAGGAACGCCGGTGTCATACTGCGCATTGAATTGAAGCGTCAGCAACTGCTAACTGAATTGAAGCGTCAGCATCTGCGAACTAATCGTCGCTTCAGTATCTGCGAACTCAAACATGTGTAAGTACCGTGCTTTTATACAGTGAGCATAAGAATATGATTGGATAGAAGTGAAGGCAATAAGTGACGTAGTAATTGAGTCTTCCCAGCAGAACTTATGCTAAAGCTTTCATTTCTCCTGTAGTAACGCTCAAGCCGTCTACCAGTGGCCTTTAAGATACGGAGCTCAGGAGTGTACCAAGGAGACGAATGTGTGGAAGGGACACTTCTGGTCTTGACAGGAGCATGCTTATCCAAGATATCCGAGATTACGGAGTTATAGTTAGATAGTATCAGTGAGGGTGAAGAGATATCAAAGACATCAGAGAGATTAGAAGAGTAAATGGAGGTACAAAATAATGCAGTATCAACAGCTTTGAGATTGCGGTAAGATATGACAGTTGTAGAACAATTCTTATGCATAGGCAGGCTGAAGCTAAAATCAAGAAATTTATGATCAGAGATACCAGTGTCGGTAGAAATGATGGAAGAGATATTGGCCCTTGATGTACAAATCAAATCAAGGGTATGACCACGCGTATGAGTAGGAAAATTAACATGCTGAATTAGATTAAAACATTCAAAGATAGAAAGTAACTGGTTGGTGTTAGAGCAAACAGCATCAACATGAATATTAAAGTCACCAAGCAGTAGAATGGGAAATGACAATGAGCAGGCAAGGGTCAACAGTTCACTGAGTTCAGAAAAGAAGTTAGACAGGACCTTAGGAGGTCGATAGAGCAAAATAATTATGAGAGAGTCAGCCTTCAAAACCATGTACTCAAATGTATTGGTGTCATGAAAGTCAAGTTGCTTGATTCGGAGGTTATCACGATGGATGATAGCGAGACCACCCCCTTTACCATGGGGTCTTCTGGAGTTCTGGAGTTATTGTTCTGGACAGATAATTATATCCATCTGGCGTAAGTAGATTTAACTGTAGAAAATCATCAGGAACTTGCCAAGTTTCATATATTAATATATATTATATATATATTAAATATATATATATAGATAGATAGATAGATAGATAGATAGATAAATACAATATATATACTACAGGTTTTCTTTTTTTACTGGCTGAATGTTTTGTGCCCAAGATTTAATTAGATTGTTTTAAAGATTTATGAATACATTTCTCTCTGGTTTTGTTTGGCAGCTGTAGTACATGTTTATGATTAGAAGAACATTAGAACACAATCTAAAAAAAAAATAATAATTAGAAAAGCACAGTATAAATTTGAACTGGTAAGATGAATCTGAGCTTAGTAATTGACAGTATATTAACCTACATTTGATTTACCCCATTACAATAGTCCCTTTAAAGTTATTGCTATCATAAAAATACACTTGTAGGTTTAAAATTCTAAATAAGGCACATCTAATGTCCAAATAACAAATATTTTAGCATATATATATATATATATATATATATATATATATATATATATATATATATATATATATATATATATATATATATGTATATATTATGTACTTTATTGTGACTTTCAATTCAAACACATTTAACACAATTATACAAATGGACAGTTCCTTTAAAGACATCATATATTCCCCCAATAAATATTCATTTATTATTTATTTTTCCTTCTACTTTTTTTTTCTTTTGTGATAATACCCACCAACACATAGCCTAAAAAACACATGATTAGAACAATAACCAAAAAGTACATAGTTAGACACTTTTACATATGATTTAAGGGGGGAAAGACAAAAAACAATAAATAAATATTAATAAAAATTTAACATTCACATATTTATATCAAACTCTTATAATGACACATAATTCCTAATAGTCATTCAAGTAACATTATTTGAATATCAAATATTCAATATTAAATAAGTAAATAAATAAAATAACAAATAACTAGGCTAGAAATAAAAGGGAGGGAGGGTTATATAAAAATGTAGTTAATGTAGGCTAATATATATTCCTTTATTTTATGGAATATTCTTTGATTTTAGAGTTGCACATATCTTTTCAAAATGTATACATTTGCTCTTAATTTCATGTTATCCTCTCCATAATGTACTTTAGAAACTAACTCTAACCACTCATTTAAAACTGGGGATTCTTGCTTTCTCCAAAAAATTAGTGCATTAAAAGCTGTAATTCTCAGCATTCTAAATAAGTATACATCATCTTTATTAAGTAGCATAGGTCCTGTACCCAAAACTATATGTTTGTATCTTAATATATTTAGTTTCTTAATAAAAATCTTCCCTGAATTAGGCTACTTCTGTTCACTGAAGTACTTCTGTCACTAGAAGTTTACGGCAACTTATCCAACATCCTAAAGATAAATTATTATAATTAGAAGATATTTCTATTGTTATAAAATATCGCATATTAATTTTCCAAGCAAAATGTATATTTTAGTCAGAATTATTGTGCTCCTATTTGGCGCGCATGCGCGCAGCAGCGCTTGTTCAATATGAAGATTAGCAGCAAAATGGATACATTTGCACGACTTTCTAACATTTACAGATGGAGAATATAACTGTAAAATGTAAGTTTTGCACTGAGGGGGAAAAAAAAACATGTCACAAACGCATAAAACAGCACAAAATATACGCTGTGTGATGGTGGATCGATTTGATCCACGATCGACCTCTAGGGCTGCTTCAGAAACGCGTGCACACGCAATTATCTAGACTTGATAAACCTGGATCAAATTAGTGAGATTGCGTGAACTTCAATTACCTTTTATGGAACCACTTTAGCCCCAACTTATTTGTTAGGCTCATTCAAGTCCGGTTTTGGAGTTTAATTCCCGCTTTTCTAAGCGTCTTTTATGGAACAACCAGCTGTTCACAAGTTCTTACTTAAAGCTGCAGTCCGTAACTTTTTTGGGTTAAAAATTACCAAAATAAATGTGAGCAAGTACATAACCAGCCAGTGTTCAAAACTATCTGCTTGCCTTAGCTCAAAACGGTAATGCTTGTAATAAAGTTTTTTATTCCAGTGGTACTGGTGGATTTCCGCGGTAAATTTGAGCATGTCTTTGCGTCATTACGTCACATCTGTCCACATAAAGAAGAGTCTCGGCTAGTAGGCTATGAGTGTGAGGATGTTGGAGGTGGAGATTTATAGCCTTTTCTCACAGCACTTGACATAATTAAACTTATCAATTTGATGGCGGATCCAGAAAGGTTCAAACAACAATCACCAGTGTCAACTGGAGATTTACCCATTGTAAAATACAAAAGACTTCGGACTTCGGAGTAGACATGTGCCGGTATTCGGTAATGCGATAAATCACGGTAATGAATATGCTCAATATTGTTATCGCTGGCACTTCAAAATACCGTGTAAAATAATAGATCCGAATTTAGATTTTTAGAACGCACAATTAGCTTATTTTCCATCGACCGCTTCAAAAACAGTGCGTATATGCTGCGCAAAACACGTACGCACTCTGATGTAAACAATCGCCACATGTATGCTAGCCTGGGTGCCAGCCCGAACCCCGCCCACAATATTTTTTGGTCGGGAAGTTCGGTCTGGACTCGCTCCGTTGAGGAGCTATTATGCCCGAACAAAAATTGTTCGGACCAATCAAATTGTCAGGGCGGGCTTTATACGATGATGGACAGATAAGCAACGGTAACGTCATCATCCACGTCATCAACGAGCGCTTGGGTTGAATTCAAATGACTGCCGCTGAAGAATTGAGATTTCACGAGTTCACGCTTACAAATAAGTCAGATAGAATAAATGCATATTTGGCGTGCTGTCCGAGGAGAGGCTTCGGGCTCGGTATTCGGCCCGAACCCACAGTACTCCCCCCGTATTCCTGGCTGTGGAAGAACAAGCCAAGAGTGAGTGCAGGGATGCTGAAAACTGTCATGTTAGGTGAGTTGACCGAGTGAATAAATATATGCTTTCCTCTCATGCTGATAGACGGTTGATTGGATTGATTATTTGAATGTGCTCCTCCTGAAATTTATTTATAAAACATCATGTGTAGATTCCGCCATCGCGTCTGTTATAGAAGATATCGACAGCGCATTAATTTTAAAAGAGGAACAGAGAACCGCGATCGGAAACATGAATGAAAAACATACGTCACTTACTCCGTTGCTCTGATTGGTTGTAGGTCTATCCAATTGAGTGCAGAGGAATTTTTTTTCCTGCTTCGGTTGAAACACGCCCCATAATCAAAGCTCAATGGAGAAGTATCAGACTCACATTCTGACTAGAATTGAGTATGACGACGTCAGGCTACATGTATGCACTAGGGCTTTGACTTTTGCCCAAAAATCATATTCGAAGTTCGTTTGTTTATTAATATTCAAATATATTTGAATATTTATTAACAATATTTTGACCATTTGCCTTCAGTAAGACCTATATTGGTATCAAACGTAAGTTGTATATGTTCTGTCCACCAGAGGGCAGTGTATCAATCAATGTCAATAGGCAGGCAATGACGTTTTTTAGAAAAACACACGGTCACGTTTTCAGTCACGCTGTCGCGTGGTATGTGAGTTTGGTCCTACATATTTTACACATCACTTTGTCCTTACTTGTGATTTTTCCCTGTTTCTTTGGGAACCCAAAGTAGAGCCACACGTTGCTTTTCAAATTGTCAGGAGTGTACATTTCGAACTCCTCGTCAGGTACTTGACTTCACCAGGCGTGAAAAAGCCGTTTCACTGAATTTTTCGCTGGAAATGAACATTGCTTTTCTCAACTCCTCTCGTCACCTCTGAGCATTTCCCGGGTATACCCTGAAACGTCACTATCTCTGCTCTCCAAATATCAGACATGGGGACTTGTGACTTGGTGACTTGGACTCGAGTCGCTATTTTTATGACTTGTGACTTGACTTGACAAAAAATAAAATACTTGAGACTTGACTCGGACTTGGAAGTTAAAGACTCGGGACTTGACTTGACTTGAGACACGATGACTTGAATGACTTGAGTGTTAATCACATAATTTTTTTCAGTTTGAATATAAAATATATAAATTATTTTAAAAAATAAAGTTGATTACCCAGCTGGAGCGCAGGCTGAGAATAGCGTGGTCATGACTGGATCACTACAATATCATCACTCGCGCCCTCTCGTACCTTGCACACCACGCCCACTTAGATCAGATATCACATCAACATGTCAGCCGGAGGGGTACTGAGGGTCATCGCTTTCGGCTTCGAGAATTATTCACAAGATGGCAAAAGACGAACAGCGCTTTGCAAGACATGCACCATTAACATCGCGGGCGCGGCCAACTCTCACGCATTCACCGTGAGACACACGCGACACTGACTTTTCACACGCTCTCATTCATTTTCTCACGCACAGAAAAATCGTGACACAAGAGCAGGTTACGATATAAAAAAATCTCAGCTCTCAGATTCTGTCATTTTTATTACGAAATTCAAACAATAAATACCGTTTTGGCGCTTGTAAATGTGACGCAGATCCCTAGCGCAGCACGTGAACCGATCATCTCTAGCTAGTAAATAAACACGAATGAACAATGTTGAAAGATACAGTAGCCTACAGCTGAACTTACCGAAATGTATATTCCTCATACATAATATCGACCAATCAATCAAACAAATGGGTCAATAAAACAGCTGGAGAACAATTATGTCACATAACATTTACCTCAGGAAAGCCATTTGATGACCATATAGGCTATAGCACGTTAGTTGGCTAGAAAAAGTATTTTGCTAAATATGTGTACTATATTACATATTTATTATATTTTTACTTATCATTAAATAAAGTTGTTATTATAATAAAAAACGCATTATATCTCTCTGTATGATTACAGCATTAGGTGAGTTGTTTTTTTCTTGAGAAAAATTAGTGCCTATCTTGTGTAGCCTACCTAATATTTATCCAAATGAGTCAATATTAAGTCAGATCACAATAATTGAATTGAAATAATAAAAAAGCGTAGCTTACCAGAAATTGTACCATGTAAACATTGTAACATGTTGTCACTAAACCGAATACAATTCAGTTTAGTTACTAAAATGTTTTGACTATTACAATACACTTATTGTAAACACAGTTTACGTACAACATTAAACTTTGTTACATTTTAAACACTGTTGGCAGAAGTGAAAAATAATTAATTTTATGAAGTTACAATTTTGCTTGATTCCATGATGTATTTTACTGAACATTTACAATGCAATTTATTTGCATTTACAATGCAAATCCAAATTATTGTAATTTATTGACAGTAACTGATATCTTGTCTTTTCACTTTATTAAGATCAGATTCTGCAGGTAAAATTACAATAATAAGGTGACTTGACTTGGACTTGACTTGACCTACTACAGGACTTGACTTGACTTGACTTGACATAGCCTGTGACTTGACTTGACTTGACTTGCCCAAGAAAAAAAATACTTGGGACTTACTTGAGACTTGAAGGTTAAGACTTGAGACTTACTTGAGACTTGCATATGTATGACTTGGTCCCATCTCTGCCAAATATGTTGTTACACGTTGTATAAAACCAATCAAAAAGCTTAGAAATGTACACAAACGCTGATCATTTGTCAATGGGAAGCCCCGTTTTGACTGACCGGCACGCGATTGGTCCAGCCATCCTCCTGTCAGACTCGCAGCGCTCTGTGTAAACAAGCTAGCAGATCTCCTCAGAAAGATTAAATATTATTCATTTGAGAAATGTCGCTGTCAAAAGAGAGCAAAGTCGCCAAAGCATTGAACTAGAGGCTTCTAACCTAAGCTCTGCTGCTGGTCAGCAAGAGTGGCTAAGGCTAGTCAGTGATTTTTTGGGATCTGGAGACATGTCATCCACTGATGACAGCGACAGCGAAAGTGACAGCCCTGTGGAAGAGGATCACGACGATGATGAAAACGTTGAACAGCCTCTGACTGATGTCGGGGAAGTTAATAGTATCATGTCTAGTTGTGAAGTAGTGAGCGAGATGACGAGCAAAAATACGTGCATTTTGCTGTAAAGGGTGTAAACTCAACGATGGAGAGCCGTGTTTTCGGTCATTTGATGAAGATTTCGTTTATGAGATACGTCTGTCTATGGCCTCTCTCACCGAATACGAGAAAGACCTGGGGTCTCATTTATAAAGCGTGCGTACGCACAAAACGGGGCTGGAAACGTACGTACGCCAGTTCCCACGCAAAGGTTGTGATCTATAAAAAACAAACTTGACGGGAGAATGTGCGCACCTTTAAGCAAACTTTGAGCCGTGCGTACGCACATTCTGGAGACAAAGGGAATTGGCGACACCGATGGTGAGCTGGAGTTAAGTGTCTTTTTGGTCACTTTTAGACAGACAATCTAAAGAAAATTTAACATATACAGAAAGATAATACAGATATAATTTCACTCACCAAGCCTGTCACTTGAAGCAAATATCCATCCCTTCTTAAATGTCCGCGCCAGCGAGCGCGTTGGGCCGTTTAGTGAAACTGACGCAAATAACAGTTTAAATAAATAAAATAATGATTTAAACTAATGGAGTTAAGCACTTAAACATGAAATCATTACTGAGAAGTTACAACATTTTTATATTCAAATTCAGTCAATAGAAATATTTGTTGTTAATGCGGTGTTTTTGAACACTTTTCCTCTGGCATGCTTTGTTTTAATGTTTTAACCACAGAGATAACTGCTTATCATGATAATACCAGATTGTCTGAGAAAATAGTTTCGTGCAAATAATGCCCAAGGCCTATCTGTTTCCATTAAAAGTATTAAAAATACAGTTCGGCCACTGGAAAAGATTGAGAAAAACTTTCTCTGAAATGTGTTTTACACTATTTGATTTATGTATTCAAAAACAAGGCAAGATATAGGCAACTACTTGATTTTTATTCATGTAATGTGTCTTGTACCTTTAAACGTTATCACGTGGATGAATAATCATATGCAAATGATATGCAGATGAGGATCTGCATAGTAAAACTAGGCGTTGTAAGCTCCATATATGGTTATTTCGGGGAGGAGACGCATGTGCGCACAATCTTCCGCTGAGTGGGATTTATAAAGTGAATTCTGCGCAGGTTCTGGCGTACGAACGGTTTTATAAATCCGAATATTATTTTGCGTACGCCATTTTTGGCTTTCGGGCGCACGTACACTTTTAGTAAGGTTCCTACGCACAGTTTTATAAATGAGACCCCTGGGGCCTCATGTATAAAACTTTGCGTAGATTTCATCCTTAAAGTGTGCGTACGCACAAAAGTTTTCAGATTTATAAAACCGTGCGTACGCCAGAACCTGCGCTGAATTCACTTTATAAATCCCAGTCAGCGGAAGATTGTGCGTACATGCGTCTCCTCCCCGAAATAACCATATATGGAGCTTACAACGCCTAGTTTTACTATGCAGATCCTCATCTGCATATCATTTGCATATGATTATTCATCCACGTGATAACGTTTAACGGTACGCAGCTCTTAATTCAGAACTAGCTATTATGGCGAAATGCATTGCTCTGCATTTTAGTGACAGTGGGTTGTTCTTGTTTTTATTTTAGCATAAGCCAAAAAAAGTTGACAGCTCTCCTGAAGCATTACAAAGAACATGGGTTAACCCCCCGTGTAAAAACATCCGGTGGCCGTCAGAAATCAGACAAGCGCCTGCTCACGTATGATGACATCTGTCGTGTGGTATCATTCATCGCCAACTTCGCGGAGCTTCACGGACTGGTTCTTCCAGGTCGAGTCCCTGGCTACAAACGTTTTGATATCAAGTTGCTGCATGCCCTCTCATTACACCAAGGCCACAGTTTTTCGTGCCTATGAACAGACAGTTATGTCAGGAGGTAGGTATTCTTTATTAATGAGCATTTCAGTGCTGAATTGATAAACCTATTATGCTGAAAAATAACTTAACAATGTGATAATGAATGTCATTCATTAGTTTGCACATGTAGCCTATGCCTGCTGAGTGATCTTTAGTGAAAGGCTTGTCAGTTAATGATAGACTGTAATTGATGGAAATTTTTTTAAGTGCATTAATAGTGCATCAAAACCAAATTGAGGAAGTTCTTCCCAAACTTTGTTTTATCAGAACAACTTTCGGCGCCTGTGGAAGACCCTTGTGCCCTTCATAGTCCGGACGAAGCCAATGACTGACTTGTGTTGGGAATGCCAAAAAAACAACTCGACCATCTACAAGTCTGCCAACCTGACCGAAGCAGAGAAATCCGAGCGATGCAGAAACCAGGAAGACCACCTCATGAAAGTTATATTAGAACGCTCACTGTATCAAGACATGGTTCAGAAGGCCAAGGATACTGTAAAAGATCATGGCATTCATGAACTCGGTCCTTGTGATCCATGCTCCAGAGAAATCACAATGCATTACTCGTTTGCATTGCTCGTTCGGGGCAGTCAAGGACTAGTGGTTAGGGAGTTGGACTGGTAACCCAAAGGTTGCTGGTTCGATTCCAGAACCGGTGGGAAAATGACTGAGGTGCCCTTGAGCAAGGCACCTAACCCCTAATCGCTCCCTGGGCGCCACACAAAGGCTGCCCGCTGCTCTGGGTGTGTGTATCCACGTTTGCAGTGTGTGTGTGTTAACTACTCACTACTCTGCTCCTAATGTGTGTGCATTAACTTGGATGGGTTAAATGCAGAGGTCAAATTCCAAGTATGGGTTACCATACTTGGCCGTCACGTGTCACTTTCACTTTCACTTGATTTTGCCCAGCAGGTGCATTTTCCCTCCAATCCACTTCAGCCCGGTCCTGTGTACTTCTTGACCCCTCGAAAATGTGTCTTGTTTGGCATTAACCGTGAGGCTATTCCAAGCAGAGCATGTGAGCGGAGTGGAGCGGGAGCGAGCGGGGAGCGCGAGCGGGCGGATCTTGGACAGAGCGCAGAGCGGCAATTTCAAAAGGACGGAGCGTCGCATTTCCCGCTCCAATTTCGCTCCGCTCCGCTCACACCACGAGTCTGAAGCATGCTCAGTCAAGCCTGACCCTGAATCCATTTGTCTTGCACAGTCATCAACAGTAGACTATTTTCAGGCAAAACTCGGCTCAATAATGGAGTTCAAAAAGTAAAATGAGAATTCATACAGGTGTAGCCCAATATAAGTCGCTCCGGAGTAGCCTATAAGGCGCATCAGTCAAAAAATGCGCCATGAAGAAGAAAAAACATAGGCCTAGCCTCGCACTGGACTATAAGTCACATTTATTTAGAAATTTATACAAAAAAAAAAAAAAAAATGTTATGGACGGGACAGTTCTCCGTTACGGACGTGAGCGCTCTGAAGGCGGCACTAAGACTGCTTTAAAACTTTCACTCAGACCTCAAACAGAAAGCACAAAGCCTGTCTTTAAAATTAATTTCGTTTTGTATTAATTGTATCTTAATTTTAATCAAGGTTTCATCAACCATTGTCTGGATTTAATATTATTAAATATTAGAAATATATTAGAAAATAGATAACCACGATACGAAGGCGCCGGCGTGAACCTGGAGTTTGTCTCATGAATGAACCGAAACTCAGCGTATAGCCAACTTGCCTCACACACCTGAGACATATATATAAAGCTTGAAATGTCTACTTTTAAACAGAACAATTCAAAACGAAAGAAAACAGACTGCTCTCCCGTATGAAATGTGCATTTCTCTCAGGCGCGTTCACTACTGCGAAGATCACGAGTCAGCATCTTTCCAGCCGACAGACATAAAAAAAATTAAAATGTCTTCTGCTATATTTTACATATTCATAATCATTTTGCCGGTTCGTTGTGACAGCTTTTAGGTGCCCTTACATGTTACGTGAACGCATCAGCACTGAAAACATAGAGATTTTTTTTCTTTTGGGGGCATTTTGTTTGTTTTCAGACTTTCTCATTTGCCTGCGCGATGTTAGAGGACGCTGTTAATAAAATTGCGAGTAGGCCTACACATTGGATTCACGTTTATTATTATAGGATATTTAAAAAAATACCCCAGTTTTTATGCCAGTCGTATCATTTTAATCATTTTTGTTGTATTTATCCGCCACACACCTTGAAGGCCGGTCCGTGTCTGATATTGTCTGATTTTAAACCGGTCCGTGGCGCAAAAAAGGTTGGGGACCGCTACAAGTAATATAGCCTACATGTAGATTTTTTTTCCTTTTTTGGAGCGAGCGGGGGGTGATTTGAGTGGAGCGCGAAGCAAACTGGGTTGAGCGCTGAGCGAAAATGAGCGGAGCGGCCTGATGTAGCTTTGAGCGGGGGAGCGGAGGGGTGAACAGTTCAGTGAGCGATGAGCGGAGATTCTCACCGCTCCACTCCGCTCACATGCTCTGATTCCAAGACAGGTTAACTACCTTATCGATCACCAAAGGGCCATTTGCTGTGGTGTCATTCCTTGATAAATTTCTTCACTCAATATGGCATGGGTGAAAAGCATGTCCAGCTACATTGTGACAACTGTGTAGGCCAGAACAAGAACGATACTGTGCTACAGTACCTGCTATGGAGAGTTCTTCATGGATTGCATGAAACAATTTCATTGAACTTTCTCATTGTGGGCCATACAAAGTTTGCACCAGATTGGGCATTTGACTTGGTGAAACAAAGCTATCGCCGAAAGATGGTATCATGTCTGGACGATATTGCTGATGTTGTTCGAAGCAGCACACTGACTGGAGTTAACATCCCGCAACTGGTTGGACGGGAAGATGGGGAAGTCATAGTGAAGCAGCGTGATAGGCAGTCATTCCTGAAGCCATTCTTCCGACATCTCCCGGAAATAACCCGACACCAGCATTATCGGTATGTAATTTATGGTACTATAATACTAATGGCGTATCTATTATGCTCAAGTGCGGTGTGTGTGGGTGTGTGCTTCTGTGTTACATGGGTATCTGCATATAATAGTGAATGGATCTTTTACAACTAGTTTTCCCCAATCTTCTGTGTTTTTCAGAATGAGCAGTGACCATCCTGGCTGGGTACTTTACAAGGCCTTTGCCACCTCTGAGGAACAAGGAATATGCTTGCTCCAAGAGGACGCACCACCAATCCAGAGACCCCCTGTCATCAAGCCCCCTGGCCTGGATTTGAACAGAAAGACTTATCTGTACCAAAAGAAATACAAAGGACATTACATGCCCAAAACCACCAGTTGAGAAAGTAAGTTGTCCCTCTCCCTGCCCAGCTAAGAAGGAAAGAGCTGAAATGTGAATTTAATGTGCAATTTGAATCTGAATGAGTGTATTTATTGTGTATGGATGTGAGTGAGTGTATTTATCTGCAAGGAGAATCCATTACAATGTGTTTGATTTATTTTAACCCAATATTTAACTGTTGGTATCTCCTTTATGAATTTGTTACACTGTTATTGTCAACTAGCCTACACAAAGATATGACCGCATAGGCTAGCATTATTTGTTCTCGGTTTCCTTGTCTCTCTGCCTCTCTCACTTTCTCTCTCTCACACAGACACACCCTCTCTCTCACACACAGACACACACACACACACACCCACCCACCCTCTCTCTCACACACACTCATGTCTGGTTCACTATCTTTGTGGGGACTCTCCATAGACATAATGGTTTGTATACCGTACAAACTGTATATTCTGTCCCCTTACACTAACCCTACCCCTAAACCTACCCAACACACACACACACACTAACCCTACCCCTAAACCTACCCATCACAGGAAACAGTCTGCATTTTTACTTTCTCAAAACAACTCATCGTGTGATTTATAAGCCTTTTGAAAAGTGGGGACCGCTGGCTGGTCCCCACAATGTAATATAAACAAGGGCACACACACACACACACCCTCTCTCTCTCAATCAAAAAAATGTAGTACCTCTTAAATTTTTCTGATTTTAGTAAATTTTTGTAAAAGTGCCTTTTAAATTATTTATTCAAATATAAACTTTAAAATAATTTGAGCTTCAGCCTGGTTTAATAGCATTTATATATATTAATGTCTTTGGTCAAATTAAGTTGTAAAATAAATAGTTTATCCCTTTAAATGCAATGGATTTTGAAAGATAAACTAAAAAAAACAGGCAAAAAAAAAAAACGTTCAAAGCGATTTTCTCAGGTTTTCAATTGGAAAAAGAGGGCAGACGACCATAATTCAAATGTGTAAATCTTTACAACCATTCAAGGTATGACTTTGACTAGGATATCATTCAAAATGTTGATTACTGTAATTAAAATCACCAGAACTTTAAAGGCTTTAAATTTAGGGCATTAATTTCTGTCTTATTGTGACCATGGTTCATAAAGACACACATATTTGAACTTAAAGTTATACCATAGAAATGTTTAGCAGACTAGAAAAGGCAAAACTGCACCTAAAGCCCATAAACACATGAACTGACCAGCAATGACACGCCACACACTCCAGTAATTTTCAATTTTTATTTTCTTTATTTAGATTTACATAATCCACTTAACTTCCCTGTTTGCATGTGAGAAAGTGATGTTTGTGCCCTGTACAGTCCAGTCCCTCTCGTGTACTCTGAGGGAAGGAAGCGAGTGCAGGAGGGAAGGAACGAGACGGGAATGAGGAGAGTAAAGCGCAGAGGTTGGGCTAACAGTGGGAGACGAGTCGTTCAGCGGTTTATAACTTGTCCAGGAAGTTGTCGAGTGCCGGCATGCCCTCCTTCAGGCCCTTGCGTTTGCGTGTCTCGGCCACGATCTGGAAAGGCTTGGTTGCGGCGTCCTTGGGGTCGCCGGGCAGAATCTGCCAGTGGTCGAACACACACTGAGGGAACGCCTGACCGCCGGTGTTGGAGCGCAGGTCAGCTGTGAAACCTGCACACAGACAGAGGACATCAGCAAAGAAACATACGTTTTTATATTAAATCAAATGTGACTTAAATGACTTCTAATACAACGCTTTTGTCTGATTAAAAAAAGAAAAAGGTCATTAAATGCAATGAAGAAAGCAGCAGTTTAGGAGGAATCGGGGCGGTTACTCACCGAAAGACTCGTTGACGGGAAGGAAGGCCTTAACGATAAACATGGGTGTTCCCATGACCTGTGACTCCTCGAACACGTGGCCTCGTTTCCTGTTCAACACGCCGTAGATGCCGCCGACCACCTGCTCTGGGCACTGTGTGTGTGTGATAGAGAGAGAGAGAGATGCGGGTGAGTAACGCACAACCATATAGTGATGGAGTATATGCTAGTATCATATCTCGAGTTCAGTATTTGTATTGAATCGTGACGAGTGTATTATGACACCCCTAATTATAATTTAATATTCAAAATGAATGTCCAGGAACACTTGTCCTTCAAACCACAACACTGTAGATCTGACTGTGTTCATGTCTGTGGAGGTCTCAGATATTAGTGGTAGGGGTTATCCATCACTTCATCAGAGTGGTGCATGATTTCTCATCATAGACCAGCCAGGACATCAACAGGGTTCCCACACCTCGGTTAACTTCAAATTCAAGGACCTTTCAAGGACTTTCCAGGTCCAATACCCTCAAATTCAAGGACTTAATGTGGGGACACATTACAAGTGAGCAAGGTTACATCGTTTCAGTCTAGTTTTGCAATGTTTCACGGTGTGTCTGCGAAACATTGAGGTACTATTGTAGTAGTTTCATACGAGCGTGAACATCATGGCAACGTACAACACAAAGTACCTCGCGCGGGAAACACTTAACGTAGCGCGTAAATGTGAGTAACTAACGTAAATCAAGCATGAATGCTAGCTAGTGTGCATAGGCGACGAAGTGTTGGCACATAACATTAGCGGACCAGAGGAAATGTGGATTTTTTCCCCCCAGAAAACTTCAAATTCAAGCACTTTCGAGGACCTGTATCTGTGTGTGTTTATCATCAAAACCTTTCCAGGGCCTGAGATCATGCGCCAGCTTTGTGAAACGATCCTGGGACACATTATCCGTGTATTTTCCGGAATCTCAGTGTGAAAGGTGTGGAAGCTCATTTCCGCCACAGAATAAAACATTTTAAAAGATAATTGCGACTTTTTATCTCTTAATTGCGTGTTATAAAGTCAGAATTGCGTGAAAAAATGTTTTTTTTTTGCTACATGCCATGGGATTAATCAATGCATGCTGATGAACAATGTATAATAATAATAATTAATCTGCATACCCTAGTTTTGCACTGATGTAAAAAGACTGACAGTGACACAATAAGACCTCATGTTAGCAAAATGTTTTAATCTTTTAACTCTTAAAAAAAAAAAAAAAAAAAAAAAAAACTCTTAAAAAAAACATGTATGTTCTTTAATGTTTGATTATAATTTTACGGTCTTCACATAGGGATGGGAATTGATAAGATTTTATCAATAATAATGCCACTGACGATTCTGATTATCGATCCAATTCTTTATCGATTCTCTTATCGATTCTTGATAGCACTGTGTGGAAAAATGTAGTCATATGCTTTTTTTTTTTTTAAACAAGTGGTTTTCTTTATTTTGAAGTTTAAGCTTGAGTTAGCAAACTGTACTTTTTTATATAATTTATGTAATAAATATAACCTTATTGTAAAGTGTTACTGATTAGTTACACCGATTCAGACGTCACCTGAGTTCACTGTTGGAAAGATTAGTTGTTTTAACCATTCATTAAAATGAATCGGTTCAAAGGAGTCATTAGTTCGCGAATTGGACGTGTCGTGCGCGTTGTGTGATTATCCCAGCAGTTAGGACATGGACATCCAAGATTTGTGTCAACATAAAAACATTTCATCACTGTATAGTTTTATTTCGTTTAATTAAAGTGTTGTTTAAGTCAGCTGAATGTCCAGAACGCTTTTCAGAGAAGATAAGGAAACTTATTTAGCAAAATTCACACCCAGCAGTAATTCAGAAAAAAAAAGGTCTTTCGACCTTTTACCACCGTGTCGATTTATTTTTGATTAATATGTGCGTGCGAGGGAGAGAGAGCAACACAGCGCCTAGTTTGGAGACGGTGAAGTCGTTTACACAGAGAGTGCGCGCGCGCGACCGGCTCTCTCTCTCTCTCTCTCTCTGCTCGTTCTTTCAGTTAAACAAACGCCCTGTCACAAACGCAGCCGTTCATCTACATTACTCACCGATCAAATAAGACTTTGGCGGGACAAAAAATCATTTTGGTGGGCGCTAAAATGCAGGAAAATTCATGCGCGAGTTTCCATTAGACTCGCACGGTAGCCAGGCGTCTCATCAAATGGCGAGCTCAGCTCAGTTGACGTTGTGTGCTTCAAGATTCTGACGCAAGTCCTAAGATTCCAATTGGCCAAGAGAAAAAGTGCTAAGATTCCGATTGGCCCAGAGAAATGTCAATTATAAGAATTATCCAATAATGTTTCGCAATTCTAGCCTGCATGGCAGTTACTGTGAGAAACCCCCCGAAAAAAAACTCTCCGGTTCTACGCGATTCACGTAAATGACCCAATTGACCAAGAAAACGGCGATTGTCGCCGAAAAGCGACAAGTTTGCAGGTATGTATAATACGCAATTGGCAGATATAAAGTCAGAATTGCGAGAAACTATTGAGGTAAAAAAAATAAAGTCTCTTATTTTCCCTTAGAATTAGACTTTATATCTCACAATTCTGAGAAAAGATGTCAGAATTGCGAGATATAAACTTGCAATTGTGAGAAAAAGTCGCAATTATATTTTAAAATGTTTTATTCTGTGGCGGAAACAAGCTTCCATAGAAAGGGCCTTATGTTTATTTTCACAAACTTTCCAGGGCCTTGAATTTTTTTCTTTCTCAGTTTCACAAACCCGTGGGAACCCTGATACACAGAACCGTTAGATGAAGTTCATATAGCTTCTGATTCTTGCACGTGAATCTCACCTGAATCTCCACCAGGTAGACGGGCTCCATGAGTCTGGGCTCGGCTGTGATCTGGCAGGCGTACAGAACCCTGCGGGCCGTGGGGATGATCTGGCCACCGCCGCGATGGATGGCGTCCGTGTGCAGAGTCACGTCGTGGATGTCGAAGCGGACGGCACGCATGTTCTCCTCGCACAGCACACCCTGAGGAGAGAGAAACAGGACCGTGAGCATGCGTCCTCCTCACTCGCAACACTTACATATCTCAGCAAATCAAGCGGAACATCAGGAGCAAGAAAGTAAAAGCACAGGGAGGAAACAAGTCTTAAAATATTAGCATTAATACTTATTAAAATTATAATTCGGGGTGTAATGATACATCATTATAGTCACAATATAAAAATGCGATGATGATTCGTGATTAACTAATTTTATGCAAGGCTCAGATTTGTCTTTTTAAAGACATCGTAAAATCATGTCTAATCCACATCTCACAAAGACACGAAGGCTTAATATGATGAACAGATTTACAACGCGCATACTGTAGATAACATGCACGTTCAAATGCTTAAGTGACATGCAAAAACATCATAAAAATTAATAATTTTGCATTCTCATTCATGAGTAACCCTTTAGAGTTCAGGAAGTGTCATTTTGACATGCTTTCTTGCAATTAAAACGTATTGATTGCATTGATCCTCTGAGGAAGACGCGCTGGAACGGCCCTCAAAATAAAAGTGCAAACAATTTATCACCATATCACATTTAGTTTTAGAAGTATGATTATTCAAAGTATTTTAGATGGTTTATTCTTAAGTGCATTAATAGCACTGGGAGAGTTTGTGCAAGCGAAAAAAAGAAAAAAATCTAAGTTTCACATTACTACAATAAAATACTAGATATAATGTTGATTATATTGTATAATGCAGTGGGGGAATATTTGTGGGTCCTGATAGTAATAAAAAAAACTTTATTTTGGCTAAGAAATATTGCGATATATCATGAGTTCAGTATCAAGATTTGTATCAAATCGTTGCTCATCTATCGTGACACCCCTAATTATTATAAAATCTAAACCCGGGAGATTTCAGTCTCTCCACTTAAAGTCCATTAGGAGTGTCAAAGGCATCGTGAGATAATCAGGTCTAATCCAAATCCAAGTCTTCTGAGACACAAAGGCTTTAATATGTTATTGAAGGCTAAACATAGTGACTATCATATCGTGAGTTCAGTATTTGTATCGAATCGTGACGAATGCATCATGACACCCCTAATTATAATAAAATAATGAATGTCCAGGAACAGTTGTCCTTCAAGACAACACTGCAGATCTGACTGTGTTCATGTCTGTGGAGGTCTCAGATATTAGTGGTAGGGGTTATCCATCACTTCATCAGAGTGGTGCATGATTTCTCATCATAGACCAGCCAGGACATCAACACAACCGGTGTATGTATATATATATATATATATATAGTGCAGCCCTAACGCAAACCAAATCTTATTTGATTCTGAGCGTCTCTCACCTCTTTAGTGGCCCACTGGAACCCAGCAACAACGCTGTCCTTGATCTCGTTCAGGTACTGCACTCCCTTGGTCACGTCCACCAGGACATTGGGTCCGGTTCCGTCGGGTCCGAAGCACCAGATCTTACGGGCCTCTGTGACCTCCCACTCGTATTTGTCGGCCAGATAACGGGCGCGGGTCTTGAGCTCCTGACGGGACGACACCTCACCCTTGTCGATGTCTTCGGCGAGACCGTCTGGGAACGGCCTGGCCTTCATGTAGAGACGGTTGTGTTTGTTGGGGGACTTGGACAAGCACATCTGGTCCGATTCTGCACTGACCGTCTCCCTGTATGACACAACGGGGTCCGATTTCTGTTGGAGAACCAGATCGACGGGTTATGGGTTACATCAGGATAGATGCATTTCAATTAACTGCTAAATCAGCTTCACAGACAATACGTTTATCTGGGTCCATCTTACAAAACAAGTTTTTTACATCACTTAAGAAACTAATTAAAGTGCCCATATTAATAGTTTATTTTTTGGGGTCTGCTAGAATACACTTGCATGATTTACAGATCAAAAAACATTTTTATAAACTGTATAGCCTATTGCTGCAGCACTGCCTGAAACACTGCTTTAGGGTACGTTTACACCACAACGATATGCTTAAAACAGACAAGTTTTTGCTTTGAGTTCTCCACTTTTTAACCAGATGGTGCAATTTTCTCAGGTTTGGCCTATAAAGCAAATACTCGTTTTATTCCTGTTTTCTGCTTCTGTATATTATGGAGCGAATTATGCAGCTATAATTTTGTGTGGGTGTGTTGCTGTGGATGTCAAGAGTGTGGTTTGTATGAGTGTAATAAAACAAATTGTGCATGTGTGTAACTGGAGAGAAAAACTACAGCAAATCACAAATCCAGCCACTGTGTCCCAGTGAGTTTTGCTGCCATCTACTGGGGAAAAGCTGGTACTGCACACAAACAAAATCTTACTGAAAGCTCATTTTTTCATTCATCAACTTATTTAGATTTATGGCTTTGATTTTCTAGCAGTTTTAGAGTTTGTTTCATAAAATATATATTTGATAAAATAGTTAAATCATTTACAATCAACTTTTTAAACTTTTTTTTTTTTTTACTTCACATTTTTAAGACCTTTGACAAGTTGTTGAAGCTTGAGAGCACAGACTTAAGTTTGGTCTCATTTTAATGAGTTTTGACATGGACATTTTTGTCCTCGATGGACCCATGTGTAACTTTAAAGTGACGCACCAGGGTTAAAGACACCGTTGTTCATGCACAAACCTTAAGTGGAATGCAAGCGTGGTCCTCCTCCAGATCTTTAAGGCAGATTTCCAGGTGAAGTTCTCCAGCGCCAGCGATGATGTGCTCTCCAGACTCCTCAATGATGCACTGCACCATGGGGTCGGACTTGGCCAGACGTTTGAGTCCCTCCACCAGTTTGGGCAGGTCAGCAGGATTCTTGGCCTCCACCGCCACTCGCACCACAGGGCTGACGCTGAACTTCATCACACGCATGTTGTGGGCCTGCTCGAAGGTCGTGATGGTCCCGGTCTTCACCAAAAACTGGTCCACACCAACCAGACCCACGATGTTACCGCATGGCACGTCTTCAATGGGCTCAACGTAACGACCCATCATCAAAATGGTCCTGGAATTGACATTCAGGGTCAGAAAGGAGGTACACTTTTTTTTATACCCGGTTTAAGAGTTATCACAAAAAACTAGGGCTGGGCAACGATTCACCACATCCAAAATTAAAGTGTGCGTTTACGTGTGTGTGTGTGTGTGTGTGTGTGTGTGTGTGTGTGTGTGTGTGTGTGTGTGTGTGTGTGTGTGTGTACTGTGTATAATAATTTTGAATATACAAAATTTATACATTTAAGAAATATTTCTTTATATATTGTGACTGTCACACATCACACGCGTTTTAACCACTCTATGTATTATAATGATTTTATGTATATTAGAGTTTTAATAGGTTTACATGTTGTCATTTTAGTCCATTTTATTCCTCTTATCTGTTTTATGTGTGTATGTCTTTAAACGATTATGGGTCTGCCTGTCATGTGAGTAATCACATGACAGGAAACAGGAAATAGCCAGCATAAAGGAAGCAGCATGGCAAACAAACGAGGTCTCGGTCAAGATGACCAAAGCTGGATCGAGGAGTTGCTTTTAAGGACTTCCCATTCCAGCAAACCACATCACTTTCATTGGATTATCACTACAGTTGGATTGTATATACACCGGTGGACACTTACACATTGGGACTTACAGCACGCAAGGACTGTTTTATGGTATGGAACCAATGGACTCTGCTTTTAACAGCCTAAGGCTTCTTTGTTGTATTGTGTTGTTTTAAGTTCCTGGTAGAAATTGTAAACGCACTTCATTTATTCACTTTATTTCTGTCGTTGTCTCATCTTTTAAAACACTACAGATTAGGTCGATTGTTACAATATAAAATATTTATATATATATATATATATATATAATATAAATGATGCATACATGCAAATATTTCTTAAATATACACACGCACGTGCATTTATACATACAAAATTATTATACGTATATTATGTTAACGCACACTTTTATGTTGGATGCGATTAATCGTTGTCCAGCCCTACTAAACCTCACATTATTTGAGTCAGGGTTTCCCCAGGTTTGATCACCCCAAATTTAAGACTTTAAGACCTTTTTAAGACCACTTTAATGAAAATTAAGACCTACATCGCACCCATTATGCAGTCGTAAAACACCAGATCAAATCCCAATAATTACTATTACTAACAAATGTTTTAATTAAAAATACATTTATAATTAGGGCTGCACGATTTGGGGAAAATGTCATATTGCGATAATTGAGGTCAATATTGCGATTACGATTGCGATATGCGATATAATAAACAAATGGTTTCATGAGTCAACTTGCTTGGTTCTCAAGGAAAATAAATGCACACACAGATTAGTGATAATCAGCCTAAAGAAAAAAGTTCTTTAGTCAAGAGCAGTGAGTGTTTTTCTCTGTTCCCTTTGTTCTTTGATTAACTTTAGTGACAGATTTTTTTTTTTTTTTTTTTTTGCATTTTAACAAGAACAAAACATAATTTACATACAAGAGTACATATAACCATACATGTCAGGTTAAAGAAAAATAATAATAATAAAAAAGAAATTGAAAAAAAAAAATAATAATAATAAATAATAATAACTTTAGCGACAGATGTAATTAGTGGCTACTGTACTGTCCCTTTAAGACCAGCCGCTGTCAGAGACGCGGATCTCACACGCGCCTCATTCTTTCACGAGTTATCACAACTCCTCATGTTCATCATAAGACTACTCTTATGTTATGAAGACACTCGACAAAAAGACATTTTGTAATAATTGTGTGTGTTATTGTTCGTTCAAGCTCGAAAGAGAACTGTATTCTGTCATGCTGTTTTGTGCGCACGCACGATATTAGCGCGAGTCTTTCTGTCTGTCACAGTCAGGACATTCACAGGCAGCGCGTTCATTTTGGCATACATGTGTGTTGTTCGTTCTACCGCGAAAGAGAACTTGATACTGGCGCCCGTCTATCTGTGTGTGTGTGTGTGTGTGTGTGTGTACGTGTGTGTGTCAGGAGGACATTCACAGGCGGCTCGTTCTTTTATGTCTTATCGCGCATGAATGGTTTAAAAGCATTTGCATTAATAAGTGCATTAACAGCGCTAATTTGTTTATTTAATATAAAATCGCAGCATTTTGCGTCATATAATCGCGTAGACTTGACATCGCGATTGCGATTGCGATACGATTAATCGTGCAGCACTATTTATAATTAAAAAAAACTCAAAGTGATGTTTTTGGTAAATATCAAACATTCATAACAATAAACAGATAAACTAACTTTTCAAATCGTCTTAGTAAAGTTTCTCAGCATTCAAATTGCTTCAACCATTGCTTCAGAGGGGTAGACAGGTAAGAGAGATATAGATAGTAGGGGTGTAACGGTTCACAAAATTCACGGTTCGGTTCAATACGACGGTTCAATACACGTGTCACGGTTTGGTACGTTTTCGATACAGCAAAAATAAATAAATGCCAGATAAATTTTTTTTTATTATTATTATTTTTTTTTTTTATTAAAACTAACACACTTTGACCAATGATGGAGCTATAATAGACTCTTCTTAGGAGCATAAACAAAACAGCACCTTGGAAAAAAATGAAATGTAACCTAATATTGTAGTAGGCCTAGTTATAAACAAAGGTCTATTTTTAGTTCAGATTAAAATTTGAGGGCAGCAATTGTATTCATAATGTCAAAATAAAACCAACGTAATGTTACTTGAAAGCATTATAGCCTACTATTCCTGCGAAACATCCATGGTTGCAGTTAGTGTTCCTACAGTAAATCCATGGTGAATGTTGCTGATCTGTGGACACTCGATAGTTCATTCAAGGCACAATGTTTCTTCCTGGCTTCCACGCGCTGTTTGATCCGTTAATAACGGAGAAATGTGAATGTTTCTCACTAGATCTCACAGCGATGTTATTACTTCTGTGGCGAATTCAAATGATTTATTTACTGGATCTCTTATTACCGCTGCTGTGTAACAGTGTCGCTTGATCAAGATCGCTCGCGCTGCACTGGTCCGGTCCTTCAACCACACAATAACGAGTAGCCCAGTTTCGTTCCGCTTACATTACGTTTGCACATTTGATGTTGGACAATGTTGTGGTCGCGCCGGCGTCTCTTACATTATGAGCACGCTTGCCACGCGCCTACATTTGAAATAATGAAATTTTGGTCGGCAGGAAAAATGGTCCAACGAACCGTTCGGTTTGAAAATGCGTACACCGAACCGAACGACACTTCCCCATGATGTCTCTCCTCTCGACTGATTGATTAGAATGTTGTTCCATTGCCGCCGGCGCGAAAACCCAAACTATTGTTTGAGACGTTCTCTGACGTTACACTAAACCCTGTTGAATTTTTTGAATAAATAGGCTAGTATAATGAAATTTAAGACCTTCATTAAAAAAATTAAGACTTGGACAACGGAATTTAAGACTTTTTAAGGCCTTAATTTAAGAACATGACATTTAAGACCTTTTTAAGACTTTTAAGACCCCGCGGCTACCCTGTGAGTGCATCAGTAGTGTTAATGCATCTGGAGCGCTACTGACCTCTGGATGGGTTTTATGTAAAGATCCTCCTTCTTCCCAGGGGTGAAGTTTGGTCCCATGATTCGCACTTTCAGCCCAGTGGA
The DNA here is from genome assembly GCA_021464565.1 of Rutilus rutilus. Lineage (NCBI taxonomy): Eukaryota > Metazoa > Chordata > Actinopteri > Cypriniformes > Leuciscidae > Rutilus > Rutilus rutilus. The sequence continues at coordinate 2,219,197 of JAJAQA010000004.1, forward strand.
CACGACACCAGAGAACACACGGCCGAAAGCGTAGAAACGGCCCTTATCGGTGGTCGGCACCATTTTTGAGATGTACATCATGAGGGGAGCCTTGGGGTCGCAGTTCTTAACACCTGTGACGAGAACAACCAAATCAGACATGCAAGAGATAGTCAAAGGCTAAGCAAAGAACCATCCGACATGGAGTGCTTTCAAATGATTTACTGCACACCTAGCTCTGGATTCTCCCACTTATACCATCATTTACAAGCATTGACAAGTTAAAGCTGTTATTAATGTTTGTAGCACAATATTTGACAAAATTACGGTTATTTTCATCAGTTGCGGATCATTTTCCCGGCTTTAGATCAGACACTGATAAAGTAGCGCGCAAGATATTTATTTGAACAAATAGCATTAATTTGAATGAATTATTGAGAGATGAGTGACGTGATCTTCCCTGCACACCGCAGAGAAACGTATAAAACGACAGTCGTACCCATGGCAGCTTCATCATCTCCGGGTCCTTCGTAGAGCAGCTCGCAGCGGTACCTCTGGGCCGTGACGGGAGAGGGCAGGTGGATGGTGATCATCTGAAGCAGAGCTTCTCCGGCGGGCAGCCAGCGGCGCATCACGGCCTTCAGCAGAGGCTTGCCTTCCTTCTCCTTATCCTCGGCGTCCAGCTTGATGTCCAGCTTCTCGATCAGCTTGGCGGTGTCCTCCTTCTTGAAGTTCATGATGGCATCGAACACCTGGAGATGGAGGAAGTGAGGTATGATCACCAGAGTATCGAAGACAGATTCGAGGCTTCGGTTGGCAATAGAGCTGAACGATTAATTGCATTTGCGATAGGGTTTGGGTACCGTTCACATTTTAACCGGTATCTGAAAATCAGTGCTGGTACCCAACTATACCTTTTTCGGTACTTTAGGGATGTTTACCTCAATAACTAAAGAACACCTGGGCCCGTATTCATAAAGAATCTAAGAATCCTCTCAGAAAACTCTTAATTTAGCTTAAAAACTTTTATGTAGGAGTCTTAGCTTAAGAGCGATTCGGGACCGATCTGAGAGCAACTCTGACCAAGGAAAAGACAAAAACTTTCATCTTAGTGAGGAGGCGGGGTTGACTCCGTTGCTATGTATGACACAATCTTTTGTAGACTGTGATTGGCTGGTTTTCCAAGAAGAAAAAAAAAAAAAAGTGATTTTAAGTATAGGGTCTATTCTAAGCCTTCACTTTGAACTTACATGCGTAATTTTTCCTATTTGATCGTTCTCTCACACAAACACACATTATATATGTGTATATAAATCCTTTTTTTTTTATTTACCATGCTGTTGATTTCCTATAAGGTATTTGATTGCTTAGAATGATAAAAATTGTTCCACTCTTTCCAGTTACACTGATTGCTGGCATGTCTATTTAAGCGGTGGTTTGAATGTTGGTTTTAATGTATCAAACATGGAATTTTCCCAGTTGCCAAATATCGTAATGTAGTGATTACTTTCATTTCTGGCGCTATGGCATTTCTGCGCTGTGTCTGAGATATTAGCGTGTCTCTAAAAAGATCAGTCACAAACATGGTCCCTGCACGATCTAATCTATAGCGTCTTATTAACTCACTGTCAGCCATTGTCTGCAACACATTTCTTCTCCTTCGTTTCTGCCATGTTCTCCTCTGCTAAAGAAACTCTTAAGCCTCTTAAAAGTCCTCGTCCGTGCTCCTAACAATTTTGACCTTAAGACCTCTTTTAAGGGTTAAGATGCTTTCTGAATTACTTTTTTCTTTACTAGGAGTTTTTCTTTAATTTTAAGAGTAAACGCCCACATTTCCTAGAATTTTGTCACTAGGAGCTACTCTTTGCATTAAGATTCTTTATGAATACGCCCCCTGGAGATTGAGGAAGTGAGGTATGATCACCAGAGTATTGAAAAAACAGATTTGAGGCTTCTTCGTACTAGGATTGGGTACCGAACTCGGTTCTTTTAATGGCTCGGTACTAGCGAGTACCAATTCACATTAAATCAATCGGTGTCAAACTTCGGTACCTGAGAACACATCTGGACGCGAGACTAAATACAAATCCTGCATATTGTGTGTTAATGAGTGGCACAGACACGCGGTTCATTTACCACACACACACACACACACATATACGCTCGCTCTGTGTTTTTCAGCCTCTTCAGTCTCACTATATGAGAACATGAACGCATTTCCAGAGCCGCTCTGAGAGTCACTGAAGTTAATCAGCATTTTACAGTTTAATTTAAGAAAAACTATCGTTATATCATTAACACACGAAAACTCAAAGGTCTTCACCACAACCCGTCAAAATAAAGTTTAATTTCATATAAAAGATCATTTAAATGAATGTTTTGTCTTCATTTGATTACTAGAAAATTCACAACCGAATTTGTGGAAAACAAAACATTTCAGAGAAATTATTATTATTATTATTATTATTTACTAAAATGGTTGTTTTTATTAATATTCAAGCATCACAGACATTGGCAGACAGCGACCAAGGAAGCTCTGGCATAATGTCAATAACACTTCTACAAATGACTTAGTTTCTTTACAGTTATTGAGGTAAACATGCCTATAGTACCGTTGGGTACCGGCACCAAATTTCAGGCACCGTACCGGTTAAAATGTGAACGGTCCCCAACCCTACATGTTCGGTAGGGAAACAGATTTATACCTTGAAGATTGGGTCCAGGATGAGCTGGGCGAAGGTGCGGGGCAGTTTCTTTCCTTCAGGGTTGGTGGCGGACTTGCTGAATTTACCATTGGCCGGGTCAAAGTACCTGAAAGAGCAGCACAGGATGAGTAACACGTAACAGCTGAGTTCAATAAGCACGAGTAATTTATAAGTTAAAATGTTTGGGTTCACTACAAGTTTTTTCAGCAAGATGCATTAATCAGATGATGGGTTAAGCCTGTTTAATGTTACAAAAGATTAAATTTAAAATCTTTTGAACTTTCCATTCATCAAAATACTGAAAAAAATGAAATATTTTTAATCAAATGTGTCTTGAGCGGCAAATCAGCATATTATACAAACCTGATGAAGGATCATGTGACAGTGAAGACTGCAGTAATGATGCTGTACATTCAGCTTTGATCACAAGAATAAATTACAGTTTACTATATATTCACATAGTAAACTTGAAATTGCAGTAATATTTCATAATATAGATTTTTTTTTATTTTCAAAGTCAAATGAACAGCATTGCTGAGCATTCGAGAACTTTTGACGATTATTCAATTCACATGAATGAATAAAATGATATTTATGGTTCATTTGGTTATGTTATCCTGGTGAACCTCACCTGTCACCCCAGAGCTTCTTCATCATGTCCTCCACTTTCTTACAGCGCTCAGCCGGGCTCAGCTGACCTTCACCTTTAGCAGCAAACTTGGCCACATACATCTCAGCAAACTGCTTCAGAGTGAAGGCCCAGCCGTGCAGACCGGAACCAAAACCCACGGTACCGATCACGGGATCAATCTGAGAGAACGCAGAATAAACACGGATCAGAAATCAGCCTAACTACATCACTGCTCTGACATCATTGGCTATTGCTATTAAAATCACGGTAACACTTTACAATAAGGTTCATTAGTTAACATGAACAATACTTCTACAGCATTCATTTATCTTAGTCAATATTAATTTCAACCTTTACTAATACGTTTATTTGTATTGCGCTTTTCACAATACATCATTTCAAAGCAGCTTTACAGAAAGTGCACGAGTCCACATTACAATCGACCCTTTGCAGGGAGTTTGATTGACAGGCAATCTGACCAATCATAATCCACCATTTTTGTCCGACAAAGCAGTCAGGAGAGTTAGATTAACGTTGGAGGATTTGAACTTGAAAAGCGGAGTGTACTGACGTCTTTCCACGGTTAAAACACTCCTTCTGATGTTCATTCATGTTTATTTGATGCTATAAACTAGAAGGAAGAGATGATCGGTTCACGAGCAGCTTTAACGGAGCGATCTGTAAGACACATTTAAGAGCCACAAAATGGTATTTGTTAATTTCTTTCTTTTTTTGAAAACCAAATTTTAAGGTTGAGACCTTTTTATATCAAAAGTACCCTGGTCTGTCCTGTCTGTCAGTGTCCTCTCTGCTCCGATGTGTGTTTCACTGCGTGAGAACATGTGTAGTCTGTGGCTTGTCGGACATAGCAACAGTAACTAAGGGGGCGGGTCTTCGCGAACGGTCAATTTAGCGTGATCTGTTATCAGAGGAAACTGTCTAAGTTATGCATTACAGAAATGTACATAATCAAAATCACAGTCAGCAAAAAACATTAATTTAAACAATGTAATAATTTAATGCAGAAATAATGAGCTCATTGAAGTAATGAATACTAGTTTGTTAACAAATGATTATGAAATTTTGAAAATATAGCATATTTGCGTCATACCTGGAAAAATGCACAGTGAACTAACATGAACAAACAATGTATTGCTCATTGTTAGTTAATACATTAACGTAAACTAATGAACCTTATTGTAAAGTGTTACCAACATCCCTACAGGATCATTGCAGGTCTCAGATATTGGGTTAGTAGTTGTTCGTCAGCTCATCAGAGTGGTGCATGATTTCTCCTCATAGACCATTTCAGCATGTCAAAGGTTAAGTGAAGGAGTGCCTGTTCTCACCATGATGTTTCCCATGGGTCCATTCTCGTCCTCTCCGTACGTGGAGATGATCACGTTCACGTTCTCCACGATGCGCTGGAAGGTTTGGTAAAGCTCTTCAGGCTCCAGCTGCAGCTCCAGCAGGGCCCGGTCCATCTTATTCATCATCAGCACGGGCTTGATGCGCTCGGCGATGGCCTGTCTCAGCACCGTCTCGGTCTGCACGCACACACCTGGGCACAAAGCACACTCAGCATCCTGTAGATTCAGCAACCGGCACATTTTTTTATTCTTTTTGTGACAAGAAAACATCTCTAGAACTTCTGACAGTGAACATCAGTGTTTTACTGTCGCATAAGAAGTGTTATTTTAACATCAGTGTAAGCCACGGGGTTCAGGTTATCCTACATTAGGGTTATTTAACAACAGAAACTCAATCAAACGTAAAAATAATGACGGGGACGACGAGACGCATGCATTATATATTGCATTGCATAATGTGTGCTGATCAACTAGTCTAAAATTAAGAAACCCCTGGAAAACAGTAAAAAAAAAAAAAAAAAATATATATATATATATATATATATATATATATATATAAAATAGGAACATTGTTAATAAAATTAGATGGGTTACTTAATGTATTATTCTAATATCCAAATATGATACTAAATACCACAGAAAAAAGGGCTTCTATTTGTGACGTGCTGTCTTTGCACATTTTAAACAGGGCACGCATTAGCTGAATAAATGTTAGTCAATACAAACATATTTATAGAAAACAGTTGACAATGAATAGACAGGAGTCCAATAATAGCATAACGAATCACTTATTCTAAAAAGAAAATCAAGTAGCCTATAAATTAGACGAAACCGACATATGGTATAATGAGGGCTGTGTTAACAGTAAAACGTCCGTCATTTAAGGCGAGACACTACAGGTGAATAGGGTAAAAATGTTTAACTAGCAGATATCACCATGAAACTTTCCCAGTTGATTTACCTACATTAAGACGAGAAAAATGTATTACAAGTTTTCTGTAATTTAATGTTTAAATATGCAAATCAGGCAATATCTAATCAAATATGCACTAATTTGCTTATATTTTAAAAAACGATATCCGAGTATTGGATAAAGCCAGGTTAAAAATTATTTTTTCACTGTGTTCACATATTAGATGGGAAAAAACTTACAGAGGGATTTATGGATATCTACTTTTGTTATCCTGTAAATCAGAAAATACTGTCAATAGCCTTAAAAAAATGATTTTCGCCATGTTTTTTGGAATAAAATGTTATATAAATCAGGCTAGGAATAATATATTTACAAATCCCTCTGTAAATGTCTTCATAATATAACTAGGTACAAGACTGGAAAGTGTGGTGTATATCAATGCTGCTGAAGTGGAGATTTCAGACTTGGAGTATGAGAGAAAAGTCATTTTGAGAAAACGGGCTTTAAAGATTTTTCATCAGCCAATGAGATTGCGCATTCAGCCCTTTTACTTTCACAATTGGTTGCTGATAAAAAGGAAATGACCATATTTGGATCCGACAGGATTGTACACAAGAGAGAGAGCTTCCTAACTGTGCTTCTGATGACAGGCTGACGGCAGAGATCGCGGAGCAGCACGTTGATTTAGAACGCGAACTTTTGTTGAATTTATGAGAAATCTACAGACGCAAACAGACAAAGTGCAGTAAAATAAAGACCTAAATGTGTATTTCGGACTTTTTTTTCACCACAAGTCTGAAAGACGACGTGTTATTGAAGACAAATATCCCAAAATCTCGAAATTGACCAGTAAAAAAAAAAAACAATGTTTTTGCCTGCCGCGTCTCGCCTTAATGAATTTTATAAACACGGATGGATAATACAAAATGCGTTGACATTGACCAAAAAAAGAAGAAAAAAAAGCAAGAACAAATTTTAAACTTAGCCCATCAATTTTCATTTTACAGTTATCTTCTCTCTCTGTGCGCGTCCGTGTTTGTGAGAGAGAGCTCTCAGCACTGAGACAACGGTACTTTTTAATCCATAAGTAACTAACGCGCTAGTTTTCATACACAATAAATATGTAACATAATTAGGTACTTTAGTTATAATTAACACAATAACGTAACGCATGAAGGCTACGTTTCTCAACACCGAGAATGAATAAATAAACGCCTGTTTCTCCAGACACGCGCTTACAGTCATCCACAAATCACACCACTTCCATAATCCAGTGATTTCAAATTTATTAAGACTTATTGTTCAGCATTACTTGAGCATTTTATTATTTGCATGGCTGAATGAGGTCTTCCTCTTTTTGGAGTGACCATAAATAACGGAGTATTTTAAAATAATCCATGCGATCATCGAATCCATAAGATTAACTCAATACAATCAACTTTCCACATCCACCCCTGGCCGTTTACCTGCAGGAGTCAGAAGTACCGCGACTACTGTAGCCTACGGTCCTCTTAAATCCGTCAGACGGCGGGAGTGGAAGGGGGATCCAGCGGGATTCTTTATTGGTGTCGATTTTCAGTCTCTTTTTAATGATAGGCCTTGCGCATCTGTCAATCATCCCCGCTTGCTATTTGGGGAATGAACCCAGCCCTATGATTGGTCGAACTCTTCTTCTTTTGCTGTTGCTTGATTTGAGGACTGCGTGTGCGCCAGGTTTTTGCGTAGTTTAGAGTGACAAGTCGTACCAGCGTACTTTGAAGTCAAAATGCGTATCCGCTAAGCAAAATGCGTACAGGTTGGCAGGTCTGTTGTTGTATCAAAATAAATAATTTCACATATTGCCTTTCAATGATTCAAGTACCTTTTCATAAATAGGGTTTTCAAGGACTTAAAACGTCAAATTCAAGTCCTTCAAGTACTTTAACAGCCTCGTACGATCCCTTGTATGAAATCAGTTCTTTTTAAGACCGAATTTGGGGATTCATTCAGTGCTACACATCAATGACAGTACGATGCACATAGTAAACACAGTAAAACTCTTACCAGAGACGCAGTCCACCACAACCAGAGCTCCATCTGTGACACGCAGCGCCGCCGTGACCTCCGAGGAGAAGTCCACGTGGCCGGGAGAGTCGATCAGGTTGATGAGGAAACCCAGCCCATCCTTGCACTGCTTGATGAAGGCCATGTCATTCTCGTTCAGCTCGTAGTACAAGGAGATGGCGCTGTTGAAGAGGCACAACAGGAGAGGACTCAACAACACACTCTTCGTACATCAGTGTTAGACACGCGCCTGTGCTTTTGTTTCTGTTCTAGTGAGCATGTCACAGATAATTGGTTTGGGTTATGTTTAGCACTATTCGCACTGATTAGTATGATCTAAACTGTGATTTAGTACGCCAAATCATAGAGATGCCGAGTCGCACGGCACTAATATCATCACAGGACCTCGTGTTCGGCTACATATGGAAGGTCATTTGCGGGGGAATTTTTACTTTACAAATCACAGACATGGCCGATTCTCACAGGAATAAGATCACAGACGACCTCCGCAATTATTACTAATGACTAGAGGTCCCAGGTAATGCTTATCCCGTGCGAACAGGGCTTTAAGTCATAACAGGGTGTAGCACAAATATTAGATTTTATTCCAGAGTGGGAAATAAATGCATGACTCAATACCATAAAGCACTGACACGGCAGGTAAACAGCACTTCGCCCTCATGCACATCACAACCACTCCCTACAGCATATCAATAATGGTCATTACATGGATGATAGTTTGTTTATTTGATTGAATTTTGATTACAGAAAAGCAACATCAAAATTCCCTGATATTTCCAGGTTTAGTTATGCATGATAATGTTTCTATGCATTTAATTGCACTGCGATATTAAAACTCCATGATGTTTCCAGGCGCCTTACGTGGACTTGATGGTGATGCAGCGCTCCTGCTCATCTTTGCGTGTGTCAGTGAAGCGGGTCTCTCCGGCGCGGGCGGAAGCGATGATCCCAGCCTTGGACACCAGAGAGTCGGTCAGTGTAGATTTCCCGTGGTCTACGTGCGCAATCACGGACATGTTACGGATGTTGGACTTCTTGTCCATGATGGCACGGATCTGGTCGACTGTGAAGTTCACCTGGAAGAGAGCAGTGAGATATTATATATAAAATTGTGACCCTTCTCACATCCTTTATCCTGAGGAGTACGTGGTTCTGCCTTCAGGGAGACGTTACTTAGTGCCCAAATGTCGACCGGTTAAACAACTCTTGTGCCTCCATTAGAATCTTGAATGGCATGGACAAAGGCATAATATGATAGTCTCTGGTTAGCACTTATCTAACACAGGGGTGCCGAACCCTGCTCCTGCCACTCGACTGTCCTGCACAGTTCATCTCCAACCCTAATCAAACACACCTGCCTTTAATTTTCAAGTGATCCTGATGACATTAATTGGTTGCTTCAGGTGTGTTTGATTAGGGTTGGAGATGAACTGTGCAGGACAGTCGAGTGGCAGGAGCAGGGTTCGGCACCCCTGGTCTAACATTATTTATATTATAATTCTTATTTAGTGTTGGTTATTTATTGCTGGTCTTATGCAGCCGTTATTTGTGCAATAACCAGTGCAATATGACGCCCATCTACACGTTCTGCTCCAGTGTATGGATTGTTTAGGTGAGATACATGTGATTTGGCAGTGCAGAATACACTAAGCCCAAGATAAATTTCCCTAAGGGGACAATACAGTATACTGTATCAAATGTTGACTATATATATATATATATATATATGCGCAGTAGTCAACATTTGAAGTGGATCAAAACCTTTCATCAAAGTTATACATGAATTTTGAATACCCGTTCTTGTCTTAGGAAAACTTTCTTTTTTTGATCCACTTCAAATGTTTACATTTATGCATTTGGTAGACACTTATCCAAAGCGACTTGTATTGCATTTCAAGGTACACATTTACATTCAGTTCTTGCTTTCCCTGGGAATCAAACCCAGGAAGCGCCAACGCTTTACTGTCAGTATGTTGTCTCATATTATAGATAGAGAGATAGAAAGAGACACATACAACATGTACGATGCAAATGGTGCCATCCACATAAACATCAATGTGTCATGTTCAATATCAAGTGTCACGTGCTTTTAGCAGAGCCTGTCAAAAGTATAATAAACTGGCACTGACGTGTTATTGGGTTGTTTAGCATTACTTTGCCGCGGTGTAACATTAAACGCAATGGCGAATAAAGCACCGAGTAAATTAACCTCCATAAATATTAATCGCTTTGCGCCCTTTCTCCCGGAAGCCGTTGCGCAAACAATAGGCGGCCATGTGCATGATGATGTGGCCACGCTGTTAACCGCACATGCGGGACACGCACTGGTTACGTCACTGGTGGTCACATGTGACTGCGGAGTGCCGGTGCGCGTGCGGCCAGTCTGAACACTCCCGACACCTGCCGTTAAACCGACCGGCAAAGTGAAAAAAAACACACACAGACCCTCACAAACAGGCGGAAAACCTAATAACTAGGAGTAGAAATACAATATGAAGATACAGAATTACAAAAAGGGCTACCAGCGAGCTATATATTAGATTTTCCTCACACACGATTTTTTTTTTCACAATACGTGGCATCGTGAGCTAACAGGCTAACTTAGCCCGGCCCGGTCTGACGGAACCGGGAAAACCAAACTTAACGACTCAAAATTTAACAATAAGGCCGAGGTTTGAGTCATTACGCTGAGAATGTAATAAACTACTTATAACACATTTACAAAACAACAACAAATAATTTGCTAAATGTTTTAATAAATGAGTCATGCCGCAAAACAGCCGCTGCCATTTTGTTTTGTGGAAAACTAGCCGGCCTTTTCCCTTAAACATCGAGCCGAAAATCCCGTTTAACACAAAAATGATTAATCTAACACCTGCATCCGCTCTCCACACAGCGGTATCTAATCAAGCAATATGTATGATACGCACCATTTTGGCAGATGGTTCTGGATTCACTCAGCACTGATATTGGAACAGAGAGCACGCTGCCTTCCGCTGGTGGGGACAGGCAGGGGAGAAGGACGCGTCACGCGCGGGGCGCGCTTATATTCAGATGACACGTTCATCCAAGCGTCATGACGCAGAGACAACGCTGACTTTTATAGCTCCTCCTAGCGGCGTCACACAGAAGCAAAATCCCAAAGTGTCAAACAAAGTAATAGTTGAAATACAGCATTTACCAGTCATATGGCATGGCTGAAATAAATCATACAAATTATTAAATGCCACATCCATATATAAATTCTTAAATATGACGCTAGTTGTACAATATTTAAGTAAATAAATAAATAAATAAATGCCACATCCATTAAAATGTAAATGTTTAAATGACGCTAGTTGTACAATATTTAAGTAGGCCTAAATAAATAAATAAATGCCACATCCATATATATATATATATATATATATATATATATATATATATATATATATATATATATATATATCCGGATATATCCGGCCTCCTCCACGTCTCCTGATGTACTGGCCTGTCTCCTGGTAGCGCCTCCATGCTCTGGACACTACGCTGACAGACACAGCAAACCTTCTAGCCACAGCTCGCATTGATGTGCCATTCTGGATGAGCTGCACTACCTGAGCCACTTGTGTGGGTTGTAGACTCCGTCTCATGCTACCACTAGAGTGAAAGCACCGCCAGCATTCAAAAGTGACCAAAACATCAGCCAGAAAGCATAGGAACTGAGAAGTGGTCTGTGGTCACCACCTGCAGAACCACTCCTTTATTGGGGGTGTCTTGCTAATTGCCTATGATTTCCACCTAATGTCTATTCCATTTGCACAACAGCATGTGAAATTGATTGTCAATCAGTGTTGCTTCCTAAGTGGACAGTTTGATTTCACAGAAGTGTGATTGACTTGGAGTTACATTGTGTTGTTTAAGTGTTCCCTTTTTTTTTTTGAGCAGTGTGTATATATATATATATATATATATATATATATATATATATATATATATATATATATATATATATATATATATATATATATATATATATACTTAAATATGACGCTTGTAGTACAATATTTAAGTAAATAAATAAATGCCACATCCATTAAAATTTAAATGTTTAAATATGACGCTAATTGTACAAGCAAACAAACAAACAAACAAATACATAAATAAAGACCACATCCATGCACACATAAATGCTTAAATGGGTCGCTAGTTGTACAATATTTATGTACATAAAATACATAAATAAATAAATGCCACATCCATGCACATTAAATGGGACGTTAGTTATATAATAAATAAATAAACGCCACATCCATGAATATATAAATGTTTAAATATGACGCAAGTTGTACAATATTTAAGTAAATAAATAAACTTACAAACAAACAAATACATATTAATTAATTAATTAAATGGTACGTTAAATAAGTATATAAATAAATAAACAGTAAAATACATGCACATATAACTGCTTAAATAGGACGTTAGTTATTTGTATAAAGTTTAAGTAAATAAATACATACAAAATAAACACTATCAATTTTCAATTTCCTTAACATTTTGTGTCTATTGTATTACTTTTATGTTAATCTATAATTCATTCATTCGTGAATTCATTCATTCATTCATTCGTATATGAATGTTTTAATGCTTTACTTGTGAAACAATTACATAACTTTGAAAAGTATGTGTGGTCAAATGCCCCTTTAGAATTAAATGCGAGGTGTGTTTAAATAGTTTAAATAATAATATAATTTCTTCGTGGGAAAAAAATGCAGTTAATATAGCATACACTTTTAGAAAAATTGAAGAAATATATTGTTTGTCACTATTACATGAGGCGGAACCTATTTCTCTCACAGATATCACCCGAGCCACATTAAAGACAACACAACGCAGGTTTTTGTCGTAACTCTTAATTCACGAAGCATTTGCGTCAGTTAAATTCCGTTGGGCTCAGCCGCTGTTCTACACTTGCGCTGTTTGCGTACTGCCTACTGTCTTCTCATCTCCAGTCCAGGGAGGCTTTTATCATTAGGGTCCAGGCTGGGTGTTGGTGAGTTTCAGGATCATTATCAGTTTTGTTTTTAAATCGCTTTGGGTACGAATAAATGTCACTTTCAAGTACTGTAACATACAGCGAGTGTTTTACGTTAATAAACAATGTTTTTGTGTTAGTCACGCTTTATTGTAGTGTACCGCGTCTCTATAATGGTACGTTAGTGACGTTATCAGATTGTGATACTATAATATTTAACGATTTCCAAATGTACTATTGTATTTGAAGTTTCTCGAAGGTTCTTTACTGAATACCATGGTATTGTCATGGTACATGCCTGAGAAACAGACTATAAAAGACAAACAGCAGCACTGAAACTGCACCCCTTTTGTGATGTTTTATTCAGCATCAGTTCATCATGGCGAAACGCAGGATCACTCAGGAGACCTTTGATGCTGTGGTCAGAGAAAACATTGAGGAGTTTGACATGGAGGGCAGCGAAGCTTTGAAAGAGGCCATCGAGCAGTTTGAATCTCAGGGTGAGTTATGGAATAATTCCAGTCGAGGTTCAATTCCCAACTTGTTTAACAAATGAAAAATCATCTCTGCATTTAGTTTTAATTCATGTGTCTGCTTAATTATTTTGTACACCCTGCGTGTATATGCATGCATGTGGACATGTATATTAAAATGTATATGCATGCATGTGTACTTATATATGAACATGTATACAGTATGCAATGCATGCATGTGTACATATATATGAACATGTATATGCATGCATGCATGCATGTATGTATAGGTGAATGCATGTGTACATGTATATGAAAATGTATATGCATGCATGTATTGATATGCATGCATGTATAGATATACATCATGCATGTATGTAAATGAATGCATATTTAAACAAAAAAACAACAACAATATATATATATATATATATATATATACACACACACACACACACACACACACACAAACAAACAAACAAACAAACAAACAAACACACACACGCACATACTGCAGTGCAACATGCTGAACTCCATCTAAAACTAGTTCAAACAACATTTACTTGGGTATCTCATATAGCTCATATAAATTGAGAGTCTACATGGAATATTTGTACTTTTTTACAACTTTTTTTTTTACTTCACACTATTACATTGTTTTGTAGATGTGTGATATGAGACATATGCATATGATGCATGATATTGAAGTGGTTTGATTATTACTCACAGGTGTGGATCTCACCTTCATCGTTAAAGCGGTGCCGAAAGTCAGTTCTGAAGAAAACGCAGAAGCTCAAACTCACGAGGTTCTTCAGGTATATCTTCATATGAGGTGTTTAGCAGCTAAACTAACCTCACGACCTCACTTCCACAGAGACTGGCATGTTCTCTATCTAAATCATTATTCCTCTATTTAACCGGTGGCATATTTTCAGGCTTTAGAGTCGCTCAAAACTGCACTGGTGTCCCCGTCCGCATGTGTCCGGGAGGATCTGAGAGTCTTCACCGAACAGTGTTCTCTCGGCTTCGCACAGCGATACCTGGCAGCTCAGAAGGAGGCGTATCCCACAATCCTCGCTTGCTGCCGGAGAGCCGGTGAAGAGAAAGAAGCGCTTTCTGTTGCTCTTTCCGCTCTCTCAGCGCTGACAGACGGCCAGCCGGATCTCCTGGACGCCGATGGCCGAGAGGTTTTAATCGGCGTTTTAACTGCGCACCAGACGGACCCCTCTCTCACCTGCCTGTGTGTGCGTATCGTACGCCACTTCAGTCTGAAGCACGAGAACAACAGGCAGGCTTTGGTGAAGGCAGGCGTGCTGCCGCTGCTCACCCGCAGCATCACACGCCACACCGAACATCCCGAGGTCGTGAGGGAGGCCTGTGCCGCGCTCAGGGTCATGACCTTTGACGATGACGTGCGTGTTCCCTTTGGACAGGCTCATGAACACGCCAGGATGATCGTGGTTGAGCAGAACGGACTGAAAGTCATTGTTGAAGCTGCTAAAGGTAAGCCAAGTTGCCACTAGGCATGCAATAATCAATAAATCATTAAATAAAATGGTGACACTTTACAATAAGGTAAGGTTCATTAGTTAATGTATTATTATCTAACATGAACTAAGCATGAGCAATCCATTTGTTACTGTATTTGTTAATCTTTGTTAACGTTAGTTTGTTCATGTTAGTTCAGTGCATTAAATAAAGTTAACAAGATTTTAATAAAGTATTAGTAAATGGTGAAATTAACATTAACAAAGATTAATGAATGCTGTATACATGCAGTTCATTACTAGTTCATGTTAACGAATGTAGTTAGCTAATGTTAACTAACGAACCTTAGCACCGAATCGGTGAAGTATCCCTTTAATTGACCCCCAGTGTGTATTAGTTTATCACCGGTGATGATGATGATGTTTTTTTCTGCTGATCTCAGCTCACTCAGATAAAACCTCAGTTCTCAGTGAACTCTGTGCCACTCTGTCCCGTCTGGCCGTGAGAAACGAGTTCTGTCAGGACATCGTGGACCTCGGAGGCCTGAACTTCATGATCACACTCCTGGCCGACGGTCTGGATAGTCAGGTGAGCTCCTGCATCTTCAGCTTGTCAGTGAGAGTCTCAGCACTGTGAACAGTTGATGTGATCTGTTGATTTGTGGAACGGTTTTCCAGGAGCTCGTGAAGCAGGTGCTCAGTGCGTTGAAGGCCATCGCTGGAAATGATGATGTTAAAGACGCTGTCGTGAATGCAGGCGGGGGGGAACTCATCATGATGGCGATGAACCGGCACATGGGTAATGCACAGGTGTGTCCCTTTTAAACAGTGCTGATTATTATTTAAAGGGGTGGTATAATGCCCTTTTCACAAGATGTAAAATAAGTCTCTGATGTCCCCAGAATGTGTGTGTGAAGTTTTAGCTCAAAATTATCAAAATATCGATATTTTTATACACCATGTTAAAATTGTCACTTTTTGAGGGTGAGCAAAAACACACAGTTTTGTGTCTGTCCCTTTAAATGCAAATGAGCCGCTGCACCCGGCACAGGGGGTGGAGCTACACAGCTCGTGTCCTTTTACCTCACACACACATGCACTGAACATTTAAAAAACTTTTAGCCTTTTATGTTCAAACCGGAGTCAGACAATAATGGAGAGACTCAAGAAGTGACAACATGTAGACAACATTTCTGAATGGTTAGTTGGTGAATTTATGAAGCTTATGTGTAGTTATCTTCTAGTCATTGATTAGCATATTCTGTCTTGATAATCATGTTCCGGGGGCGGAGTTTATGTAAATTCTAGGGTTGTGATGTCACTAACCCGGGAGGAATGTCGTGTAGTCTCTACCAGCCGCTTGTTGTAGTCCTTAAAGGGATAGTTCACTTTGAAATTAAATTTTGGTATGTTTTAGCTTACCTCAAGGGCATCCAAGATGTAGGTGTCTTTTTTTCCACAGTAGTTTCAATTTCGATATTTTTAGGTCAAACCGTTCTTGTCTGTCAGTCATATAATGCAGGTCTATGGTCACCACCTCAAAGAGCATGCACAGAGTCCAAATGAAACAATTCCCCATCATAAGTACACATTGATGGCCTAAGACACGAAACGAGCGGTTTGTGTGAGAAAACGAACAGTATTTATATCGTTGTTACCTCTTGAACACAGCACACGTCCAAATGATCTGAGGGCACGGGCGGGAATAGATATATACACTAGATGTCGCATTGGCTACTGCAGTTCATTGGAACGAAACCGTAGCCAAGGCGACATCTAGTGTATATATCTATTCCCGCCCGCGCCCTCAGATCATTTGGACGTGTGCTGTGTTCAAGAGGTAACAACGATATAAATACTGTTCGTTTTCTCACACAAACCGCTCGTTTCGTGTCTTAGGCCATCAATGTGTACTTATGATGGGGAATTGTTTAATTTGGACTCTGTGCTTGCTCTTTGAGACAGTGACCATAGACCTGCATTATATGACTGACAGACAAGAACGGTTTGACCTAAAAATATCGAAATTGAAACTACTGTGGAAAAAAAGACACCTACATCTTGGATGCCCTTGAGGTAAGCTAAAACATACCAAAATTTTATTTCAGAGTGAACTATCCCTTTAAAAAGTGATTTCTTTAAAAGCAAATATCTCCCTTTGCTTTGAGCTTTGAGTGTTGTAACTTTGCAGATGTTGTTTATGCTCAAACAGCAACATTACACACTAACTAAAGTTAGAAAAGTCAAATCATAATCAACCACCCCTTTAATTATTATCCAGAATGTCTGGTAAACTCAAATTAATGTATATGGTATTACCGAATGGTATTGTTTAAAATTCATGTATAACTTTGATGAAAGGTTTTGATCCACTTCAAATGTTGACTACTGTATAAATACTTCATACACTCAACACAAGGGCTATTTCCAGAAACATTTGATGATGATGATGATAATAATAATTAATAATGTTCAGTATTTAAAATGCCTCCTAAAGAAGGTAAATAATTAAATGCTGCTAATTACCAGGAAATTGGCCTGGAAGTTGAGACTAATTAATAGATTTACATTTTCAGTGTTACTACCGTTCAAAAGTTTGTTAGAAGTTTATTAGAAAAAATTTAAAGGCTCCTCTGCTCACCAGAGCGATATTTATTTGATCTAAAATACAGTAAAAATTGTGAGATATTATTACAATTTAAAACAGCTGTTTTCTATGTGAAAAAAATAAAATAAATAATATATATCAGCTTTGATCACAGGAAGAAATTACATTTTAACATATTATATATATATATATATATATATTTATTATGTATATATATATATTTATTATGTATATATATGTTAAAATGTAATTTATTCCTGTGATCAAAGCTGAATTTTCAGCATCATTACTCCAGTCTACAGTGTCACATGATCCTTCACAAATCACTCTAATATGATGATTTGATGATCAAGAAACATTTATGATTATTATCATGTTATGTTATAAATGAATCTGAAAACAACAACAGCAAAATTAAAGTCTAGATTATTGGCTGTGTTCATTGTTTCAACAGTGTTGAAGAGAAAAATGTCTAATCATCAGCTATTTTCATAAAAATTTGTTACAATTAATAATGCAATGATTTTTTTTGTTTGTTTGGTGCTGCACTAATACAGTTCCTCTGTGTGACTGTGTTGGGTAACTAATTCAGCTCAAAATCACTTGTTAATCTAAGCTAATTCTGAAGCTCCTCATAAACCCAGTTAGTTCCTCATGTGTTTTGCTCTGTTCTTCCTGTGTGTGGGTCAGGTGTGTGAGCAGGGATGTGCGGCGCTGTGTGTTCTCGCTCTCCGCAAACCCAACAACTGTAAAGTCATCATGGAGTGTGGCGGCGCGCTGGCGGCCCTGCAGGCCATGAAGAATCACCCATCTAACGTTAATGTGCAGGTAAAGCACGTCCTCTTTCATGCATTTAGCAGATGCTTTTAACCTAAGAGACTTGCATTGCATTCAAGGCCTGTGATCTAGGTGCAGTAAGCGATTTTTGAAAAACACTGTTGAAAAGTGGATCAGACCAAAACACACTTGTAGTCAATCAGCAGTAAGGGGCGTGTCCACTCATGATGAGGGAGCAGAGAGAGAGAGCCAGTCAGCAGGAAGGGGCGTGTCCACTCATGATGGGGGAGGAGAGAGGGAGAGAGCCAATCAGCAGCAAGGGGTGTGTCCACTCATGATGCAGTTAGGGAAAGTAATCCAATCAGCTCCAATCATCAGATTGTATGTCGGGAGCTGACAATAGACATTAACTTCAATAAACAAAACAAATGAACAAATCACTAAAAATTAATACAATTATAGACTTTAAAAAAAATAATGAAAACAAATCTCAACAAAATTACTAAAACTTTAACAAAAAATTTTATAATGAAAAATATTAAATAAAAAGTAATAAAAAATATTACTAAACTATAATAGTATCTCAATAATACAATAATAACACTGGCTCATAGTGATTTTGAATCAAACCTATTTTTTCATAACAATTTCTGTTCTATGCATTTGCTATATACTATATATACTGTATTTGCTATATATATATATATATATATATATATATATATATATATAAAATGTGAATACAATTATTACATTGCTTCTTGACAGATACTTTGAACCCATTTGAACCATATATTTACTCTCTAAGTACTTCTGTTCCCTTTCTTTTCTTTTTCTTAAAAAGCCAAAACAAAAAACTGATCACATGTTCTTCAGATGCTGTAGTGACGTGTCTTTCCTCAGGCTGTGTTGTTTTATGAAGCTCTGTTCTGTGTTTGCTCTGATGTGGTGTCTCCTGCTGTTTCAGAAACAGTCCTGCATGCTGTTGAGGAACCTGGTGGCCCGCTCGCGCGACTACACTCAGCCCATTCTGGAGATGGGAGCGGAGGCGCTGATCTCGCAGGCTCTGGCGGCTCACAGGGACTGTGGTGACGTGGGTCGAGCCGCTCTCAGAGACCTCGGCTGCCAGGTGGAGCTGCGGGAACTCTGGACAGGGACGAAGGGAAGCCTGAGTCACTGAACCAACGTGTTGTCAAACCAAACGTCTGCTACACTCAAACAATCACGATTAAGTCATGTGGAAACATGTCCTAACTGTGGAGGTCGTGCTAGATGTATGTGATCAAACATCCTTCCAGTGATATCAGACCACGTGCATTAGATGCATTACAATTTACAGTTGTTTTTTTGTGTCTAAACATGTTATTGCAGCTATTTATAGTTTGTACAATGTTTTTTAACCTTGAATGACCACTGTTCTTGGTCTGGATTCGTTTGAGCTGACGATAACAGAAGTGCATTTCTGGATTGCATTTAACCCTTAGTATATTTAATGTTAAGACCATCAATCCAGCGCCGTATCCCATATGTGCGTTCACTGCAGTGCATTTGATGCTTATGCCAAAACACCCTTTCATGCACACAACAAGACATGGTGAGCTAAAATTAGAGCCACTTATGTGTTCTCAGTTGTATGTGTTGCAGTACTTGATGCTCTGTTTAAACCTGCTCTGTACTAGAACCGATTGTGTTTGTTGATTAAACCAAGCAGCTCTAGAGGCACTTTGGCATGTTTATATTACACATCTTTATGATTTTACAGTGGCCAGCTTAATATTCCGTTACAAAAATGTACCATTGTAAATGTATCCTAAAATAAATAGGTTATTGTTGTTATAGTTGCAACTGCAAAATCAAATAAAATATAGCTGCAAGCAGCAATTAACAGGGTTCAAGTGCTTTAAGGCCTTTAAGCTCATGCATAAAAAGGTATTATGTTTTATTTAGCAAACCTGTAACCACTAGATCATAGATGGAAAAGACCATTTACAGCCAAATCAGGTCATTTACTTAGGAAATATATGTTTTAAAGCTTTTTATAAATTTTTGCGGTTGAGCCAAAAACCTTGGACCAGTTCGCGAAAATGGGTTGTTGAAATATTCTCCAATATTTAACGAACGGTTTGATTGACAGCGGTAGTTCTAAAGGCAAAATTGCTTAGAATAAGTTCTACTTTAGGTATGTGCAAAAAAATCAGGTGATATGCAATCGTTTGCGTGGAAAAAGATGTGAAGGCGCCCCCTGGTGGCCGATTCTTCACAGGCCTGTAGAACCGCGAGTCAAAAAGGCTCGAGTTTCGTTACGATCAGCCTCCATTAACCTTTTCTGACAGCCGCTCGAACTTCTTTGGCCGACGGTGGTCAGTTTTCAAGTCAATCGGACTGACTGTTGCATAGCTTTAGCCATTTTCATGTTTTTTCATTTTATAGCGCCATCAAGTGGCCAGTCGCTGCATCCTTTTCCATGCGACCTCAGACCGAGTCCGTACCGAGTTTGGTGAAGTTATCTCATTCCGTTCAAGACGGATAGCCGTTTTAGTCAAATTGGCCACGCCCACTTCGACCATTTTGGCGTTGCGGAATCAATGTCAACTTTTTTTGTTTACTATTGCCAATCAAACTCCTGAGAATCTTTCTGCGTTGGTTTGGTTCCGATCGTGCAAAAAAAAAAAAAACTAGGACTGCAAAAGTAGGTTTTTCGAAAAATCCAAAATACCTGAAAATTTCGCCAAAGTGACGATCAAATCCACGTTTTGTTCATTTTCAGCCAAGGATTCTAACCATATAAGATACTTGAGCACCTTTTAATAGTTAACTAAAACTAAAACCAAAACCAAAAATAACTTTTGTTACCTGAAATAAAATCACCTTAAAAATAATATATTATAAATAAAATTAAATATTAAAATAACTTCAATTTCAGCTCATTCATTTAATTTCAGTTTGATTTCATGTAGTTTAACTTGTACTATAATAACTAAAAAGTTATTTTAATATGTAATCTTAGTTATTTTAGAAATAATACTAGCTAAAATCAAAGTTATTTTAATATTTATTTCATCTATATTTAACCTGATGTGCTAAAATAACTCAAATTAAATATAAAAAAAATTTTCAGCTAGTTTTATTTCATTTAGTTTAACTTGTACGAAAATAACTAAAACTTAAAAAATACATACATTTTTTTTTTAAGTAATTAAAATGACAAAAAATATACAACAAACTACTAGCCCTTTTCTGCAAAAGAATAGTTTCTTTAGTGCATGTAAATAAATAAAGTGCCACTATTATAGTACATCTGATCTGATATAAGATTGTTTTTGATGTATACCATGGTACTGTTCTGATTACCATAGTAATTATATGCCACGCCCTGATAATACCATGGTATCATCAAAGAGTATCATCATGTCCAAAAAATGTCCACGCCTTTCTCAGCATTACAGACTTTTACGCTGCATTCACGTGCTATCGGAAACTTCCTACTTTCCCACTTGTTAAGTCGTGATTACCAGCACGTCGCATGCTTTATTGTCGGAAAGAACGGGAAGCATGATGACAGCAGGTTTATTCTTGCCCTATCTATCGGCACAATCTTATTTATGCCAAAATTAAGCATTGTTCTCGCTCAAACTTCAAACCCCACCCTCTCTAATGTTTACCCGCTTTGACGCCCCTCGAGCGAGCCTATCCACGTCAAGCGCGCTCCCGTTCTGGACTACAACTCCCACAATGCACGCGGACTCGCCCTTCAACGCTCGCATGCTAGTGTGTGACAGCACAGCAGACGCGTGAAATGTGCAAGTAAACCAGCTCAAAGTCACAGCACCAGCAGTAAAAGTGGAGTAAAATGTGTTTGACCAGCTTTCCTGCAGAACTGACTCGTGTGGTTTGACGCGAGCTTGTTGTTCTATGTCAGTGGATGGTGACTGGCTAACGTTACTGTTTATGTAAGTGGATGGTGACTGGAGTTTATCACTTCATCATATTTTTGTGTATGAGTTCAGTAGTCCAACACCATGGGAATGTTTGAGGAGACTGCTATCAGATTCCATTAAAGTTGGTGTTTTTGTTCTCGATCTTTCCGCAGAGCCACAACAGGTGCTGTCAGACTGTCAGGTAAGCCAGAAGCTCCATTGAAATGTAATGCTAATAACAGTCGTTTTGCTAACTGGCTAAAAAGGCTAAAGCACTTTGATATTGACTTTGAGAATTGTGTCATGAGTTCATATCTGTCTCCGAGTAAATATTTAACAATGGCCCATTTTCAGTTGACGTCATTTTGCTAAACAAACAACGTAAACAATCATGGTATGTTAGAGGACAATAGGCATTTATGATCTGTTTTGGTGTTGACAAGTGTTTTATTTGATGGCTTTACATGCTCAGGGGTTGTAAATGAATCTGGATACGTTTCATAAACAAGCATTTACGGTCCATTGGTGGTGACAGGTATTTTGTATTTGATGCTTTTACTTGGTAAGGATTATAATCCTTGGTTGATTTGGCAAAATAGACAACGTAAAATGATTGATATGTTTCATAAATAAGTATTATTTGGCTGATGTTGGTGTTATATTTGATATATCTGTTTTGATTTTCCAACAAGAGAAATCTTATGTAATGTTTCATAAATAACACATCAAACTGGGGGAAACCAAAATGTGTGAGAAAAACAGTGTAAAAAAACAAGATTAAACCAAATAAATAATAAAAATAGTGATAAAATAAAATATGCCCTAAAATATGCCCTAAAATATGCACTATTAATATTGTATAATAGTGATATAATACAAATGCCTTGCCTTGCCTTGCCTTGCCTATATATACATGAAAATGAAGGCAGTATCAATTTTAGGATTCCATGCACAAGAATGATCATATTTGGAATAGGATCATATTAATCTTCGCATGTAAACATCAGTTTTTAAGCCATTTTTATGCATGCATTACTGTGTGCAGATGTTTCTTGTGTTTATACCGTCGCCGTTTGTTAAACACTGTCGTTACTTTTGTTGGTTGTCTGTATTTTCGCTCTTTGCGAATCACAATAGGCTTTCAGCGGGTCTGTCATCTGATCCTCTGGGAACATAAAAGACTGGGATAGAGCGAGGCGAGCGGGAGGGGTGTTGGAAACCGTCCCACACTTCAACCCAATGAGAAAACAGATCAGTTGCTTTGGTGACCTAATCGTTAAAAAAACCCTTTCACACTTGAGATCCTTTAACTCGGTGTCATTCATTTTTAACCCTGGGTTAACAATCCTAGGTTATCTTGCTAGTGTGATGCACTGTAAAAAAAAAATATAAATAACATTTTCCAGCTTACAGGAACTTTTGAGATGCACATACTAAGAAATATAAATTGAATCTACATACAAAAACCCATTTTAGATCAACAGATTCCCACATATGTTGTTTTAAATTGAACTTTAATTAGTTACTGTTATAGGATTATTGTTATGGTATAGATTTGTGTCAAGGTGCATCAAGTCTCCCTGTAGTCATTAGCCTAATTTTATCTGTGATCACCAAAATTACATATTTAAAAGTTTTTTCCTTGAAAAAAAAATTCTTCATGCCTTAAAATATCTTGAATGTAACTCGACACCCTTGCCTCATTTAGTATGCGCTGTACTATGAATATGCAAATGAGCCCCGCCTCCACTCAGCTCAGCTCAGAGATCCACTGGTTGACGATCACACGTTGATCTGATTGGTTACAAGGTAGTTTGTGACTTCAGAAACACCAGTGATTTCAAAGCGTGTTTTTGAGACTGTCTTTGGTTCACTGCAGTTTTAAGGAGGAAATACTCAGCAATGGTGTCGACTTATGAGTTTACACACTTTTTATCTTAAAGCATATTAAAAACACCACATAGACAATATTAAAAGCTTGATTTCCACCACAGGGGGACTTTTAAGATTTCTCAACAATTTGTTTGCAGATTTCTCAACAATTTGCAGACGATTAAATGGCAGTTTCATGCATGACAATCTCAATTGTGAAATGTTGGTTAACCCAGGGTTTAAAAGCTGTTAATCTGTAGCGTGAAAGATCTAATCGTGAAATACTAAAGTCCCTCTGAATAGTCAGGTGTGATCGAGCGCGTCACATGTGACATGCCGTCTGCAGGGGTTTAGTGTGTGTGTGTGTGCACTGAATGTGTGTCAGCTTGAAGGACCTTTCACACACTGATCTTCTGGCTCCAGTTCACCTCGACACACAGAATAGACCGCAGGGTTTCTCCTGTCTTAAGCCCATTACCAAACACCCCCCGTTTTGGCAAGTGGGACGTAAATGACATGCCCAAAATAAAAAGGTTTGCTGTTCATAATTAATTCTGAGTTGACACATACTCATATATTTAGAAAGTTAACACTTGAGAGTTTACAGTTCAAGAATTAGGCTACTCAGACTATTATTAATATGGAGATATATACAAATGCCTCGTTCGTTCATTCATATATAAGCTCAAACATAAAATTAAATTATTAATTCATATATGTTTTTAAAAGTATAAAAATATCATGTGTATGTGTGGTGTAACAACTTATAACCACAATTAAGCTGAAGCCACAAGTCTGCTCATGCTTCATTTCAAATCTGAGGGTGATATCTCAAAAAGTATGCATTTTATGAAGCATATGAAGGCTGATAAGATGCTAATACAATATTGTATTGCCCTTTAAACACACATTTGTAAGTGATTGTCTAATATCTGATCAATTCACGTTCTATTGTTCTCACTCGACGAACCTATCACTCCTCTCCCATGAGACTTAATCTTCATTATTCTTTTATCGTTATTCTTTTGTTTGTATTTTAGCCTTTATTATAGCCTTTATTACCACTTTCATCCCACTATACATTAATCCACCTATTATCTGAAATAATATTACACTTTTACTCAAAACTCACTTTAAACCACCATCAAGTGTTTGTATAAACATTCGATCAAACCAGTAATGTGAGAGTAACGCTCTTCAGATCGCATAATTCAGTGAAACATGAATAGAAATGGTATTCTGTATGATTAAATATTTCGCAAACATGTGATGATGAATCAATATTTCTCCAAATACGTGCACTTTTTGACTTAGAGCCCTAACGGATGCTGTTTAAAGGGATAGTTCACCCAAAAATGAAAATTATCCCATAATTTTCTTGCCCGCAAGCCATCCTAGGTGTGTGATTTTTCTTCTTTTCATCAGTTATTTTAATAATATCCTGGCTCTTCCCAGCTTTGTAATGGCATTGAATAGTGCCCGAGTTTTTGAAGCCCACAGATATTTTTATATAACATGTTAAAGTTGTCACTTTTTGAGAGTGAGCAAAAACGCACTGTTTTTGTGTCTGTCCCTTTAAATGCAAATGAGCTGCTGCTCCCGGCACAGGGGGCGGAGCTTCAAGAGCTCGTGTTCTTTTACCTCACACACACATGCACTGAACATTTCAAAAACTTTTAGCCTTTTATGTTCAAACCGGAGTCAGAAAGATGGAGAGACTCGAGAAGAAGTGACAACATGTAGACAACATTTCTGAATGGTTAGTTGATGAATTTATGAAGCTTGTGTGGAGTTATCTTCTAGTCACTGATTAGCATATTCTGTCTTGATAATCTATAAATCGTGTTCCGGGGGCGGAGTTTATGTAAATTCTAGGGTTGGTGATGTCACTAACCCGTGAGGAATGTGGTGTAGTCTCTACCAGCCGTTTGTTGTAGTCCTTAAAAAGTGATTTCTGTAAAAGCAAATATCTCCCTTTGCTTTGAACTTTGAGCGTCGTAACTTTGCAGATGTTGTTTATGCTCAAACAGCAACATTACACACTAACTAAAGTCAAATCATAATCAACCACCCCTTTAATAATATCCTGGCTCTTCCCAGCTTTAAATAGTGCCCGAGTTTTTGTAGCTCCAAAAAGCGCATTATCAATCATAAAAGTAGTCATTGACAACACCTTATTAATGTCCTCTTGATCACTTCTGTTATTATTGTGTTGCTAACGAGTGTCACAGAACCATTAGCAGAGTAAATCATGCATAGATTACATTCAGAAGAAGTTGTATGCTATATTAAGCTGTGTTGCTCAGGCCTTGTTCGTCTCACAGGCTTTCAGGACCTTGAATAATTCAGCATTCGCGCTATTATTAGAGGTCCATCTGTGTGACCCTTTCAGATGAGATTTGATCCAGGCACTTCTGGATTCAGGCACGTCACATATCAGTTCCTCTGACCTGCTTCTGCAGATCAGTTCACTTTTTTATTTGCTGAATGAGTGAATTTCATATTCATTGAACACAGACAAATTAATAATTCAGTATTTGCCATTTATGTTTAATCTGTCTTTGTGATGAAAATCTTGTGAATATGATTGATAATACACATAGATAATCACATAAAAAGACGTGTCACTTCAAAATCAAAAGAAAAAATCTGATTATATATTTTGCATAAACAAACTTAAACATTTTGTAGGATTATTGGCAAGATTTGCTTTTTTTTTTGTGCAAAAAAAAAATTGTAAAAGCATTCACAAATTAGACCATGAATAACCAAACGCTTGATTTATTTCTTCAGCAATATTAAATATCACTGTGTAATTAATATATGTCTGTATTATGTAACATACGTTGCCATAATCAAAAATGTTCATTAACTGGATCATTAATAATAATATTTCAAAATGATTTCCGTAATTTTGACAGAATAAACATTGTGTTTCCCAGCTTTAGAAACATTCCAGTAACGCTGCTGATATTAGAAGTGGAAAGAGGAGACAATCACGTTTTAAAGCATCCGTGTGAAAAACAAACCTGGAAAGAGACGTGAGGATTTGGGGAGAAAAATGAAAGATTCTTACTTAGTGCAGTGAATTATTCATGGGATATAATATAAGTTAAGCAGAGCAGAACACAGATGCCCAGTAAGGATGCACTGATATTAAAGTTTTGGCCGATACCCGATAATTTGCAGATTGGCCGATAAATCTAAATCCACATTTTATATAATTTTTTTTTTTTTTTTTAAATATGTTTATTGTGCAAACTTCCAAGCATGTTACAGACAATAAAAAGGTCAACTGTAAATAAGAAGTCTGGCATTTTCCCATTTTCTTTTCCCTGGAGGTAGATCTTTTAAAGAACATAGATGAAAAAAAAAAAAAAAAAAAAAAAATTATGATAATAATAATAATAATAATAATAGTAAAAAAAAAAAAATATATATATATATATAATAAAAATAAATAAATAAATAAATAAATAAAAAAAAACAGTGACAACAACAATAATAAATAATAATAACAATAGTAATGAAACACTCAAAAACAAAAACAGAAAAGGAAAAGGTATTCGGTCAAAATTAAGAGTCTAACAAAGTTAGGGAGTTATTTTATATAATTTTTGAGAGCCTGATTACAAAAACAAAAAGTCTCACCATGTCCCAAACACACAATTATAATGATGTTCTCATTATAATTTTATGTAGCCTATATGTGACCCTGGATGACGTCACCAGTCACGAGTCACGAGTCGCACGGGTATATTTGTGGCAATAGCCAACAATACATTGTATGGGTCAAAATTATCGATTTTTCTTTTATGCCAAAAATCATTAGGATATTAAAGGAGCCGTATGTAAGATTGTGGCCAAAACTGGTACTGCAATCACTTTCAAATTACTGTAGAGCGGTGTATCCCCTCCCCCTCCCCCCTGACTCGAGGTTGCCAGATATGGCGCTTTTCCACTACACAGTACCAGCTCGCCTCGGCTCGGCTCGGCTCGACTCGACTCGGCTCTGTTTGGTTTTCCACTGTGTAAAAGTTGTACCTGTACCTGCTTCCAGGTACTTTTTTTCGTACCACCTCCGGCGTGGTTCTAAGCGGGCTGAGGCGAGCTGAGGCGATACTAAAATGTGACGTGAAATCATGGCAGACTGCTGATTGGTCAGAGAGAATCGTCACTATTCACTGCGTCATCATTGCACGCGCCAGACGCAGTATCCTGAATAAAAAACAGCAAAAACAAAAACAAAAACATCCAAAAACAGCATACACTCGATTTCCTCCATTGTCCTGTGTGTGTAGGTAGCGGGTGTGTCTCGCGCGTCTCGCGTAAAAGATTAAGTCACGGCAGTTTCCTGCGGTGTCGCTATGACGACCAGGTACTATTGTGGAGGTACTATCTGCAATGGAAAACGGAGCGAAAAGCGAGCCGAGCCGAGCTGAGTCGAGGCGAGGCGAGTCGAGTCGAGCTGGTACTGGTAATGGAAAAGCGCCAATAGGCTGCAGGATCCAGCACGAACATTTGTAGCTGCAGCTGTGGTAACTAGAGCAGAGCTGGCAACCCCGATGCCGAAACACTACTGACTTCGTGATTGGTAGATAGGTGGAGGGTGGCGCTTCAGCCCAAAACACAAGATGACAACATCAACATCAGTTGAGGGCTGCAACTTCACTTTTTAAATGACAATATCCTGGCCGGACTACTGTTGTCAGTGATATAAGTATTTGAAATGAACATGATTTCTTAATGTCTAGTGACATATCAGTGACCATTTTATGATTAATTGAAATACATTTCTTACATACAGCTCCTTTAAGAAAAGATCATGTTCCAAGAAGATATTTGTAAATTTCCTACCGTAAATATATAAAACATGTATTTGTGTGAGTGAATGCGGCACAATCGAGAACATTAATGAACAACTTTAAAGGAGATTTTCTCAATGTTTAGATTTTTTTTGCACCCTCATATTCCAGATTTTCATAGGCGGACAAATATTGTCCTATCCTAGCAAACAACACATCAATGGAAAGCTTATTTATTCAGCTTACAAATGATGTGTAAATCTCAATTTAAAAAAATGTAGCCATGTGACTGGTTTTGTGGTCCAGGGTCACATATGACAAACTTATTTCAAGCATTTAAAACAATCATGTTGAACTGTGCGCAACTGAAGGAAATAATACATTATTTATCAGCTTTAAGATATCGGCCAAATTTTCTTATCGAGCCGATAACATTAAAAATGAATTTATCGTGCATCACTAATGCCAAGTATATGTTGAGTTGTCTTTCTTCATACTGTTACAGTGGAATACAAAAGGGAAAAAAGAGAAAATAATAAGGAGGAATAGATTTCAGTGATTGCATTCATTACACATCACATTAAAATACCAAGCGTTACGTTATTCTCTGGAAGTCTGAACACGAGAACATGAAGGAAGTTTCACACCTGACGGATCAGGATTATTTGTAGCGCAACCTTATGTTTTGAAATGATTTGAGTTGAACTTAATCCTTGAGTTGACGGATCATCTAAAACGCAGTAGGCTTGTTAGGAAGAAGGTGGATATGATGTGATGCTACATTCTAATATTAATCTCGTGTCTCTCCAGCTGTGGTGTGAGTGTCAGCGTGTCGGCCGGCGAGCCCCCGGTGTGCTGGCGTGTATGAATGGATCAGGTTGGCATGGGTAATGCAGTTCAGGAACGCCAGGGGGCGCTGGCACCGGGTGAAGTGCTGCCACGCCCCGCCTCCAGCCAATCAGAGGTAAGAACACTCACTTCTGAACACGCCCACAGCAGAGAACAGCCAGTAAGATTGCACCATTTGGTTCCGACTGATTCTGACTATTGGGTCATTTTCTTGTTCCTGAAGATGCTAGGTAACATTATTACATTGGACTAAAACTTACTGACTTTACTCACCCAGGGTGTAACTTTGGTAATTTTTTTTTTTTTTTTTTGTTCTCCCTCACCTTATTACACTTTGGTGTTCCGGGTCAAAAATGACCGGCCTACAATTATTATTTTTTGTATAAATCTCTCATTACTCTATATTATCACCAAATATTGGATCCAGTCTTTTTTGTCAACTTGTTTTCTTTCAATTATCACAGGTTTTGTATTTCTTTTTGGCTCTTGTTGATCATTGGCCTCCTTTATTTGCGCTTATGAGCCTACATTTTTGACCAAAAAAAAACATTATTTGTGGGTTATTTTGGCAATATTTAATAAAATGTATCAGATTTTTGGAATTACAGTTCCATTTTGTGCAAAATAAAAGTATTTAAAAACAAAATTCCTGGTTAAACATAAATAAAGCCACAGTAGTGTGATAAACTGGACATTTTTCCCATATGTTGTCAAATATTGACACATTTATCCACAAATAATGCCTTTTTCACTCAAAAACTGAGGTGCATAAGCTCAGATCAATGAGGCCTACGATCAGTCAGTTTAAAAAAATGAATACAAAACCTGTGCTAATTGAATGAAAATAATTTGACGAAGACTGAATGCAATATTTGGTGATGATAAAGCATAACGACAGATTTACAAGAAAGGTTGGTCATTTTTGACCGGGAACACCAAAGGTGTCGCAGGGTTTTCAACACAACACAAGGGTTACGTTCACATTATAAATGTATTGACTCGTCCTCATGTCATTCTGAAGCCGTATGACTTTATCCGTGAGGATTCGGGCCTGTAAATGATGACAGAACCGTTGTATTTCTGTAGAAATAATTGCACATTAATCATATCAATCCACATTCATTGTGTTGTTAAAGAATGCAGAAGTAAAAACCGGTTTGTGAGGTGTTTCAGGCTGGCCTTTATTTGTGCAACAGGAAGAACAGAAGATTATATTGAAAGAGTCGCAGTGTTTACAGTCTACAGGAAGTCAAACCACAAATGAATTACTCATAGTTGTGATTAACCCTGTAAAGCCTGACAAATGAAATAATAGTCTATTGCAACTTTAGACAAAATATGAAAAAAATCTATTGCTTGTGTGTGTGTTTTTTTGTTGATACATCAGCTTTTATGGCTCATATAGTCTGATATAGTCAGAATATGGAGGAAAACACAGCTCAGTTTTATTCACAGGCCCAAAACTTAGCAAAAATATTCAATTTAGTGCAGATATTTATATGTACAAAACGTAAGATGAAATTCTGATGCTTGCAATGTTAAAAAAAATGAGGTCTTTATAACAGCTTGACAAAATACGTGCATAAAATGCATATAAATATCAGTCGTCACTCGATATCTCCCAATGTCTTAGTCAGATGATATTTAAATGCTTAGTTTTATGATCAAAACTCTATTTTTAAAGCATATTTGTTCATCTCTCAATTATTGTATTGCATTACATTTAATGCATATATTTAATGCATATTAATAAATAGTAGTCAGATGATATTTAAATGCTTAGATCAAAGCTCTGTATTTTTAAAGCATATAATGATCATATTTGAGACTCGCATTTTAAAATGATATTTGTAATAAATGATGTATGGATAATCAAGTAAACCGAAGTTGCTTCAGTCCAGTAAGTGTTCATCTTAAAAGCATTACTGACAATATCATAAATAAAGTTATTACGTTTACTCTATTAAATCATTAAAGATTTGACAGAAAAAAGGACACGTGAACCACGAGCTGAAGGTGGACGTTTTTACAATTATACTAAAAGGCTTTTACTTGAAAAGTATGAGCTGTCAATCAGAAGGACTGTAGTAGATTGTGTGCAACCGGTTTTTAATCAAAGTTTTGATCATTTAGAGGCCTTCGAAATTTGCATATCAGATATGACGCAGTAGAGTTAAGATGGCACACCTAATACCCGTTGAATTGGACGGATTGTCCATTATATCAGTGGAAAGTGTGTGACCTCATCATCTATTTACAAGCTGACTGAGAGCTTCAGTCATGAGTTCAGCTTTCCATCAGTGATCTTGGGATCAGATGTCTGTTGGAAGAAAGTTCCTCGTCGTCTCCATCTCTAGATAACCGTAGTGTTTTCCAGTGTTTTCTTTAACCGGTGACTCTTCTCTCTCGGGTCCTGTAGAGTCACTGTGTGCTTTAATGCTTAATGTAGTCCTGTGTTCCTGTCTTCTGATTGGTCAATCCAGTGTTCCAGCAGTGATGCTCATGTGTAATGCAATAAAGTAACATTTGTAATGCACTTTAATATTTGTATCATGTTATGAATGTTTTATAATAACAATAAGACATGTGAATCTGAAGTGTTGAGAGAGAATATTGTGATTCTATTTTTATTTAATCTACGATTATC
Organism: Rutilus rutilus; assembly: GCA_021464565.1. Classification (NCBI taxonomy): domain Eukaryota; kingdom Metazoa; phylum Chordata; class Actinopteri; order Cypriniformes; family Leuciscidae; genus Rutilus; species Rutilus rutilus. Next base: position 2,251,311 of record JAJAQA010000004.1, read on the forward strand.
CAGAAATGTGGGACGATTTCATGCTCAAAATAATGTCATACACTTTTATATTTAGATTAAGAGTCAGTTTCTATTTCAGTTAGCTGTTATTATAGTCATTATCATGACCATCATTCATTATTTTGCATGATATTTTTGTTTTTATTTCCATGTGGGCTGCTGATCGTCTCGTTTACAGTAAATCCCATCAGCCATCTCAGTGTTTTACAAGGGTTCACAGATCTGGATTAAACCAAAATCGCATTATGGCTTAGTGCAATTATCAAATATTACCTTTTAGTCATTTTTATATTTTTATTAAGTAATAATTATTATTATTTTTTAGCCATGTTGATATATAACCACAAAACTTTGGCCAATTGTGCAGCCCTAAACACGATTACAACCGCATTTTGCCAAAATTGTCATAGAATGGGATGAAATTCGTCTCAAAATTATTAACAAATGCATGCACAATTATCCATGAGCTTTATAAGATACATGTGCAATATTTATAAAGCATGCATTTGTTAATAATTTTGACTGTTGCATGTGGAGAACCTTTTATATAAGGTTCAGGATAATGTTGGATCCTTCATATTATGATGAACAGGGCGGATGAATCTGTAGTCTGTAGTCGTTCGGCATGCTGGGACTTGAGGCTTGATAAAACTTGGTATTCAGGCAATTATTCAGGTCATGGGTTTGTGTGTGGAAACGGATTAAGAGCGTGAATATAAACCTGTTCTGCTTTATAAAGATTAGAGGAAAGGCTTGAGTCCTTCCCAGAAGCCTCAGTATGTGGTCATGCCTGGACATGTTTATTACTCCATCACATTCTTACTGATTAACACTGGGTGTGTCTAACTATTAGAAGATATGGATTGAGGTATTTATTTGGTTATATGTGAAAATATTCATGAATCATAACTAATGTGTGTGTGTGTGTGTGTGTGTGTGTGTGTGTGTGTGTGTGTGTGTGTGTGTGTGTGTGTGTGTGTGTGTGTGTGTGTGTGTGTGTGTGTGTGTAGGGTTTTAAACAGGGCCGGTCGGTCTTGAACTCTCTGCTCTCGGGGGCGTTTGCAGGAGCCGTGGCTAAAACCGCTGTCGCCCCACTGGATCGAACCAAGATTATCTTCCAAGGCAAGAACAACTCTTATTAACCTTCCTTGAGGGACTGACTACACATTAGCAGGGCACTAAATACACTTAAGCCGGGCGATTTATTATCATCCTTTACGATTGTTGCTTGTCAGACTGTACGAACAAGATCCCCTCTCTAAGCCATGTCACACTGTAAGATCTCAGTTGTTATTAATGTCACACTGTGTGAACTTGAGGAGAACTGACTTTATACATCATCCACCTAACAGGGGTGCAAACTTGTCACCTTTCACCAAAAATAGGTCATTTGTGTGATTCATGTAGATCCGATGAGTTCGGGTCAATTATAACGTGCAATTGAAAATGCGATGCGCCAACCAACTTCCCAAATTTGTAATGAGAATTGTTTATAAATCTGTTGTCAGCAAAAATGAAGCTTGAAAATTCCCCCCAAAAATCCACAAATTCCGCCAAAATAAAAGCTTTATTTGAAAACAATGTATATTAGTGTCATTTTACTGTAAAATGATTTGATTAAATAATATATTTTACAGTGCAATGATATTATTACTATAGTAATGTATTTCTTTATTGTTTTGTTTAATTTTTATAACTTATAAATAATATTTAATAACAACAATAATCATAAAATAATAATAGAAATTATTATTATTATTGCATAGTCATATTGAATGGGTTCCTTAAAAACAACTAAATAAAAATATATATATTTTTTAAACTCTAAAAGGTTATTTTTTTACCCTTTTATCTTTATACTATAAACGTAAATCCACATTTTAAAGTTGAAATTCAGACATTTTGAGGAATAATCCCCTAGTTTTGTAGATAAACCTTGTAGTTGCACAATAAATGTTTCAAAGGAATTCATATTTGTACTTTATTTCTTGTTTATTCATATTTTTTTTGCTGAAATAACAAGTGAAACTAAATATTCCTCTTCATCTCCTCATTTCAGTGTCGTCGAATAGATTCTCCGCTAAGGTGAGTGTTTTACTTTCAATGTGAATCAACTTTTTTTTCTGCGCTAACATTGTCAGTGGTTTTACATATACATTTAAAAGTTTGATCTGTCAGTCTGCAGATGACTTCATGTATTTTGTGATGAATGCCATGTTTGTATTCCTGTAGCTCAAACAGTAGATCAGGCCGCTTGCAACACCAACGTCATGGGTTCGATTTCCTAGGAATGTATGAACTGATATACTTGATGAATAATACTTGTAAGTCACTTTGAATAAAATGCATATATGTGACCCTGGACCACAAAACCAGTCACATGGGTAATTTTTTTGAAATTGAGATTTATACATCATCTGTAAGCTGAATAAATAAGCTTTCCATTGATGTTTGCTAGGATAGGACAATATTTGTCCGACTATGAAAATCTGGAATCTGAGGGTGCAAAAAAATCGAAACATTGAGAAAATCTCCTTTAAAGTTGTTCATTAATGTTGCCGATTGTGCTGCATTCACTCACAAAAATAAATGTTTTATATATTTACGGTAGAAAATATCTTCATGGAACATGATCTTCAATTAATATCCTAAAGATTTTTGGCATAAAAGAAAAATCTATAATTTTGACCCATGTAATGTATTGTTGGCTATTGCCACAAATATACCCGTGCGACTCGTGACTTCGGTTTTGTGATCCAGGGTCACAAATATATCAATTTTGTCATTTCCAGGAGGCGTACAGGTTAATTTACCGCACATATCTCAAGGATGGCTTCTTCAGTCTGTGGAGGGGAAACTCGGCCACTATGGTGCGCGTTATTCCATACGCTGCCATCCAGTTCTGCGCACATGAACAATACAAGAGGATTCTGGGACAGCATTACGGCTTCCAGGGCAAGTGAGTCACTGGTGCTTCACCACTGCACATTTACATGGGCATTTACATTTATTAATCCAAAGCGACTTACAAATGAGAAGTTAAACAAACATGCATTCCTCCAACACGATCCGGGATGCCATTAAAATAAACCACGTTTCTGATGCTGGGATCCTTCTGGAGTCTACAGAAATGAGCTGGACGAGCAAAGCGAATGTTTCATTTGCTCTTCCATAAACACACATCCACGTTAATCCACATTAAAATAAACCATCCACGTTTCTGATGCTGGGATCCTTCTGGAGTCTACATGAGCTGGACGAGCGAAGCGAATGTTCCTTACGCTTTCATTTGCTCTTCCATTTGTCCTGTTATCGACAGACTCGAGCGTGTGGACAGAAAGTGAGTGCGTATCTGTATCCAGTGTAGACAGCGTCATTCATTATAATGCTTTTGACATGACTCAACGCTCATATCCAGTGTACGCAAATTACAGATGTTACGCAAGGGTGGGCGGGGCCTATGGTGCAATGATGTAAATCTATTGGTTGATGTCTTGCTCTGGAGGCAGTCATATGAAAATGATTCCACAGATCCCACAATATCCAAACAAGCCGTTTTTTGGATGAATTATATCTAATGGTGAAAGTGTCCTGTTTTCCAGAGCTCTGCCGCCGGTGCCGCGGCTGCTGGCGGGTTCGATGGCGGGAACAACGGCTGCCATGATCACGTACCCATTGGACATGGTCCGCGCACGCATGGCCGTCACACCCAAGGAAATGTAAGACCTTTCATCCATCTATCTTAAGGGTAAAAAGGGATAAAAATGAACTTTTTTAAAAAAATTAAATGAAATTTTCTCATCATTTACTCGCCCTCATGCCATCCCCGATGTATATGACTTTCTTTCTTCAGATAAACGCAAACGAAGGTTTTTTTTTAGGAAAATAATCCATCTCCGTGAGTCCATATAATGCCATAATGCCATTGCTTGAAAAATCCAGACTAACCCACTGGATGAATCAATGCCTTCTGAAGCCAAACTCTAGGTGTGTGTAACAAAAATACTAGTATTTTAAACTTTTTTTTTTAACCATAAATTAATGCTTCTGGTCTATTTTTTTTATTTTTTTTTATCAAGAAAATATTACAATAGTGCAAGCACACATCTTTTAGAAATCTAGAATATTTACAACAAAAGTATAAATTAAACAAGTTCAATCATTCTTGCACAGTGAAATATTCTCATATAGGACAAATTGGAAAGAATGAAACTAAGAAAAGAAAAGAAATGAAAAAATCAAACAAACAAAAACACCCTCAGCAAAACGGGTCATAATAATAATCATATTTCTTTAAAAAAATAAGTACATTTTTTATTTTCAATTATTCTTAGTGATTTGATTAAATATTCTACTTCGCATAATAAATCTATAAAAGTTGGTGCTTTAACAAACTCTTTGTGAAAATTACAGATACTAAAGTTAACAGTAGATTATAAAGATTTGTTTTGGTTTTCAAAAAGACAAATAACATCCTTAAAGCGTAAATTACAGTTCATGTTAACTTTAGAAAAACAATAAGAGCTTAAATCATTCCAGAAAAGTGCTGAAACATAACCAGAAAATAAATCAAATGACAAATGTCTTCACTTTCATTCTTTCATTCTCATTTTTCTTAAGCGCACTGTCTTTTCGCTTCAGAAGACATTAATTCATCCATTGGGATCGCATGGATTCCTGTAAAAAAAAAAGAAATTTGATATGAGGTTTCCGCCCGACAACAACGATGACATCCAGGTTTTCCAAGACTGTGGTTCTTTAAAGACAAACATTTGTTTAGGGAGCGAATAAAAATTTAGAAACTTGATTTTCAGTGCTTGTTTTGTCATCGTGAGGCGTCCTTGGAAGTTTGCTAAGGCAACAACTGCTGTAAAGAAACGCGAGTGTGATGTCAGTGTGTGATGATGTCATTGGTCCTCAGGTACAGTAACATCATGCACGTGTTCGTGCGCATCTCTCGCGAGGAGGGACTGAAGACGATCTACAGGGGCTTCACTCCCACCATCCTCGGCGTCGTGCCGTACGCAGGAATCAGTTTCTTTACATACGAGACACTGAAGAAAGTTCACGCAGGTAAGCCGTGTGTGTGTGTGTGTGTGTGTGTGTGTGTGTGTGTGTGTGTGTGTGTGTGTGTGTGTGTGTGTGTGTGTGTGTGTGTGTGTGTGTGTGTGTGTGTGTGTGTGTGTGTGTGTGTGAGAACTTGTACAACTATCTTTGTGAGGACCAGTTTGAGTTTTACACCATTGGAGTGAGGACAAAGAGAGTAAAGTGAGGACATTTCGGCCGGTCCTCACTTTCTGAGAGCCTTTAAAGGCCTGTTTGAGGGTCAAGACTTGGTTTTAGGGATAAGGTTATAATGAGGTTAAGGGTCGGTTTAGGGTCAGGGGTCGGGTTAGGCACTTAGTTGTGATGGGTAAGGTTAGGGAAAGTGGCTAAAGATTGCATTGTGTCAATGAATGTCCTCATAAAGATAGATGTACAAGAAAGTGTGTGTGTGTGTGTGTGAGAGAGAGAGAGATTCAGTGTTATTATAGTGTTTCCATTCCGTTTTTTATTTGTTGTCTAAGTTTCAGTGTCATTTTTAGTTTCAAATTATTGACAGCTTTTAGTTCTATGTAACTCTTTACATTAAGGTCTCATTTGTTAAAGTCTCCCTGTAGTCAATAATTTTATCCCTTAAAACAAATTTTTGGTCACCAAAATTAAATTTTTTTCCTTGAAAAAAATGTCTTCATGCCTTAAAATTATACCTTAAAATAGCTTTAACTCGACACCCTTGCCTCATTTAGTATGCGCGGTTCTATGAATATGCAAATGAGCCCCGCCTCCACTCACTCACTCAGCTCAGAGATCCACTGGTTGACGATCACACGTTGATCTGATTGGTTACAAGGTAGTTTGTGACGTCAGAAACACCAGCGATTTCAAAGCGTGTTTTTGAGACTGTCTTTGGTTCACTGCAGTTTAAAGGAGGAAATACTCAGCAATGGTGTCGACTTATGAACTTACACATGCTTTGTCTTAAAGCATATTAAAAACACGAAAAATACTTTTAGTGCGCAAAAATAAAAATAACGACTTTATTCAACTCTTGATTTTACGTCAGAATGTAGGCTTACTATTGGCCAGCATCACACACATGACCAGCGTCGGCCAATAGTGAGCCTCCGTTCTGACGTAAAATGAATAGTTGAATAAAGTCGTTATTTTTGTTGTTTTCTGCGCACTAAAAGTATTCTCGTCGCTTGATAAACGTAAGGTTGAGTCACTGTAGTCACTTGGACTATTTTAAACATTGTCTTTACTAACTTTCTGGGCCGGCAAGTTTCAGTAACAGAGAAGCCTATGGAGGAGTGAGACAGCTCTCAGATTTAATCAGAAATATCTTCATTAGTGTTCTGAAGATGAACGAGAGTCTGACGGGGTTGAAGAACATGAGGGAGAGGAATTACTGACAGAGTTTACATTTCTGGCAGAACTAACCCTTTAACTAAGCTAGTTACCTAATAAACCGTTTCGTAAAGTGTTAGCATTGCGCTGTGTCCTACCCCTCAGTAACTGGTCTCTTCTCTCTGTGTTTCAGAGCACACGGGTCGCTCTCAGCCGTACTCGTACGAGCGTCTGGCGTTCGGTGCGTGCGCGGGTCTGATCGGTCAGTCCTCCTCGTACCCGCTGGATGTGGTGCGCAGACGCATGCAGACGGCCGGCGTCACCGGACACACGTACGGCACCATCTCCGGCACCATGAGGGACATCGTGGCGGAGGAGGGCGTGATCCGAGGACTCTACAAGGGCCTGAGCATGAACTGGGTCAAAGGGCCCATCGCTGTGGGCATCAGCTTCATGACCTTCGACCTCTCGCAGATCCTGCTGCGCAAGTTTCAGCAGTTCAACTACAGCGCGCGGTAGCGGCGTAGCGACGCGGAGTAAAACAGAACAAATTTAGTTTCTTTTTTTTGGGGGGGGTGACACTTTACAATAAGGTTTTTGTTAACATTAGCTGATGTATTAATGAACTAACATTTGTGACTGTGTTAGTTAGTTCACAGTGCATTAACTAATGTTAACAAATACAATCTCTGATTTTATTAATGTATTAGTAAATGTTGAAATCTACTGAGATTAGTAAACACTCAACATTAGTTTACATGAACTAAGAATAACTAATGATCCTGATTGTAAAGTGTCACTCTTGAGAATGTGCTGCCAATGAAGAGGAGGAGAAACAGTTGTTTAGCTTTTGATTTCTGATGCAAGCGTTTCGTGTTTCGAGTGTGTGTGTGTGTGTGTGTGTGTGTGTGTGTGTGTGTGTGTGTGTGTTTGGTACAGAGACGCGCTGAATGTACGTCCCGCCGTCACAGACTGAACGTCCTGTAAGTGCAATACCGACTGAATGCGTTTCTGGACACACACACACACACGTCGAGTTTACAGTGTGTGTTTGTCTGGATATCACTTTCATATCAGGGTGAGACTCATGAAAATGATCAGGTCATTTTTCACTGAAATCAAAAGATGCGTATAATATTCTCAATAAGATTTTACATGAATTGCGTGTAGCCTGATTAAGGACCATTGAGATTTATGTATTTTTGCACAACAATAACACACATTTTACCTCAAATTAAATATTAGTTAAAAGTATAATTGTAGGTATACTTCATGGTAGCATTTGTTGTTTTGAATATAATTTATGTGATTTATAATCATTTTTTAAAAAGCACATCACTAAAACACACTTTTTTTCCCCAAATTATATATTATTTAAAAGTATAGTTGTATGTATATGGTAGTATTTGTTGTTTTTAATTTAATTTAATTGCTGATTTGCTGATTTTAATTAAAAAAATTAAATAAACATACCTACCTTCCAGCGATATAGTAACAAAAAACGTAATGTTTAATTAATTATAAAGGTAGCCATAATGTACATTTATGATGCATTATAATATTTGCAGATTCCTTGTGCAATTTGAAATTGTTTATTTCTAAAGGTGTAACAATGAATAGATAAGTGTTAGAGAGTTACTGATGATGCATGGCATTATAAGGCGACATTATTAATTGTTAATTAAACGCATTATTAAACATAATGTATTATATAAAGTGTTAACGAAATCCTTTTTTATCATTTTGTGGTGAAATATGAGCTGGTCATCTCTTCATGAGGTTCACCCGTTTTACCCTTTATCGCTGATCCAGGACAGGGTAGGTAGGTGTGTGTGTGTGTGTGTGTGTGTGTGTTGCACATATATGAATGTGTGTGTAGCTCCCAAGTGCCTGGAGAGAGAAACGAAACACATGAAGTTCAGCATCATCCCTCACTGAGGGACACTACAGTGTTACTGACTGCTGTAATTAACCCATGCTCAGCTGGATAATGAACAAATCACATTCGGTCTTCAACCATTGGTGTGTTACTGAAAGGAGAGACTTTTAATATGAAACTACAGGACTCACAAGTATATTTTGTCTTTGGATGAATATTGAATTATACAGTGACTCCAAAAAGTATTTGTTCACTTCAGTAAATGTGATTCATTAGATCCGAATCTAATTGTTTCATCATTTTTAAACCTGTTACAATAAATTACATATTTTTTGATATGTTCATGACAGTGACATTTCAGATGTGTATTAAGAGTATAGATACTTCTCACTCTACTAACCTGACAATCACACGACGCTCAAGCACAACGATTATAATCTAATAAATGGCTTTTAAACATCCGAGACTCCTAATAAAACACCGAGACTGATCTGGAGCAACTCAACGATCAATTCTGGAAACTGTTTGATGAATTCACGCGCTTTTAATGAAACTGAGGAGAATCACTGGTGAGATTCTTCGTGAAGTTCATTCTGTGTTTATCAAACGACTCTCATGCTAATGCGCTAACAACATGACTCAAGACTGTTTGTAAATCGAAGAGATTTGTGCCAAATAAACTAATGATATTATAATCAAGCCTTTTTCTCCCCGTCATTTATTCATATTGTCTGAACACACACTTGTAATTGGTCAGTTTTCGACATGAATGTTGAATCGGTGTGTTGGTGATTCCTCTAGATGGCAGCATAAAGCAGCCGCTGAACTGAAGCTGTGTCTCTGATGTTTACTGACGCTGACTTTATATTATATAGCGCTTTTTACAGTCAGAGTGTTTCAAAGCAGCTTTACAGAGACGACAGGAAAATAATGCACAAAAAAGTTTGTTTCCAGAAGAAAATAGCGTCTCAGTCCAGCTTAAGTAAGTTCAGTGATGGTTCATTTTTGTTGTAAAAAAGTTATTTAGTTCATACACACACACACACACACACACACACACACACACACACACACACACACACACACTACTGTCCAAAAGTTTGGGGTCAGTAAGATTTTTAATGTTTTTAAAAGAAGTATCTTCTGCTCACCAAGGCTGGATTTATTTGATTAAAAAAACAGTAATATTGTGAAATATTATGACAATTTAAAATGACTGTTTTCTATTTTAATATATTTTAAAGTGTAATTTATTCCTGTGATCAAAGCATCATTACTCCAGTCTTCAGTGTCACATGATCCTTCAGAAATCACTCTAATATGATTTGATGCTCAAGAAACATTCATTATTATTATCAGTGTTGAAAACAGTTTTGTACAAATTTTTTTCAAAATTCTTTGCTGAATAGAAAGTTCAAAAGAACAGCATTTATTTAAAATAGAATATTTTCTAACATTATAAATGTCTTTACTGTCACTTTTGATCAGTTTAACTCATCCTTGATGAATAAAAGTATTGATTTATTTTATTTCTTTCCCCCAAAAATAAAGTTAAAATTCTTCCTGACCCCAAACTTTTGAACGGCAGTGTATAATGTTACAAAAGCTTTAGATTTCAGATAAATGCTGTTCTTTTCAACTTTCTATTCATCAAAGCATCATGAAATAAAAATGTAAAAAACTGTTTTCAACATTGATAATAATCATAAATGTTTCTTGAGCATCAAATCATCATATTAGAATGATTTGTGAAGGATCATGTGACACTGAAGACTGGAGTAATGATGCTGAAAATTCAGCTTTGATCACAGGAATAAATTACATTTTACTGTATATTCACATAGAAAACTGCTGATTTACATTGGAATAATATTTCACAATATTACTGTTTTTTTTATTGTTTTTTTTATCAAATAAACGCAGCCTTGGTGAGCAGAAGAGACTTCTTTTAAAAACATTGAAAATTGTTACTGACCCCAAACTTTTGAACGGTAGTGTATATATATATATATATCCCTCTGATGGTCTTCGTTTAGCAGTCACACTGGGGGCCTTCCCGGTCCCGGACCGGACACCTAAAAATGAAACTTCCTCCATCCCAGTAAAAACCAATGCAATTTATTTTTGTTCTATAATATTTATTCTTTTTAATTTAGAATTTTGAGACAATTTGATTGCACTTATTAATATTTATGCAATATTTATAGTCCATTTTTTGCCATTGAAAATAATGATTTTTTTTTTTTTTTTTTTTTTTATTCTATGCAGTATTTTCGGGTAAAATAGAGACTAGGCTTTCAGAAAAATAAAAAAAAAATTAAAAAAATTAATCAATTTATTAAACATAAAATTAAATAAAACATGTTATTGCATGGGTTTACCACTAGATGCCTGTATAGCTCTAAATGGAGATGTTTGTGAATTCTAGTTGTTTTTAGACCAAATTACTTACTTTTAAGATGTGGATTGAATCTATTTTTTTAGAAATTCTCAAATAATACTTTTTGCCAAGGTTTATAACACTTTATTAATTATTATTTTAATAATTTTAATAATTATTATATTAATTATATATACATATATTAATTATAATTATTAATTATGTTATGTTTTTCACTCTTGATGTTTTAGAGCTTCACCCCTTCATTGCTGAGCACTTTTTTTCTGCATCATGGCTGATTTGTAGAGAATTTTTGTGTTTTTGTCAATTTCCCATTCATTTCCTATGGGGGTCATTTTTGACCGAAGACCAAAATCGTGACTTTACGACCACTTAGCATGCTCGGATCATGAACTCAATTTTTTTGTGTGTTCACATACCTAATGCCAGAAAAGTCACCAAGTTTCATAACATTCCGATGAAGCTGTGATTTAAAAAAATTCAAAACAGATTTTTGTAATCTGAATTTATTGGTGTGTATGTGTATAAAAGTGTGTTTGTATGTGTGTGTGTGTGTGGGTGGGTGTGAATTTTTTGCACTCTTGATGTTGTAGAGTGTCACCCCTTTACTGCGGTGTACTTTGTTTTAGAATCGTGGCCGATTTGTAGATTGTACAGTCAAAAGTTCAGAGAATTTTTGCGTTTTTGTAAATTTCCCATTCATTTCCTATGGGTCGGTCATTTTTGACCGAAGACCACGAAAGGGACTATTTTTTTTACGGCCACTTAGCATGCTCGGATCATGACCTCAATTTTTTTTTGTATTCACATACCTAATGCCAGAAAAGTCACCAAGTATCATAACCTTCCGATGAAGCTGTGATTTTTAGAAATTCAAAACAGAAAATTATTCGGTCAGAAGTGACCGAAGACCATCAGAGGGATATATGTGCTCTGGAGTAAACCGTAATATCATCGTCCAGCTCAGTTCAGTTCTTGTTTTGTTGAATATGAATATTAATATTTTTGTTGAATATTAAATTTAATGTCCCCATTAAATTTAACATTGAGAAGAATATCCTTGAAAATACTGTCTAGCCATTTTCCATAACATAAGCTATACTTTTCAGGCTGACTTAAAATCATGAATGTACTAAGAGTTGCACACCGATCTCAAACCACTGTTTCGCACAACATGCACTGTAATTAATGAACCATATTTAACTACAGCATATGAAAGATCCTGAGCACAGTTCAAATCTCCCTTCATCATTAATACAGTGACTCTTATCTTTATGTCAGTGTGATTTAATTGCATTCATAGCCAGCAGATATTAATGATAATATTTATTTTAGTTTGAAGAATGCACACAAATTATTCCGACTTGAGGAACCGTAAGAGGAAAACCTGTGTGTTTTAATGCTTTTGATTCAAAACCTGATAGTTACTGAGATACAGACCCTGTGACAACTTGCCCCGATCTCCTCTATATGACATCATATAGTGCATGTACTGAACTTGTCTATTTACACTACCATTCATAAGTTTGAAAGAAATTAATATTGTATTCAGCGAGGGCACATTAAGTTGATCAAAAGTGACAGTAAATACATTTAGAGACTCTTCCAAAAACATTAAATTCATTATCACCACATTATTATCACTGGGGTTATTTTAATCAGTTTAATCAGATTTGATTTCAAAATGGACAAATATGAATGTGCAGATTTGAACACAGAAGCCGATGTTTTCTCCACTAGATGGCGCTGCAGACCCTCTGATCCTGAAGGAGCTCCCGAGTGTGTCGATGCCCTGAACCTGACCTGATAAACCCGTTATATTTCATTTTTTACTTCTAATATTTCATCTGAGTCTTTTAAGTTAACCCAAGTTTTAAGAACCTCAACAACATATTTTAAAACCCATAATAATATTAATAATATAATAGTTGTTGATTTAATCATTGTCTCATGTCAGTGATTTGAATGTTTATTTCCCTGATGTTGAGACGCGCAGACACGCAGGACTGATGCTGATTGGTGCTGATGCTGGCTGGGGGCGGGGTCACCGGTCGTTGCTATGGGTACCTGGCGCTGTGCCAATGTATTTGCATGTATTCAAATAGCTCATGAATAATGCAGAGCACAGCAGCCGCCGCTGGGACACTGACGCTGAACTACAGGCCTCACTCTCCTCTGCACTGATGACAGTCACTGAAGACAACAGTGTGACGTCACACCTGATGCCAGTCAGGAAAACAGCACAATACTTTCTCAACAAACACACATAAGATCCTGTTTTGATGCTGCAATCAGGAAAATGTTCAATAACAAGTGACCTGTGGCCAGATAGATGGATGGATGGATTTTTTTATAACATATATATGTTTAATGAACTTGCAATAAAAGCTCCAATAAAAGAATGTACATATGGAGACTCACAGGTGTTTCTCAATGTCAAGGATACTTCCTTGGCAGGACTGATCCTTCCAAGTCACTTCCTTCAGAGGCTAGGCGAGGCTCCTCTTTAGCATTCGGAGAACACGTTTTTCACATACTGTCTATGGTTTTTCAACGGCTTTGGAACAGGCTAGCAAGTGCACGTCAGTGCGTCATTACGTCAGTGAAAATGAAAAACAGAGCGTTGCTATGGACGCAGTTCTGGCAATATAATCGTTTTTAAATCAATAAACTCCTTTTTAATCATATTGATTATTTGACTGTCAAGTGTGTTTAAACAGTGCAGGTCAATTTGATCCATAACATAATGGATGTAATTATTTTTTTTAAACAAATGTTTGGTAACGTAAATATATTTACATTTGAAAGTATATTGACCCGTTAACGCTCCGACTCCGTTAACGTCCAACATTTTGAATTTTTTGAACAAGATAGCAAAGCTGCGCGCATAGGATTGTGGGTGATTTGAGAGCGTGAAGAGCGCGAAGGCTACACATATGCATCCTTTCCTGTATATGGGATATTTTTCGAACGAAGGACTCAGTCCTTGGTGGAAATTCCGAGGATCCTCGACATTGGAA